>CM060964.1:115402684-115507684 GCA_030765045.1 Tenodera sinensis
AATTTAGCTTATTTATTTTCGTCAAGCTTGCAAAATAATGTAATTACACACACACACACACACACACACACACACACACACACACACACACACACACACACACACACATACACAGACACACACACATACACACGCACAAACATGCACACAATTTAACAATGCAAATTATGTTCAAAACGAGGCATTTTAAGGATTAGAACCGGGAGTCGCAAGAAATTAACTTTTAATTTATGGACGCTCTTTAGCTGCTATGCTTCACAGCGTCCCATTGTATGCCTATTCTGCGTGAAAGACTGCGTAATTTTGCTAAGGTGTCCCTTTATCAGGCTTTTAGGTTATTTACGAGCCAAAAATCCACGACTACCGGCTTTAATTCCCTTAGGAATGAAGTCATGCCAGGGATTTTTACGCCCGAAAAAGTTCAGCACCCTCCGCCATATTGGAATCCACGACCACGGGAACCGGGGGCTAGTACGTTCGTCAACTTCTATGCTTTTATGAGACGTGTTGTCAGCATTATTAGAGACTGTTGCACTTGTGATGAGGCAAACATACTGTTTCAGCAACACGGTACAACTCGTGCTTCTCTAACACAGTCAGAAATTAACTGAATAGAAGATCTGGTGCAAGGTGGCTTGAGCGCGGAGGACCAATTATGTGGCCTCCGCTTTCACTTGACCTGACACCTTGTGATTGTTTCCTTTGGAATGCTACGAAGAAAGCAGTTTGTAACACTCACAAATGAAAATGAACTGATGTCATATGATGCATAATGGCTGCATTAGAAATCATTCAAACTAATCCTGGGATCTCGCGAAGAACGAGCCAATGTTTGCCACGTTTATTACATGTGGTAATATTAACGGAGTTGCGTTTGAACACTTGTTATGACGTGCTATGTATTAATCTTTACAGTAATTTATTGCCACCACCACCACCATCACCAACAACAACAACAACAACAACAACAACAACAACAACAATAATAATAATAATAATAATAATAATAATAATAATAATAATAATAATAATAATAATAATAATAATAATAATAATAATAATAATAATAATAATAATAATAATAATAATAATAATAATAATAATAATAATAATAATAATAATAATAATAATAATAATAATAATAATAATAATAATAATAATAATAATAATAATAATAATAATAATAATAATAATAATAATAATAATAATAATAATAATAATAATAATAATAATAATAATAATAATAATAATAATAATAATAATAATAATAATAATAATAATAATAATAATAATAATAATAATAATAATAATAATAATAATAATAATAATAATAATAATAATAATAATAATAATAATAATAATAATAATAATAATAATAATAATAATAATAATAATAATAATAATAATAATAATAATAATAATAATAATAATAATAATAATAATAATAATAATCATCCGCACGGATTAGGCCTTTGGTCTACTCCACCTTCAGGTATTTATTGCTGTTTTTAAAAAACATACCTTAACGGTTGACAATGGCATATTTGCGATATAGCAACAATATGGCAATGCGAGCGGATGGAGCAACCCTCCCTTCTAGGGTTAATATGAAGGGAGGTTGGATGACACACCTTAAGATGGCAGCCCCATCACTAATCTACGTAGCCACGCACCGGTCCTGTGCACTAGGGAAATTTCTAAGACTCAGCCACTTCAAGTATTTAAATAAGAATAACAACAACGATGATGATGAACGTGCTATAATTTATCAAACAAAATGTTATTTTCAAGTTGATGCATATACAACCGTAAAACTGCAAGCTACTGGAATTCACTAAAAGCCAGTTGTTACATAGTTACCCCATAAAAGTGCCCTCTGGTTATTTTTGGTGACATTCGATCCTTCAGTCGGTATCAATACTACCAACTGCTCCTAAAACTTGGTAAAACATGGCCTAATTGGTGTTAACTGCAGCTGTTAAGTTGGCGACACAGGTATCATCTTGAGCCATGTAAGCTATTGATTTTAAAGGAAAGAATCTTTAATTGTACATACGCCATTGACTTCCACATGTACGTTTATTTGGACTTCCTTTAATACTTACTAGATGACAAACTCATGAAGTGTATCGGATAGAATGTGAAACTGCGGAATTGTTTACGCGAGCCTACCGTACATAGATACACGGCGAGTCAGTATATGTACACCTTGTTCCGATGCAATGTCTTCAGGGCAGTAACGAGTCATAGGATGGTGCAAGCCCAGGGGGGAGGGGAGCCAGTCCCGCATCCCCGGAGAGGAAACGGGCTGAATCAGCCTCCGCCGGGGCGCTTCTAACTAGGAAAATGTAGGGATCCTGCCACCTGTAGTGGCAACGTTCCACCCGTCCTTAGTATCCATTCGCCTCATCCTTCCTCCCGGGGGTGCCCTGGAGCACAGGCACAAAAAATCGACTTTCGGTCGAGGTGCTAAGTCCCCATCCGCAAGGTCATAGAGGTCATAGAGACGTAAGTTTAAATTTTATACATTTTATACATAGCTGTTAAAATATGCCAGGTATATGAAAATACATTGCCTGTTTATGTAGGATGTACCAACTGCATTTGACATAGCTTACTCATTGTAAGCTTGGCAGTACTTCACCTTAGTGTAATGTCGGCCATGTTCAATTCTTATGAACTTCCCCTATAGCTGGATCTCTAGAGGAAAGCAGCAATCATGGGTAGAATATGAATACGCCATAAGCACCTCAGTTGTGAGTTACTTCGGTGTAGTACTACAGTTCAGCTCTTGTATTGATGGGCTTTGTTGTTAGGCGCCAAACGAGTAAATCTGTCGCTAACGTAGGACTGAAAGTCGTTAGAAATAGTGACAAAGTTGTCAAGCTGGCAACAGTGATTGCCATATAACCTCCTCCAACTAGTTAATGAAACAAGACGTGGATACGAGTTGTGTTTTCATTCTGAAAGCTTGTAAACAATTTTAGTGACCATGTCTGCGGCAGGTATAAAGTATGCTTGTAGACTAAAGGCAAGGGAGAACAATAGAAGAGCTGCAACGCTTTTAGCGGAAGTTCTGAAACGGTTCTTCCTACCTGGAAAACTATATATTCACGGCCCTAGCACAAACCGCATTTGTGCTAACATTTTATACCTATATTAAAACGTTTGAGAGGAGATAATGATTATTGTAACGAAAAACTAGAAAAATAATGCATGCAAATTGCATTATGGCTATGGAAAGGGGTTTCTGTTTCCTAATGCAGAACTGCAATATTAAATAGAAAAACATTAGTGCACACGCTAGTGTGATTTGTAACTTCGCGGGCCAGCCACTATCAATGACTCTTCCTTTCTCCCCCCCTACCTACCTCCTCCTTCCCTCCCTTCCTCCGTCCCTCCTTCCTTCCTCCCGCCCTCCTTCCTTCCTCCATCTCTCCCTCCCTTCCTCCCATCCACCCTTCCCACCCTCCCTCCTTCCCTCCCTCCCTTCCCCCGTCCCTCCTTCCTTCCTCCCTCCTTCCCTCCCTCCCTTCCTCCGTCCCTCCTTCCTTCCTCCCTCCCTCCTTCCTTCCTCCATCTCTCCCTCCCTTCCTCCGTCCCTCGTTCCCTTCCTTCCTTCCTTCCTCCCTCCCTCCCTCCCTCCTTCCTTCCTTCCTTCCTTTCTTTGTTTCTTTCTTTCTTTCTTAATTTCCACGGGTCAACAGCCGCTGGCCTTTCTTTCCTCTGTTTGAGCTCATCCGTTTCCGAACTGTAGGACCAGGCGACGGATGTTTGTATGTTGCGACATGACGGTGGCATTTCCACTCTACAATGATTTATCCCTAGCGCTTGACGGGAATACTGGGGTCGTATTCCTTACTGGAAATATCTCGTCTATTCCTGGGACTCCCAACTTGCTCGTGGCTAAGACAGGAACACAATGATGATATGGTACCATTCCACAGTGTATTCCTTTAGCTTGTGTTGTTGGTTTATTTTTCTTCTGTCTGTTTGGTGAAAAATCATCCTTACAGTTTGGTCACCGAGGATAATCCAATTGCTGTTCCAATTTAGTAGACAAATGACATATGTGCAGGAAGCTAAGAGGAGTACGCAATTGTAACGGGTTTTCTCAAGCATGACTACCTATAGTCCCCTATTATCGTGAGGCGAGCATCATGAGCAAAGGGGAGATCATACTGAGTTTTTATCCACAAATAGTCCAAAATTATAGTTGATTTATTTCTTAAACTAATGCTCCAATACTTTCCTGATACGAAGGCACAGTTGTTTTCCATTTGCGGCCATTTTAAAGGTCACACAGTGTCATTTAAATTACCCGTGCGCTGCATACTAATAGATTATGCCCCCGTTATGCGCCCCCTTTTTTTTCTCAAAACAGCTCTCGCAATCCATGGGTAATAATACTTCTCGCGTCGCTATTTGATTAAGATATCCTTGTAAATTTACATACATCTTAACACTTATATTGTGTATAAACTGTACGATGCACATAAAATATAAGCATTACGTACACAAATTATTAAAGTCTAGAGAACTGAAGGAGGCACCGTGACCGAGCGGTTAGTCCGTTCGCCTCTCACCAAGGTGGGCTAGATTATATTTCCGGTATCCACATGTGGTATTCGTGGTGGACGAAGCAGCACCTGGGCGGTTTTCTCCAGGTTTTCCTGTTTCCCCTGTAACTCATTCCATCAACTGCTTCATCATCACCTTTCCATTCATCAAGTTCGCCTGTATTTCATATTATCCTCTTTCTCACTCTCATACCTGGTGCTGGGCTAAACACCCGCTTACAGGTCTTCACTTTGTTCGGTCCATAGGTTCGTCTGCTTTCCGACAGGCATCTGAACCTAGGCACTGGCTTTTAAGTCCTAGGGGGTGGCAGTCCTGCATACGGGGAGGGTAATTAGATAAAGAAGAAGAGAACTGAAAATAATTGAAATTTGTAGAAATTCTTAAAATGCGAACAGAATGATGACCATGGTGCATTTTTATACATCCTATTAGTGTATTTGAAGTAAGGAACTGAGACTTTAGAAACTTTAAAAAAAAAAAAAAAAAAAAAAAAAAAAAAAAAAAAAAACACACGGCTTTGGTTATAGAGTAACAGGTGGAAGCTGTGGACTTATTAAATAAGGTGTAACTAATTGTGTGAGCCACTGACTCTCAAATCCTTTGCCTATGGAAGAAAATAAAAGAAAGAGAAAGAAAAGAAACAGAAGGAAAGGAAAAAGACCTGTGTTGTGGAATCACACGAGGAATTCTACGGGCTTGGGCAATTGACTCAAACATTAGTTGTGTGTAAGCTAATTCCTCCCGTTTCATGGTTCAGTGCGCACACGAGAGCTTGCGTTCAGGCTTGTTGAACATTGTATCACACTGCTGGAAATCTTGCGCTTACTGACTGTGGTCAAAAGCTGTGTTAACGCTCCTTAATTAGGAAGCAAGAAATTTTGATAAGCATACACAGTTTGTACGCTGGATTATGGGAACATGAAAAAGCGATTCTTAACGGGGAGATTTGTTATTTTGTCTCATTAAAACAGTGACAAAACCTTTTGTATAACTTGGAGAGCGTATTTGCAGGAAAGGAACACAATTACTTAAGGGCCTTGTGACCCTGTTGGTTAGAGCTCTTATTGTTCAAAGGCAACAAAGTAGAAAATGGTCGCCTAACGTATTGACACATGGAGTGCAGCAGTACCATAATAAGCCTTTCAGATGTTTCTTTTTATGAGAGTATGAGGCTATTATTCGACTGAACAGGGGAACAAAGCGCATTCAGTGCTTTATTTTAGAACGCTTCCCGCTTTCGGTGGTATACATGATAAAATTCAAGTGCACTTCGATCTGAAATATGAAGAATAGAAATAAAGCACGTGAAAAGTACTTGCCAGCATTGAAAAGCTTTACTCTCACAAAGAAAAGGTAACGGCGTGGAAAATTCATTCTTTGTTCTTGTTGAAACCGCAACCCGATTGAGTCGCGTTCAGTGATTAAGCCAGGAAGCTTATCTTAATTTGCCACTGTGATTGTTCTGCTACTATAAAACAGATCGATAGCGCCACCGTTTTTTATGAGTCTGGGAACTGCTGCGTATGACTCGGGCAGCTTCTAATTTCCGAGTTGTAAACCTTAACATTCTTTTTTTCAGGGGAAAAAATCTTACCAAAGACACCTCTGGCGAGTTCGATTCTTACCAACTAAAAATACTCCTATAGGAATCAAAGTGAGCTGCTTCTTGGAACTGAAACCTTAACATTTAGCTGTGATCTTAAACATATGCTAAAGCAGATTGATAGGACTTCCGCTTTAGTTTCAGTGACTAACCGGATTCTGATGACAGGTCATCTTTTAATTGTTGCCTGGGCATTGTTAACGTGTACATAAGTCCTTAAGACTGGTTCATAACAACCGGCAACGGTAACGATAACCAGAACGAGAAAGCTAAAATACATGTATTCAAATGGGAGTGTTCACAACGGAAGAGAAATTTTCCCGGGCCCCGGGAACGAGGAGGAAGACTTGGCAAAGTTTTAGCTTTCTGTTCCCGATATCGGGCACATGTTAGATGCATGTTGTGCGTATTAAAATGTTCGCTAGATATAGAAATTATTTAAGGTGGCCATGACATGAAACAGCCCCTAGCACTCTCTCTAGTCGCAAGCTAGAAAAATATCATTGGTCAGTTAGAAACAAATGAATTCCTAATGTGCAATTCGACTCCACTTTCTGTAGATAAGCTGGTCGATAGTGTATCTTGCTGTTCTCGTTGCCGTGCTGATGTGAACAAAAATATTGAGTGCTGCCGTGCTTCCCGTTGTGGTTACCGTAGCCGGGTGGTAGTGAGTCAGCCTTTATCATGGATACCAGGTTATGAAAATGAATGTTTAGTGAGTCATCCATTAGTCCTTTTGTGCAATTTTCTATTTTCAGGGCATGTTTTTCGGTTTTTTTAATCATTGTGCCATTTTCTTGCCCCTTGCATCTTTACTTGGTAACTTTCTCGCACTCACATAGAGCAGATAAATATTTCAACATTACCTATTAATATTTTACATAAGGATAAGCTTTCAAACATCAGAAATTCCACTATTCAACTGGCAAGTAAGATCAACTTTGTACAGGTTTTACTTGCACTATTGGAAAAAACTCATTCCTATTTAATGCTTAGTCTGGAAGGAGTTGCTTGTGAGTGGAGGGGTGGGTATTGTCTGGGAAGCAGGTACCATTAATTGAGCTTCTAAACTTGGATACGACAGGTCAGTTTTCCTTTTTGTGGTAATGAGTGCAAAGGGCCTGGTTGCTATTGACTTAATCCTTATGTCGTGTCAGAGGCAGTGAAGTCCTCTTTATTGGCAATGAATTTTGTCCCTACGTATAATCCAGGAACTCAGAAGAATTAATGCTACATTTTTGTACGGCCTGCTTAAAAATTACTTACTTTTCTGTTAAGACTCTTCAATCAACAACAAAGAGCAAGTATATTTCAAATTTATTTTATAAATTCTTTCATCATTAATATTATATCTACTCTTTCTTTTGCATATCTGTATACAAGTATGTAAATGAACTTATAACTTTCTGTTAATTTTCTATCAAATAAACCTCAATTTTAGATCACTTTGGCAACTATTGTGAAATATTTTTGAAATTCTTGGAATACATTTTTTGCAATTAAGTGGCATTAAGTTATTTTCGTTATTAATGGTTCGATTTGTTTCATACCTTGTCATTCTTTTTAAGTCCTATTGATTTTCATTTGCTTCTCGCTATTGAATGAAGATGGTATGGAATTTTAAGATCATGTAGCTTCCAGTTCTTGAACATTTAACTATCAGTGTTCGTTTTGTATCCTAACAATGTGTATTGTGGCTATTTCTGTAAAGGTTTATCTCCATTAAAATGAAGTAGGACGGCGCCATGGGCTAGTGGTTAGAGCATTCGCCTATCACCTAGGTGGCCCGGGTTCGATCCCAGAGACCCGCGTGTGGTATTCATGGTGGACGAAGCGGCATCAGGACGGGTTTTTTCCGGATTCTCCGGTTTCCCCGCCACTCATTCCAACAATTGCCCCATTGTCACCTTTCCAATAATCGATTTCGCCTGTATTTCATATCATCCTCTTCCTCACTCTCATACCTGATGCTTGGCTGACCACCCGTTTCCAGGTCTTCACTCTGTCCGGTCCATAGGTTCATCTTCTCCCAACAGACATCTGACCAGGCACTGGTTAGTAAGTCCTAGGGGGTCTCAGCCCTACATAAGGGCAGGGTAAACAGGAGAAGAGAGGGAAAGTGAAGTAGATAGAAAAAGTAAACTTTTGTAAGAATAATTTGTATACCCAAACAATAAACGATGTGGGATAGAGAAGGTCATGTGGATGTAACACACGAGGCTTTTTAAATTTATTTTGTAAAACTTCACCCTCAAATATATTCACGCATCCAGACCCCAGGGAGATCAATTAATTAGGCAATTAAACACAAATCTTTGTAATCGAAGAGTCCGGATCTCTGGACACATTACCAATAAATCACAGAGGTAGTTAGAGTCTGTTTTGTTTATAGGTGTAGATGTATCAAAGTAATGTATTGTGACGGTGCTAAGTTGTTGATCAATTACTATTAGAGCGCGGAACCGCGTGCAGTCACATGCGATACCGGTTAGTTAGACGCGGAGAATGAATGACGTAAGCGGTACAGCACAGCCATCGTATATACACGCGCAGCTGTATACATACGAGAGTAGGAACATTGGAACCCATGTGCACTAAACTTGCGGCTTATAGCACAATCTTCCGCCCTCTAATTGTTATCTATCGCTAAAAATGCAGGTGCGAAGCATGTTAATCAAGGAAATTTCTCTCCACATCAATTACCAGAGCATTCCAAAGTAAAGCAATCATCTCAAGCTTTATCATGAACATTTACGGCAACCTTCCTCCATTAACAGACAATTGTTAGTTTCTTTTCCTTTTTTTGGAACTTTTAGAAGATTTGTTGCATCTTCGACACATTTTGCTATTTTCTTAGACTACTCGGACAATTAATCCTCCTCTTTCCGGACGACGCAGGCGCAAACTGAGCAATATTTGACTATCGAATCTCGGCGCTGCAGCAGTAAAGGCACATTATTGTTTGCACTTTCAAGACGACGAGGGGACGGAAGGGTAGGGATAGAAAAGGTCCAGTTCGAAATTATCCATTTGGTTACAGGTCTTTACAGATTGGATAAAAAATGCTTCTGAACCCCAGGTTCCAGCCTTCGGCCCCATCCTTAAGTACTGTAATGTCACATCGAATGATTCTTCACTTTCTTGGAACTGAATGCGTGCATTTGTTCAGAGTTTGGATATTTTTAAGCATTGTAGAATATAAGCGATTTACAGTAGCCAAATGCTGCCATAATATTATATTTCTAGATGGTATGGCTTCTATATACTGAAGATAGGCTTCTATATACTGCACTAATTGAGTCCATTTAATGTAACATCCAATGGCAAGGATCAAGGGCAAGTTTTCAGACTTAGGAAATCTCACGACACTGTGAATTGCCAGGATAATATCAGCCCGTCCCGTGTCGGAATTTCGTCCCACAGTTCTTTTGCATGCCAGTAAATCTATTGACACGGGGCTGTCACTTTTAAGCACACTTAAAACCCATCGGTCTGGGTTTGGTTTGAGCCCGCCATCTCGGGATCAGTAGACCAGCACCTAACCAATTGAGCCACCCAGTGGTTCTTTCTTTGCAAATGCATGCGAGTTTGATATCTCAAATTTTGCTTTGCATGCATGTTTCTGTGAATGACATTTTGTGGTATAGATGGTCCGTTTCATCAAAAGCTAATGAAGATAACTGAATTCAACTTTTGGACGATAAAGGCAGTGTCTAATTGCTGTTGTAGATATACTTTGGCATTAATAAGATAGATGTTTTCTTTGAAAAAGATAATTACCTATAAATGTTAATCAAAGGATTGTCGAGCCCAAATGACCTAGTTGTCGACGGGCTCTTAAACCCCACTCACTCACTCACTCACTCACTCACTCACTCACTCACTCACTCACTCACTCACTCACTCACTCACTCACTCACTCACTCACTCACTCACTCACTCACTCACTCACTCACTCACTCACTCACTCACTCACTCACTCACTCACTCACTCACTCACTCACTCACTCACTCACTCACTCACTCACTCACTCACTCACTCACTCACTCACTCACTCACTCACTCACTCACTCACTCACTCACTCACTCACTCACTCACTCACTCACTCACTCACTCACTCACTCACTCACTCACTCACTCACTCACTCACTCACTCACTCACTCACTCACTCACTGAAATGATCGTTGGTGTAATTGTGAAAAATATATTATGTTTCTAAATTAACAAAGTTATTGCATAGATGCAGATCAGTGAACTCAGAAGGATATGTCTATATTCTGTAAACATTTCAGTGTGATATATAAATATTTCCTGAGATAATGGGCCATGGCTTTAGCACATTTAACATTGCATTGGATAGGCCTTTTCATCTCTCCTTAAGTAAACGTCTCGAAGATTTGATACTTTGGTTGCATTGATTTATAGCATTTCCAATTACAACCGTAACACTTGCAGAATCAGAAAGCCGGTGTTAGCACCTCGGCCGGCTATTTCTTATGTACATGGCATACAAAGGTTTATATTTGTGCGTGATTCCTTCCAAGTGGAGGAATCCCACGGGAATCAAATAGCCAGGGCGATGCGGGCGGAACTGTGCCTAACCCCGTAGGCGACTCTTTTGATACGTAGCAGCATGTGAGGTGAATGGAAGGAAATAAAAAGAGGATCCTTGAGACGTTGATCGTCATGTTTGTGTTTTGTATACTTCTCCCCGGGGGGTGCTCTTAGACTCGCAATGGTGGCTTCCATTGTTGTACTACATCAGGAACACAATTTCATGCGTTAAGTACTTCTCACAAGAAACATCGCCACTGTTAAACATGAAAAATGACGTACCTGTGAACAAGGCACCCATATCTGCTTAAGGATAATGGACACATCATTATGGCGATTATTGCCCAACAGTTTAAAGCAATGTATCCATAAAAAAATCCACACCTTTCTTCAGTCGCTTTAATTTATTTACCATATACTCTGAACATAAAACATAGTGCACAAAACATGTTAACAAATTATGTAAAACCGTTGTTACGATATTTGTTTTATTTTAATTTATACGTTTTTGATAATGTAATATGATATGTCCTTGGATCCTATGGTTTATCGTAGTACTTCCAAAATTTTAATTTGAACTTGGTTTACAAATTTGAGGGTACCGATAGGTGAAAATTGGGTAGAAATGGTAAAAAAATGGCTTTTTAACTTATTATTAGGTCCGATTCTGCAAGAATGTTCTGGAGTAAGTGTTTTTTTTTGTTTTTTTGTTTTTTGTTTTTTTTAACATAGGAGCGAAAATGGGAGACTTCTGTAACAATTTAAATAATCCTGAACAAAGGGTGTGGTTTCACACCTTGAAGGTTTTTTTCCCCCAGATCTCTTACTTTTACAAAACGTCATAAAGATTTTCTGCAAAATTTGGTACCCTTATGTTAATAAGTTTCTAAATTTTTAATTTCAACTTAAAATGCACACTGTTTCATAAAACATATGAGAAAACTTTCAAGCTGATAATTTCCATTACATTTTTCTTGGTTGTAATATTTTAGACATCTTCAGCATTGACCAAGAGGCTGAAAGGGTTAATGTATATTTGGTTGCTTACTGTTGCTCAGTTAAGCGATGGTGTGCAGGAGGAGGGGCTGTTATTCTTCTGTGTATTCGTCATTTGGAGCATCACTATACGAAAATGGAGTTCTGTTACTGGACCATTCTATTGAATTTCCAAAAAAGTAGCTTTTTTTTCTAAATTTTGAAAGAATCTGTAGGGCATGTACAATAAAACTTTTTCTGGTATTTTTTATTTTGGTTAAATAGCTGATGGTGCCTGCAAAATGGGGAATACCTTGCCCAAAGTTATATTTTCAAAAATGCTTTTTCTAATCCCCAAATTCAAGTATGGCTGAATGACTTGTTATAAAGCTTGGTAAGTAACATAGATTAGGACACACTTGGATAATAAACAGTAATAATAATAACAACAGTTTGTTTCAGTAAAAATTGGAATGATGTCTTTGTTTATGGGGGCTCTCTAACTGCCACAATTCTCTGTGTTCTGTCTATATTGGGCGAGAAAGACCGCTTAGTTTTGCTAAGAGGCTTCTTTAGCAGGGCATGGTTCTTTTACGTGCCGTCAATCTACGACACGAGACCACCGGCTTTCCTTCCCTTCCGAAGGAAGCCATCCCAACCTCGGGAACCAGGGGATAGTATGCACCACAGAGGACCACTCTTTCTATAGAGGTATTGATGTCAGAAAAGCAAAATTTTACTTATTATTGTGTTGTGTAAAATTTATAACCATAACGATTCTAACAAGAGCTTCAATAATGTAAATCTTTATGAATTGAAAGTTTACTCTCAGAATTCCTGCACATTTTCCAGTTAGACAGTATGTAATTCTGAAACTTATCTTAGTGTTTTCTGAGTACCACGAGAAGCATATTTCCGCTCCCACAATAAGCATAAGGAAACACTATAATTTTGTGTATTAAAATTTGTTGCTTTATTTTTATTTATACTCTAAATAATAGATTTATTAAAGGTTTTCTAAACATTCAAATACATATATGTGCTTTGTAAACACACACACACCGAGAGAGAGAGAGAGAGAGAGAGACAGGGGGAGAAAGAGAGGGTTAGAGTGAGTGTAGGATTTAAGGGCCCATCGACATCTAGGTTATTAGGGCCCGTGATAGAGGGGGAACAATTTGGGCTTAAGATATCGGCGGAGAGACTGGAAAGGGGAGGGGATGAGGAAGAAATGGGGGGGAAAAGTGGGAGAGGGAAAGAATGAAAAATCAAGTAAATGTATCAGCATTTTAAGGAGGAACACAAAAAATGCATGTTTTACAAAGAGGGAAGAAAAATGTTTGGGAGAGAAGAGGCAGAGGGATGGAGGGAGATGGGGCATGGAGAAACGGGAAGGGAGAGGATCAAGTATCTCCAAAGTCAACACAATAACGCGATGGTAGATGCGGGTTTTTACATGCATAAAACATTGGTATAGGAAATAGGGAAATAAGATTTTCAGTTCCATCTACAGCTGCAGAGAAACCGCAGCGGAGGTTGCCACATAATTTACAAATTATTGTTAATTTTACTGTCATTCACCACATAAACTGCGGGCGTTCGTTATAGGTATCACTTCAAGTCGAACAAGTAAACATTTTTCTTCAATTCACTTCACCTTTTTGGCAGCTTATAGATGTAAGCTTGAATAAAACGTGTGAAGGTGCCCTTTCTCGTTATTCTTTCTTTTAATAAGGGGCAATTTAAACTATTCACTGCAATGCTAACCGCTAAGATATTTCATGACTTCAACGGTTTCAATATTTTTACTTTCTCTACCTTGTACGCACTGTAAACAGAGGAATCATTATGTCCCACCCAAAAATACGATGTGGATATTTTACCGGAAATACATATTTTGACATGTATGTCGCGTCTGTCAGTCTGAGCACCGTAATTCCAAAAAAAGTCCGTTAAATACCAAACTTGATATTTGAGTTCACCGTCTTCAAGAATACAATTCAAAGATGGGGAAAAAATCTCAAACTACCTTTTATATGGAGTATTTTTTAACCTTTTGATTATCTCAAAATTGCTCTAATGATTTTGATTAAATTACCACACATTTAACCTATTTTCATTACATACGAAATGTAGAGCCTCTAGGTCCTTTTCGTTCTGAGTGGCTTTCGTATAACTGTTAAACCGCAAGAGATAGACAAAATCTATGCACAAAAAGTGGAGATCTCTCTTAAGGATACAACTTGTGCCAAATCCATGTTTTGTGTGGTTAACCAGGTCCGAGATATTCTTTTTTATTGCTATGAATTTTCCAGTACTTTCTTTTCTCAAATGTGAAGTCGTTGTTCGTTTTTATTCTCTCCTGGTCATACAAAGAAAATGAAGCCTTCACAAAGCTACCAGCTCTTAAACTATTTGACTATCGCTTCAGCCTGCTAAATTCTCCTATACTCATTGCACCTGCTAGGAAATATGTAATAAAACCATTTCTGCAAATGTTTATCTCTGTTAGCAATAAGTATACAGAGTGTTCCCGAATCGTCGTCCACTTCTTGAATTTATATGATTGAAACGTGCATGGCGTATGGGTAAGGTTGGTTGAATGTTGCAGGGGTTTAAGGGGTATTTGCTCTACTCCGAATTGTGGCTCTTAGTGTGTTTTGGTGTGTGTTCGTCAAAATAGGTTGTGATGACATGTAAAAGTTCCAGTGAAAATACTTCCATTAATGTGGCACTGAAGACAGTGGAAATGGTTTGTTACGCGATGAAAATTCAAGGGGTGTTTTAGAGTAAACTGAAACAGCATGACCATTTAACAAAACGAAACTCCTTCTGATTTCCTTAGTACAGCTGATACATGACTGTTAGTCAATTAACAACTATGCATTCGTCGTTGGGCATTCTGTGTCTTACTCTGTTTGCATTTGAAATTCAAATTACTAAACAATAAGAGTACAATTGTGTGCAACATAGGCCTTGATGCTGTCGTACTTTATCCTTCGATTTCGGTTGATATCGCGACAATTAAGAATGAGACTTGAATACAAAATACAAACTTAAAAAACATTTAAAAAGCATTGCTTTTTCAACCTCTGTGTCTTACTTAAAACGGCTTTTAAACTTTGGTTTCAAGATAGATAAAACATGAAAAACTAATGCGGTATAGTTCTGCAATTTTTCAAAATGCTTCTTGCGATGAACGATTATACATTTCTGGATCAAAATGTAGCTTCTGTGCCATAAATCATAGTAAAAAATCTGACTTGGCCACTTTTGGAAATGATCGTTAGTTTAGCTGTGAAAAGAACTTCCAAAATATTGATATCATGCTTTTCCTCATTTTGTGTACCTACCAAGTATTATTAAAAAGTGTTTAATTCCACAATCACTATGTATTAGTTCAAAGATAAATCGCGTCACTTCCTTTGTTCTACAGTACTCTACCAATGCTGAAAATTTTAGGAAAATTGGTTGAGGTTTTCATCACGTGGAGCAATTTCTGTATTACAGCTTGCTGAAAAAAGGCATTGGAGAAACGATGCTTGAAAATTGAAATATCAACCAAAATACGTTGAAAGCAGAAAATGAAACAAGAAGGTATAACAGAATTTAACACTAAATTTCTTAAAATCTACTTTTTGACCAACTTTCATCCATTGGTTGCCTCAAATGGCAAATGCAGGATATTATGGCGCTATCTGCGGAAAACTCAAGTCGTCATAACCCGAGGAAAGTTCTACAGAAAATAAACTTATGCAGGAACTGCGGAAGTCATTATGCAGTATGCATGTGTTTCACTTGAGAATTTCAGAGGTACGTTCTGGTAATTCAGGATTCAGATATCTCCACTTGCATAATGAGCACCTTGACAAGATAGTTTTCTAAAGAAGAGGGCGGAACTGCTCCAGTGGGTCACAACAAATGAATGTCGCTCAGGTAGAGACCGAAGGCTTTTTTTTTTCATGGTCCTAACGGCTGTATCATTGAGACTGTCAACTGAGAAACGTCTTTTTGAGTCCGTCCTCCACAGTCACCAAAGCGGTCAAGGGCCTGTGTAAATGCCGAAAACGAAAATGATTCATAGCTTCCTCAATACCGGCTGATTTCAGTTTTGTGCTGTACCTCGTACTCACGCGGGGCGTTTAGTTTCTTGAGTTGCGGATGCTGCATATCTGAAAAATCTAATGCGTTGTACTCACGTGGCTTTCTCTACTCTTGTACCAACTATTCTTACAAACTCTTACTGCTCTATCCGCTTCATGTTATTCGAGATAAACATTTGTAGAAATTATCTTATTGGCAATTTACTCGTAGGCGCAAGGGAAACATGGGAATACAGAGCTATCTTTTAAGGTTGGTCGTTATAGGTATAAAGGCCTTGAAATTCCTTCTCTTTACACGGTCAAGAGACAAAAAAGTAAATAACGACCTTCCATTTGAGAAAAGTATAACTATTACAAAACTCACACAAATAACAAGGAATTTCTCCAAAATGGTTTACTCCACAAAAAAAAAAAAAAACATTTCTTTTGATATAACTTGTGCGTTTTAACGAGATCATTTTTGTATCGTAAGACTTGGTATATGTCTTACGGCTTACCAGTCATGCAAAAGTCATCAAGAGCAAACAGGAATACATGGGCCATGGCGAGAAAATTCAAAATATACATTTCATTTGCCATAAAATATCTTAAACGAGTAATTAATCAAAATCGTTAGAGCCATTTTTGGGAAAATTACACTTTTCGAAAATTTTCCATGTAAAGGGTAGTTTAGGGTGAAGGAGTTTTCTTCAAAATCTTCCTGTTGCATCCTTGAAATAAATTAAACTTAAAATACCAGTTTGGTTTTTAACCATCTTTTTTGTTTTTGAGTTATGCTGTCCACAGACACAGACACCCACCCACCCACCCACCCACCCACCCACCCACCCACCCACTCCCACACACACACTCTCACACACACACACACACACACACACACACGACACAGACACACACACACGCGCGCGCGCGGACCTTTTTCTAAAAATGCCGTTTTTGATTCAGGGGGCCTCAAAACAAATTTCGGGTGAGATCTCGACACCGAATTTTCGGGTGGACTACAATACTTCCCCTACTTGCTATACGTAGCAGAGAAAGTAAAAATGGAGGCTAAGAGAACCTCATAAGACAAGTACTTATGTTACCGTTTTATTTCTAGCTTTGTACGACTTCACGACCTATCAGCTCTTTCCAATTGATTGCATTTTTCCCGGTATATTGCTGTTTTACTTCCTCATCCGAATATAAATTTTAACCTGCGCATTTTACACAATATGTGACAATTTGGTTATTTGATACTCCTGTTGCAAGGATGAAGTTTATGAAATGTAAATCATGAATAAATAACACACCAGAATAACACTAAATCTAGATTAATGTTATTTTATACTGGCATAGCGCATTAGAGGGCAAAATGAAATTAACTCCTCTTTATAACGCAGTTTTCATTAGTCTTTTTCTTTTTCAGTCTTTGCGCAAGCGCCAAACGTAACTTATTTTTCTATCCATATTTTCAGGATATTTTTACTATTTATGAGCTTTGTTCTCTTTCTGTAGCACTTGCTCAGAATTTCTGTATCCAGATGTCACCGAAAATATGATTTGAAGACACCTGAATCAAAAAGCAGCACTTTAGGAAAAGTGGTAACTAAATTTTAATTAAATACCAGGCTTGTTGGTATTTCAGTTCAAGAATCTCTAAGAATGCGACATGAAGATTTACATGAATTTTCCCCACTCGAAAATACGATTAAAATGTAATTACTTTCAATTTTCGAAAACATGCTACTAGTGATTTTGATTAAAATACATGATAAATAAGATGTATATGTTGCATTTTCTGTGAATAGCTTGTAAAATCCCCTTCATTTAAATAAATTTGTTATAATTTTGTATAACTGCAATAAAAGGTTTTAGATTTCTTAAAACATATATAACTTATTTGCTGTCATTTAGTTACTGTTATTTGGATATAGGTTACGCGACTCATGGTTTCATGCGTAAACACCATAAACCTCGCAATCATTCTTAGTTTACCTGTGAGCTAATTAATATTCTAGTAATTGAAAGTCGTAACTAATGACACGCTTAAAAAGAAACTTATTTCACAACAATGAAGATACCCCTTATATAGTCTAAGTTAAAAGAAGCGCTTTTAGTGGCAAATTGATCAGTTAAAAGGAGAAAAATATGCAACATTATAATACTCTAGGGTTACAAAAGTTTAATTTCCTAGAAGATGTGGAGTTCCAAGAAGCTTGTATCGTTGATGAAATGGCGGCTAATTTGGATAATTTGAATGTGCTAATTATGAAGTCGGAAAAAGCATACATTTTACAAGCAGCGAGAGGATAGCATTAAAATTGCTCCAACAAGTAAGGTACGAAGTTAAAAATAATGTAAAAATGTACTATTAGCATATTTTGAAAATAAAGCCAACATATGCACCCTTAAAAAAATGAGCAGACTCTGGAAGCGTATAGTTGCCTAAGTCCATGTCGTTTCCGCGGTCGGTTTGCAATGGCGTTACGGAATGCGTGTCTTTAGTGTCATTCTGTTGTCATTTCTCTTATTGAGTCTCAACTATTCAGTGTGAGCGGATGACCGAGTGGTTGGACTTAGACAAATATACGATTCCAGAGTCTGCTCATTTGTTTTTTGTCTTAGGGTGTATGTAATCATGTATGTAATATATGTAATCAATTCTATTTGTACTTCTTCCGATCAAGAAATTACAATTTCATATTATAATAGCTGTGCAATCAAAATTTTATTTACTCAAAGTAGAAATATTATTATAAAGTTGTTTCATGTTAATTAAATTTCTTTGCTGTTGATTAACATTTTATTTCCGTCGTTTTATTATTCTCATGGCCTTCTTTATGTGCATATGATGTTCTGTTCTAAGTTATCATGTCAGCAAAGAAATAAGTGACCCTCACAGCCGCTCTGACCATCACAGAATACGAAATAGGTAAAAATAATATAATTTATAATCCATTATTTGTCCATAAATATTCACTACTAGTGTATGACACAATTTTCAAAGCAATTTTATTCTGCTTGCAGGATAAAATACACCCATTTAACTCTTTCATCATAATTATTTTCCACGTATTCTATATTAACAACTTATTTAGGACTTCAGCTTTAGAGTGAACAAAACTGTTGCTAAATTAACGATGTTGATTTTGATGAATGAATAAATTATGATAATAAACATACATGGATATAATTTCTCTCCATCTTAGTCATGGCGTTGCCGTCATTCTGAGGGCTGATTGGAGAATGAAATTGAAGCAATCTTAACTGTCCATATACCTTGATATTATGAACGTATCTATGTTATCACCCAAATAGCGAAGGTATTATTTATTCTTGGCTAATATTTCAAAATAAATTGAATTGCCAAACAAATGTATATTAATCATATAAAAACATTGTATATAATATAATGTACGCAAGCTTCAAGAATTAAATTGAGTTTTTATTTATGGACGCTCTTTAACTGCTATGGTTCTCAGCGTCCCATACTATATTGGGCCTGAAATTTCACTTAAATTTGCTATATTTGCAGTATGAGACCATAGGCTTTACTTTCCTTCCGAAGGAAACCATGCCAAGAATTTTGCGCTCTGTCGGGTTTGAACCCTGACCTGATGAAGTAGATGCTAGCATGTTACCCCATGGCCGCAAGCTTCAAGTTAATGTGTTGATGTTAATGCGAATTCCCTACACATTAGGTTCTTGACAACTATGATTATGGCTAATGTTTGTTTGTAGTGTTTAACGCCCACTTTTACTACTACGACACCGCAGACAATGAATGAATGGAATGAAGATGGAGCACCGGTGGAATGAGATGGCGGGGGAAACCGGAGTACCCGGAGAAAACCCGCCCTGACGCCGCTTTGTCCACCACGAATACCACATGCGGGTCGCTGGGATCGAACCCGGGCCGCCTAGGTGGTAGGCGAGCGCGCTAACCGCTCGGCCACAGCGCCATGATTATGGCTAAGAAGATGGATGCAGTAAACAGATAAAATGTCGCAATAAAAGCATACGGTTGAGGGAGAGAGAGAGAGAGAGAGAGAGAGAGAGAGAGAGAGAGAGAGAGAGAGAGACAGACAGACAGACAGAGAGAGAAAGAGAGAGAGATTTCGCAATTCTGCTATTGATAAAATAAACTAAAAGTTTGTATTTGGAAAATTATAACCGTAGGAAAAATTGACGTTTGCAAAAATCTGTTTTCAAAAACATTTTAGACAAAATGTTCAGAAATGACAAAACTATAATTACTAATTATCCTCTAAATCAGGTTTAAATATGTTTTATTAGATTGTTAAGTCTTTGGTTACTGCAACTGGTTTTTAAAAGCTTTCTGTTCTCTATTAATAAAAGTCTATAGCACGAACTTAAATTTAGGTAAACTGTATTATTGTATTCTTCATTAGCACATTACTGCCTTTGTATATGTATGCCAAACAAATTTCCTATATGGTGAAAGTGTCAGTTAGCATCTTCAGCAAGCGGCATTTTCTTGTTATAATACTACAATTTTATGAAAATGCAAAGAACTACTTCTGAGTTTGTTTTTAGCATTCGTCTTGCGTATCGAGACATTACGCTCCCAGAACCTTGGCATACGTGATATATACGGGAAGGAAGCTAGTAAGGCCTAATTTCAGTACATTTGGCTATCAATATGGAAGAGTGAGAGGGAAAAGTGGCAGTCAAAGAAATATTTAATTTGTTAATCTATTTGTATCCATACTTTCAATTCGTTTCATTATTGTTTAAATTCTTTGCTTGAATTACAACTTGTCAGCGTCCTCTTAAGAGCGCATTTTATATGCGATCTCTTAGAGTACAACTCAGTATTGGTATTCCAAGTTTTAACTGCATGGATTAAATTTCCTCTTGTTTCCACTACTTAGGGCCCAATTTTCACTGCCGTATGTGAGAAGTGAAACACCTAGAAGTTTATAGCATTCTAAAGCTGACTGTATTCTTGTTTTATTTTCCAAATTCCTCTAAGTTGCACCATAATTTTTATTCTAAATGATGGCCCTTGTCATATTAAATTAATCATGCCAGATAATTAAAATTTGTCAAATTGCTCAATTTCACTTCTATTTGGTTTTGTTTTCAATTAAATAGGGTATTTTCATCTAAAAGTCATTACTTTGGTCTTTTTCTGTACGGATGCACTTCTAACTTATAGTTTACTGTTATTTGTTGTATTTTATGTACTGCTTTCTGTAGGCGTTCTTTAGAATCTTAGAGAAGAAGGTGGTCATCCGCTAATACTGTAATAGGTAAATAAATTAGAATAGCGTAATTTAAAATGTTCATCTGTCTTTGTCATTGATCTGTAACTATATCAATCATATCAGTTTCAGTGAGCATTCCTAGCTAAAATTTTAATTACTAATTTTTGCCACATATTTTGTTTATGCAAATTATTATATCTTTATAAAAGTGCTGCGTATATCCTTTTTCGATAATGAGTAGCATACTAACCTCTGGTCCCCAAAGTCGCAGGTTGAAACCCGGTGGATTCCCGTGGATATTTTTCGGTCATAAACATCCTTAGAATGGCTTCCTTTGGAAGGGAAGTAAAGCCGGTGGTTGTGTCGTAGATTTACGGCACGTAAAAGAGCCTCAAGTCTGATAAAGAGGCCTCTGAGCAAAATTATGTTGTATTTCACGCCCTATATTGAATGGGACACGAAAATCATAGCAATTATAGAGCGTCCATAAATAAAGACTAAATTTGAACCTTTTTTTTTTTTTTTTTTTTTTTTCAAGAACGACTTTCCAGTGTTTTATTCTCTGCACCATAGCATTAACTGTACCCAATGACGGAATATCAGTTAGAAGATTCAAATTGCTAAAACTGAAGTTATATATTATCGTGGAATTTAGTGTTTCCACCATAATTTAATTCAGGGAAATAAAATTATGATTTTTATAACTTAATATATGGAATGAACAGTTAGCATGTTAAGTTGAGTATTTTTGCTCCAAAATATGAAGTGCTCCTTATTTTAAGATGGGTGTTACATGACGTACGGGTATAGATTAATAAAAATGAAGGAGACTGCAGGTTAGGAAAGTTTCATATTGATATAAATGCTGTGTTTTGTATCTATTACTTTGTTAGTGTGCAAGAATTCGTTTTCTGTTTACACCCGTCAATTTGTCATAAAATCTGCCTTGTTTTCATATGCCAGTGTTCGAAGAGCTTTCAAGGAAATGTTTGAATGGAGTTCCTGCTTTACCTGCCTTTCCTGTTGTGACTGTATCCTTGTTGCCCACGGTTCACAAAGAAAGGTGAAGGTTCATTAGACGGACACAATATTTCTACCTTCGTGGAAATCCTACAATATCCTGCACCGCCCTACCATAAAATGTGCCTTTCATAGAGAAGTTTAGACATTCTTTGGCATACCTGCAACAAAACAGTCGGCGGTGTTTCCCGTCAAAGCATAACATTTCCAAAGCCAAAGGGATGTTTAAGGAAAAGTCAAATTGTTTACGTTGTATAGCTGTAACCTTTGAATGAACACACAGTAATAAGCGCCTCTCTTGTTTTATTACTTCTGTTTTAGAGTACATGAAGATATCAGAAAATATTAAACATATGCTCTGTCACACACATTTCTAACTCTTTATAAACCTATGTGTACTACTAGCTTCTATGTACATTATTTTATTCATTCATTTTATGACATAAGAACATATATAATGAGGTATGTTGAGGAAAACAATAATATAGTTTCTAAATGTGCTAAAAATCACAGGTTGTGCATTAAAGCTACTAAAATAGATGCATAAATGTATTTTATACAATAACAATAGGGTGTAACAATGATGATGATATAACATATGCGTTTTAATATTAGCAACCTGCAATTTAGGCACTCTTGGAAATCACTGCAATGTTTCCATCTTCACTAAGGCAGTGAAAGGAAGCTACATTTTTGTTCATTCTTCCTTTTAGCGAATATACAATATTTTCTTGTGAAAATGGAATACATTACCTAAATTAAGTGCACTTTGGTTTCTTTTTTGAGCTTTGTATTTTTGTCAAGTGTTTTGGCCTCTCGACCTAGCTTCAGCCGTTGTATTGGCTGAGATAACTCGACATTTTGTTGAGGCTCTTATATGTAGGGGAAAATTACTGTATGTTAGGAAACGAAGTTCCAGTTCATTAAGGCATACCTAAATATTTACAATACTTTTTAAACGCTGACAATTGCATTACTTGGAAAACTTGACATCTCTTCCAAGATTTTTATCCAACACTGGAGATGGACCATTTTGGAAGACAACTTTTGAACGAGCATATTGTTGTAACTAGAAATTAGCACCAACTTCCACATAAAATAATTTTTTCAAATGCCATTACGAGAATTATAATTAAAAGTTTAATAGATGTGCTAAGTTTTTGAAAATATCAAAGAAACATCCTGGTGAATCAAACAAAATACTTCACAGCGTATATTATCCCTGAGCATTTCTCACTTCAGATTTTCCCGTTACCTTCTATTATTTGTCTGAAAACCTGTGGGATTAATAAGGCTGTTTAAAGATATTAATATTTTAATGAAATATTATTACAGTTTTACTCATTGTGGTGTAATTAAAACATCTGCAACACCACATATTTATGTAAATTATAGTTACTGTATTAATATCGAAGCGTTGTACACGATGCATTTTAGTATTTACTTAAATTTAATATTTTACGAGAAAAATATTATTGGAAATACAAGGTGGAAGGCACTGTTTTGGCCTTACATTAACCGGGGGTTCTACGTGATGAGTGTAACAAATATGTACAATACAGTTATTGTCAATAAAGAGCAGTTTCGCAAAAAAAAAAAAAAAAAAAAAAAAAAAAAGTATGAGCCATCTAGCTTATTGACGAATGGATATACATTGTTTATTATTTCATTAACTGTCGCGCAAAAATTTTGTAAACAATGCTTTAATACATTTCTACCTTAATTTGAATGGATTTAGTCACAATTTAATGTTAAAATATGCAAAGTTTAATATCTATGAGAGATTTGGCAACGTCACGTTAACAGTAAATTGTGATTTGCTGTTTCGGTTTACTTTTGTCTTTAATCAATGCAAACAATAATTCATAGCCTCGCATAAACAAGGCTAAACTGGAGGATATTTGGGTTATGAGGTGTTAGATTTGTAGCCGTTATTGCAAATTAACTGTTATTCTCTATTAATACCGGCAAGCGGAAGTACAAGGATCTCATAATTCGCGTATGTGCTGTCAGTAAAATAAACTTAAACCGCAAAGATTAATTTTTTAAATAATCGGAGCATAATCTCACAATATCCTTTACTTCAGCCGTTGGCTCCCCCCCCCCCCCCCCCGAAAAAAAACAAGGCAAAAAAGAGCAATAGCGGAACTACAACTCATGGCCTTCTATGATATAATTTAGGGTACGACTGCGTAAAATACATGAATAGCCCTGTTGCTGTCTTCGGCAACAACGCCTTCTGATAACCTAAGGAAAAGTTTGCGAGTTGTGAAGAAGTATCTGAAAAGACAAAATGCTCTGGTTTCATCAAAGGCAATTTAAAACTGCGACACTTCCTTTTTTTTAAAATAAGAATTAGTCGACATTGAATCCAAAGTCTTGGTATTGGAGACTCTGTGAGCTTACCCTAGCAAAGTCGGCAAACCACTAGCTTTCATTAAGGACGTATTTCATTGCTCGTACAGCTTGGTTTCCAAGATCCTGAGTGACCGCATAAACTGGGATTAAATATGTGACACTATTTTGCGTTTATAGCGTTCATTGCTTTTCCATGTTATTTGGAAGGACATGTGTTTAAAGATCACTAGTTTTGTACATATCACAGATGATGCGTTCGATGGGGATATTGCCGATTGTACGGCGGAAGAAGAGTTCCTCAATGGTAGCAGCAGTTACGGTGCGGAGTGTTGGCAGCAACAACAAGAGTTTCCCGAAGCGAAGTGGCTGGTCAGGATGTGCTGTTGCGATGTACTTGTTGAGGGTGAGTTGAGTATGATCTTGAAGAGCCGCCACTGCAGCCGGGTCATGCAGAGTTCGAGTCTCGGATTCAGAACTACTGCCGCTGTTACTGCTCGGGTTGTGGCCTTCCATCTCTGCAAATGTGATGCTGTGTTATATTCTGCACTAGTAAAACACTTGGTTAAGTTCCCCTTATATATTTTTAGAATTCCTAGGCGAGAAATGCTTCTATACCTTGTTCCACTCTTAGATGACAGCATGGAGTTAAATGGGATATATCTGTCTCTATCTAGCGCATACAAGTTGCCAATAGCCTCGTCCCTTTCTACCTTCGCGCTGTTGCCAGGCTCCTAATAGCATGGTATAAATATTCAGTTGTTATAAATTTCAGGTTTCAACACATTATCCTACGCAGAATAATTTTTTTCTCTATTAGCTTATATCCTTTTTAGAGTCATTATACATTTCTATAGGCTCATATTTCTTCAAAAAACCTTTTGTTCAATAGAAGTCCGATATGTGCTGTTTCTATACTCATCACGCACTAACTAACAAACTAACTGCTAGAATGCGTCTATATTTTGTTCTTAGGTAGAGTAAACTATAGTGCTACTACCTGCCCACTTTGAATTCTCTATGTGTACTCAGTTAAATGTTACAATTTTTTTAAATTAAATGTTTTCGGAAAATTTTATACCTGTGCACTGCAAAAGTTACGCAGTGTGAAACTTTTTTGTTATTGAGTTTACATCAGGGAACCAGCGAGAACAAATGTTGACGAGGGTTGGAGAAAGTTTTTAAAATAAACCAAAAGGCTGTAACTTCTTTCTTTCATCGAGTAGGGCAAACAAAAGGTATTCATCTATTCAGCATATTCTCGCGCCAGGCCTGACACAGACGATAGTATAAGAAGAAGCACTAACATTAGTTCGAAAGAAACCGTGTGTGTAACGGTGCGGAATCTGTGAGCTGTTATCGCGTTATTTATTTAATATTTTCCATAAATATTTGTAGTTATGAAAGGGGAAGCTAGGAAGAGACGATATATTGGTAAATTAAGAAGTAAGGAACGCCAAATAATTATGAAGGTGTTAGATTATTTTTCAAGTAAAATGCGTGTAAGTAAGGCAGTAAAAGAAACAGCTAAGGCGGGGGGGGGGGGGGGGGGGGGAAGAAGTATACAGTGAATAGTGCAATGTGGAGTGCGGCGAATTGTTCAATCTTTACTGTTTGCAAACATTCCACCCACACTGAATATAATTTTGTCACGGGTCAACAGTGATGAGACCTACCAAATTTCTCAAGGGCCACTCTTAGTCGGTTCTTGCATAATTTGGGGTTCGAATACGAAAGAAGGGATAACAAGTGCATATTAATAAAAAGAGACGATATCGATATCATCAGATGGCGACATAAATATCTAAAAGACGTAAAAGGGTTTAGCGACCAGGGGAAATCAATTGTTTATACAGACGAGTCATTTGTAAATTTAGGTCATACAGTAACAAAGGCGTGCAGGGATACCAAAGTTAAAAGTGTCCGTCAAGTAGCAATTGAAGGATTAAGTACAGGACTTAGGCCACCTCGAGTCGCTCGCGGAGAAAGATTCTCAACTAGTACATGTTGCAACACTGCTCTCCATTTAACGTGTACTGTCATCTAAGGGTGGCACGCGCTTTAGTTATTACTTAAAAACAAATTTGTTCAACTTAGGTCAACAAATACAGAATTTATATATTTCTTCCTTAGATGAAACGGAAAATATTGGGCTTCATAGTAACTACTGATACATGGCTTGGCTCTAGCAAGCTGTAACACAACGTCAACTCTGACAATAGTGAAACTCGGTTCTTTCCCATGGTTTGGCAAAAAATAAATGGAAGAAACCATTATATGTATAAAACAAATACATGAATGTTAGGCTGCGAAAGGTAAAAGTGGGCACAGTACTCTTACAAACTCGTATTCCTATATCTTCTCTGTGTTAGTTGAGATAAACGTTTACAGAAATTTGTTGTTGCTTGTTTCGTTTTAGGTACAAGGTGTATATGGGAATGCATTAGGCATTGAGTGATAGTCAAATCTTTTAAAGCTTTGAGATCCCGTCCTCTTTGCAAGGTTAACATATAAAATGAACGATGTTCCATTTCACGAAAGTTTTAAGTTTTCCGAAACTGACACACATAACAAGGAGTATCTCCGAAATGGTTCACTCTAGAAAAAAAATGTTATTTGGACATAAATTGTGTGTTTTAGCTAGATCTACATTTTTTGTATAGTACGATTTTGTCATAGCTTACGGTTTACGAGTTATTCAAAAGTCAGCCAGTCTAAACAGGACTACATAAGCTAGAGCCAGAAAATTCAAAATATAAATTTCATTTATCATGAAAATATCTCAAATATATGGCATTTTAATCAAATTTGTTAGAGCCGTTTTCAAGAAAATAAAAATTTTCGAAAAATTTTCCATGTAAAGGGTAGTTTAGGGTGGGGCTATTTTCTTCAAAATCTTCGCGTCGCATTCTTGAAAGATATTAAACTTAAATACCAACTTTGGTTTTTAACCGACTTTTCGTTTTTGAGTTATGCTGTCCACAGACACACAGACACACACACACACACACACACACACACACACACACACACACACACACACACACACACACACACACACACACACAGACGGACCTTTTTCTAAAATCGCTTTTTTGGATTCAGGGGGCCTCAAAACATGTATTTCCGATGAAATCTCAATATCGAATTTTTGGATGGAATACAATACTTCCTTCTACTTATCAGTACAGAAAGTAAAAAAGCTAATATTTCCAAAATCTAGCGCTAAGCTCGTTTGCGTTTAAGGGCTCTAAGCGGCAAGCTGAAGCCAAACCCCGATAATCCAACATCGTCAGCAAACCAGCGCATTCCAATCCCTGAATTTCGTTGGCACTCGCCTCCGCTCATGCGCTATAGTGGCAAGATGGCGTGTTATGTTGATATTACATAAACGTTTTCGTATAAAAGAAACCGTAAAAAAATGTGGGTCACAGGCGGCTACAGCGGCCACATCAACCCTAAAAGCAACTCTTAAGTGTAGTCGAAATAGTCAATTTTCTCATTATTTTTTTCCAAATTCAGATTTTCTTGCATATGAATATTTCATAACTTCCGTTCATTTGGTCTAGTCTCATAAAGGTACGCTAATTGTACAAGAGTTCAAAATTATTATTGAAAATACTGCTGCGTATAGGTTTTAGGCTTTCCTATCTTTCAATTTCCGAAGAACTAATACATTTCTATAATAATACCCATTATCTCTGAAACTTTTTGGTACAAAGTTACGGAATTTTTACCACATGTTTTCAGCTAAATAAGCCTTATTTTAGTTAAAAGTTAGTGTATGAGGCATATTTATTTTTAAATTTAAAACTCATTGTTTTGTTTCTGATGAAGAAGAATTGATTTTGTTTCCTCAGTCAACTGTAAATATACTATTGAATATGCCTTGAAAAATTCAGCCAATTGAAATTCTAGCACTTTCTTTGTTTTAAGGTGAGACATAGACTCAGAAGTTTTGTCTTGAAAATTATTCATGTTTAAGGACAGGAGAAAGCTCCAGGGAAAAGGAAGACGTTACTCGAGAAATTTACCGCAGCATAGATTCGCACTCACACTTTCCGTGTTTCTAGGTAGAGACACTACCTGTTACACCATAGTTTTCACGTGTTTCATTATATAATACATCAAAAAGTGTACAGCACTTTTACCGGATCTTCATTAGTGGAATTATCACAACATATTCCTTTGTGATCAACACTAGCGGTAAAAAAGGTAACGCTAGATATCATTAGAACTCGATATTCGCTTATTGAAGTAAAATCCACTAATGTTATATACCTATAATCGCCTATTTGCGTAGTGTGTGCCTTTTCGTAGCTTATGGACCTATCTTTTTTGTAATGTGAACCTTTATCAAGTTTTTTTCTTGTAGTTATTTCATTAGTTTTATTATTGGCGACTATTATTTATTAATTTGATGTTAATCTTAGTGTTGCAAGTAATATTTCGCGCTATGAGCCAATGAGCCATTATTGACAATATGCCTGAGCAAGTTTGTAATACCGGCATCCCCTTCCTAACGTCAACAGTAGCTTTTTTCGTGTAATAATTAAATAGTGGCCGCACGGTAAGTGGAGAGGTACAAAAAAGCTATTGGTATACGACGGTGAAGTCGATCATTTGAGTATTAAATCACCACTCTGTTCATTAATACGATTACTTTACTGTTTTATACTTCTCACTTGAGAGAAAACGCAGTATTGATCTAAAAATACTGGACTTATTTCATTGCAAACGCAACAATAGCCTGTTGAGTAATAACATATAACATATATACTAAACAAACCAGCGTGGGAGTGTAAAAGAGAGGAACTACTTAAAAAGTGACAATAAGGTTAGCTATAAAGAATGCATAGTAATTGAAGACTCCTAATTTAAGGAAATAATGTTTACAATTGACACTTCATTAAGAGAATAGTGTAATTTAGTAAATTTACCTAATATATAGGTATGGTAAATTGCTATTTGAAATTTATGTACTATTCTGTCATGTCAAAATGTGTTTCTAAAGTTTAAATGAGTATATTATTGTGCCTACTTTAATACTTATTAATACTGATTTTGCCTACATTCATGTCTATTGCTGAAGTGGCCATCTGCCAAGGTATGTTAAGTTTTTAACATGTGTCTGCAGAAGTATGCAGAATAGCTGGGTTGTATGTAGGAATGAGCTTCTTTGACTTGAACCGGGTGTTAAACCGTAATTTGAGTGGAGATCTAGTCGTCCTCCGTGGTCTAGAGGCAACATGCTAATCACTGGCTTCCGAAGTCACGAGTTCAACCCCGGTGGAGGGTGATGGAACTTCCTAAAAATCCTTAGCATGGCTTCCTTTGAAAGGACAGTAAAGCCGGTGGTCCCGTGTCGTAGATTTACGGCACGTAAAAGAGCCTCAAGCCTAATTGAGGCCTCTGAGAAAAATTAAGCGGAATTTCAGGCCCAATATAGAATGGGACGCTGAGAACTATAGCAGTTAAAGAGCGCCCATAAATAAAAACTCAATTACTGGAGGTTTAGTTAAACCAAACCAAAGTTTGAACTGCCGGCGCCGTGTTATAACCTTCTGGTTAGCTTAAAAACCTGCAATGGTGTTGGTATACAGGAAGGCTGAGAAAAGAAGATCGCAAATCGTCTTTTTCTTACACAGCAACTAAATGCTGTTGGTAGACCTGCAAATTTAGTAAAAAGTTAAAGTTCTGAAATAATAGCCATTCAGGACTAAAATTAAACGTAATAATTTAATGTTGAATTAACGTGGCAGGCTACCATTCGCAAGGAAAAATAGTAACGTTTGCAGTAACAAAACTGGTGGCAATTTAGATACATTCATCAATTTGTTTGGCATTTTTTCGTACTAAAACAACTTATGTATACTCACATGATTACACTTATTGGAATTATTTTCATATATATTTTATAAACTATTCGTCAAAGCTCGTTATTCTATCTACTTCAAGTTAACGGCCGAAGTGGAACATATTCTCGTGTATGTATATATGTCTAAGCGACAGGCAATGCTTAAAGAAACTTGTACCGTTTGTTTACGTAATGCATAGATTATTCGCATTACATACTCCTAGCTTTTATGTATACACTTAATTTTGAAGCATATATTGCTATTCTAATAAAAATGCAATAATAAAGTAGAATACTGTTTTATAGGTATCTGAATCCATTTAATTATTCATGGTTAGTAGTGATTAGGTGCATTTAAGAAGGTTCTAGGTCTCCGAGGTATTTAAATTACCTGAATAACTTCATCATCGCTTAGCAATGCCTCAAATACGTCGCTGATACCCATTAGCACAGCTGAGACCTCTATCTTTCAACATAGCTTCAAGCTGTAGTTAAACGGAATATGAGTCACAGTAAAATTAAATTGATGTTTATGTTAAGCTTCAAACTATAGTTACTCCGTTACTCCGTTACTTAGAGTCTCCTATGCACTTTGTATTTTGGAGATCGCAATAATCACATTATGTTTACTTACATATTGAGTTTAAAGCAGTAGATTTATTCTGTTGTTTTGATATATGATTACTAAAGGTACATCAACTTTGAAGTCTTGGGAACAGCTGTTCTAGATATAACAAAAAAAAAAAAAAAAAAAAAAAAAGGCAAGACGTGTAAAACTTACCACTTGTTTTAAAGAGAATAATAGCACGCAGACATGCGTATTCGTGTGGATCGACATGCAGCTGTTTGAACTTGGAGATCGTATCCTGGAAAACCTTCACTTCGTGTAGCAACTGGAGGGAATCTCTTGAACTGCTAACCAACTGAGTTAGTTCTAGAGGCAGAAGATACTGCGCCGCTCCAAGCACAAATAGTTCTCTCCAACTTTCCTCCAGCAAAACAAGCTGAAAGCAGAAATACAGGCTATTGTTACCACGTTTTGCTTCTGCCTGGTTCTTAAATTCTCGACTACAATACCCATAGTAAGTACAGTAAGTATTATACAGGATGATTCAAAAGATTGCGCACAAACTCAAGGAACTTATAGACGGGTCGAAATGCAGCAACTTTGGTATGGGAGCTTGCGGTCTAGGAAGCGATCCTGGATCAATGCAAGCCTGGGAATATCAGGACGGGCAACAAATTATTTTGTGCAAACATTTAAAGCAGCGGTGTCAAGCTTATAGACCTGTGTTACGTGTTTTTGCGTGCCGGCGCGCTAAACTGAACAGAGATGGTCAGAGAGCAAGGGTGGGCAAAATTGGTGTTGCGGTCTATGCACAGTAGTGTCAACACAACGCATATACAACATAACATATATGTATGTTTAATAACTGAAAATAGATTATGCTATCACAGAACAACAATTCTCAGTTTTCGTCATAACACACCAAAATATAAATTGGATACTGTTATCTTCACTAACAAGTTATCAAGTCAGAATGTATACTTATTATTAAAACACTAAATTACAGATTAATCTGGTTGTAATGGAAATAATATCTCAAGTTGCAGTGTCGTCACATTCACTTGCAGAATATAACTTAGTTACCCCTGGTTATATATTACTAGAACACGCAAGTCTAATAGTAGTCACCATATTCTTATCGGACGGTTAGCCCTTAATCTTGGCTTTGTTAGCTTCATGAAAGGGGGAAAAAACTGTTCACATTGGTAAGTGCTGGCGAGCATTGTCATATTTCGCGTTGCAAATTTGCGAATATTCGGATATTGTACACTGCTCAAAGATACGTAAAAAGCAATTACATCCAGGTCATTGTACTTACGCTTTAATAGTGCTGTAATTATTTGCTGCGTTCATGGTTACTATCAGTTGTCTTTTGTACACTCCTTCCTAAAACACGGACCCGCTACATAGTTACAGCTACGTGCTCTGTGTAAAGAAAACCAAGAACAGTCTGACAAACTTTGTTTATTATATTAGCTAGAATAATAATTGGACCCACAATGTTGTTAAATATTGTATGTATGCTGTGGGTAGTTATTTTTGCGAAGTAAAGTAGAGTAGAGGTAGAGGTAGAGTAGGTACAGAGCCTATGCTGACTACTATATGTCAGACCCTTGAAAGAAAGAGATGAAATGACAGCGCTCTTCAGGCGTGAGAGAACCTGGGTGAGCAGCGAGCCGACGTGAGGGTCCCTAACGTGCACTGGAGAACCTTCATCCCAAATCCAGGGCTCTCCAGGCAGCCACCAGCCGCATGGGTTTTGACAGATTTACAGATTTCCCGGCAGATTTCGCAGCAACAAGGGCACCCATCTGCAGAGAACTGCGGTTACAGTGCTCAAATCCTCCACACGGCAGCGCTAGCTCGTCCATTGCTAACACTACCGGCCCTGAAAGACTGGACTGGCCTGGAAGGAAGATGAAATGACACGAAGGGATGGGAAATTCTATGGATGTAATTATCCTTCCCAGCATTCGCCTGGTGAGCCGGGAAAACCCCGGAAGAAACCCATGGGTCAGGAAGGTTGGCTGCGGGAATCGAACCCACGAACTCCCAAATGCGAGCCCCGCGCGTTATCACGGAGCCATCTCGCTCGATTAGTCTTATGATACATATGTGCGCTTTCTGCCATCCGTGTTAGATGAACAGATCGCTTAATTGGAATCGAAGATAGAATATACCGGATGTAAAGGACGTCATTACATTAATTTAAACCATTGGTAGATTTGGTACACATTTTGTATCCTACGTTTTTATCTCTGACCATTTCCTATGGAGGGGCCCTAATGACCAAGTTGTCGGCGGGCCCTTAAACCCAATACACTCACTCACCCATTTCCTATGGAGATATTTTAGTTTTGTCGAAAACAAGCTGGCAACAGTGTAGATTGTATGGGTGTCACTTTCCTTAGCTCAGTACATAAAACACATCGTGACGGTGCGTGTTGAGAACATAAACACATATCCTGCCTTGTCCTTCTGTGTTTACTGTACGAGTGTAGGCCAATCACAAGCATTAGCTCCCAAAAACATTACACGAAAGCGAAAGCGCCCGACTTGTTTACTTTCACAAACTAGGTCAATTCCCTGACCAACTTCAACGCAACGTTGTCGAGTTACTTCACGTCAGAGAGAGAGAGAGAGAGGGAGAGAGAGAGAGAGAGAGAGAGAGAGAGAGAGAGAGAAAGAGAGAGAGAGAGAGCGAGCAGCTCGGAGAATTCCTTCACGTCTTTTAAGTGATTAATTATTTAGAAACCCTGTGTGATGTCCCATAATTACTACTGAAGCTATGTCAGAAATAAGTTTCTCTACACGTCTTACAAGTAACAAACTGTTATATTCGTACAGTTTTGTGAAATTACGCATCCAGTTTGGATCAAAAACCATTTATTTTTTCGAAGTCAGCTGATCAAGGAACAAAATGCCATTCGCCTTTTTTGTTTGTTATGCTTCTATGAAGCACTTGTTAGAAGGATTGTAATGACTTCCCTTCCACTCTGATACAATTCGATATTTCATGGCACAAATAATTCCTTAATAAATCTGCTCCTCTGAATGCTAAGCTTACCTGGTCGTGGAAGTTGAGAGCGGTAAAAGCAGGAACATTCTTGGCCCACTTGACATTCATGAAGAGCAGTCTAGCTGCAGACTCGCATACAGTCTCAGTGGTGTGTGATGGGAAAGGCACTGGCAGAGTAAGACCTAAGGGAACCTGAAAATAATACCGTATAAGAAAGAGTCTAGTGTGTCATTCATTAACCGCAGTTGGAACACAGAAACATTCAATGAATTTTGAAGTTTCAAATAACAATTTAAAGACAAATTATAAGTGCAACTATTGGATTAATCATGTACATAATGAACATATATGCAAACAAATGAGTTGCTATTAAAGTAAGTGCAAAAATTCAAGGCATGTGAACGATGGTCAATGCTCACGCAGAACGTTATTGCCAAGTGTAGTAGGCAGGTATCAGAGGTAACTTTATGTATCAGGACACATTAAACATCCTCAAAAAATTAAAATCTTTTCTTTGTGATGTTTACGCATGCACACGGATTAGAGAGCTTTTTAAATACAATGTTTCTGCCCTGAACTTTAATCACTTCACGCTTGCTAATTGAAAAATGACTAGTTCCAGCTTCATCGGACATGTTCATACGCTAGCAGCATAAGCACAGTGGAAAACGGAAACATAATAACTTCATTTATACATTAACAATATATCAATTCGAGTTTAAAACACAGTTTAACCTGTGTCCGGAAGCTTTAACAATATAACACCACTCTGAAAACAAACCGAATATTAACACATCTTATTTTCAAACTGCGTGGTTTGTGTGTTCATGGTAATGCAACTTTTTGTGTCCAAACCCCTTCTGAAGATATTACGCTTATGGGGAAAATAATCTGTCGTATTTTCGTCTAACTAGATGTTATATATTATTTATATCTTAAGGGTACTAATAGCTGTAATTTATGAATATGGCAGGTTTAAACTAAACGTTTGCAAAATTTTGTCACATGCTTGCTCTATTAAAACTATTAGTGCATTTCAAATTTCATGAAGGTATAGCTCTTGAGAAAAAAATGCTTCACTTTTATTATATTAATTAAAGACGTGCTGTAATGACGCAAAAATCGTACTTTTGAAAATATACTACCCGATAATTTAAATATTAGTACAAGAAACAGGCATAGGTATACAAATTGTTTCACTAATCTGGTTGCTTTAAAAAAATTCAAATCTTGAAATTGTGTAAATTGGTTTCGTAACAATTGATCCTCAGTGATCGAATTCATTATGTTATATATCTAGCAATTTAAAAGTACGAAAAATCAAATACCAGTTTTTAAGTTCTTTCTCCCTGAGTTTAGCTGAATATTTGAATGTGATTGGTTACAAACTGTATCATAGGGAATATGTTTATGCTAAAAGAGCATGAGAAAAATTAAAGCCGAGTGAAAGGCTTTGTAAGCAATACAAATATTTCTTAGGTATAAAAATCAGTTTTCATTTATTTTTTTCATAATCTTGGAAAAATATATCATAGGGAATATGTTTATGCTAAAAGAGCATGAGAAAAATTAAAGCCGAGTGAAAGACTTTGTAAGCAATACAAATATTTCTTAGGTATAAAAATTAGTTTTTATTTATTTTTTTCATAATCTTGGAAAAATATATCATAGGGAATATGTTTATGCTAAAAGAGCATGAGAAAAATTAAAGTCGAGTGAAAGGCTTTGTAAGCAATACAAATATTTCTTAGGTATAAAAATTAGTTTTTATTTATTTTTTTCGTAATCTTGGAAAAATATATCATAGGGAATATGTTTATGCTAAAAGAGCATGAGAAAAATTAAAGTAGAGTGAAAGGCTTTGTAAGCAATAAAAATATTTCTTAGGCATAAAAATTAGTTTTTATTTTTTTTTTTCATAATCTTGGAAAAATTTCAACTAAGGGTGTCCTTGATAAGTTTAATGCTCTACGTCAGCTACACATACTTTAGTGATACCTTTTTTGCGTGTTTATGCATCGTGGACATAGAAGTGGACAATATTTGTGTACCATTTACAGAACGATGCAGGAATACAAACATGTGACAGTAGAGATTCCAGAACATACGGTATAGTATGTTTTATAATACAACGCCATAGGGGAAGGTGTGTCATACACTACTTTGGCACGCATGTACAGATCTAAATTCATTTTCATCCCCCCATGAAACCAGGAGTTAAAAAAAAATATGGAAATATAGTGCTAGGAAGTTAAATATTGGCTAACCCTTAAGGGCCTCAAAACATTTATTTCCACTAAAATCTCGGTATCAAATTTTGGGGTGGAATACGATATATCCTTTAGGTAGTTATTACAAAATTTCCTATCTCGTGCCAAGACACGTTTGAAAAGACAGAAGGAAAAGGACTGTCTTTTTTCCCCCAAGCAAGTCTTATATTTAAACTCACAGTGAGACAGGATATTCTTTTCCTACAGTTTCTCGATTCTTGCTCAGAGAAAATATAAGTTATCCATATTATATGTAAGTGAGAGTTTACCTTTGGGAGAGTCGAAACGGCAGCCGCAGAGGCAACCGCGGGCGAACAGAAGAAGGCCGAAGGTGGCATGAGTGGGTGATGTGTAATAGATGGTGGAGGATCTGCTCGGGGTACCTTAGGCAAGGCTAGATCGAGCACCGACGGCGGTGGTGGAGGTTGTAGTAAGGGCGTCAGTGTTCCTGCCAGTTCACTAGATGTAGCCGCCGAGTCCTTGTAGAACAGTGCCATTTGGCGCCGCAATGTGGAGTTGCGAGGTCCTCTTTCGTGCTGTACAGCTGCAACAATAACAATAGGACATTGCTACAAAGTATTCGCGGGAATACGTTCCCACCCCACCTTCTTGTTGCAACATAAAGGGCACCTACTTCAATGAAAGGAATTTAAAAGTTAAAAACAACTCTCTCGGGCTTCAGAATGAGCATTTGAGCTGTAGGTCTTAACCTAACAGTCAGTTAAAATGTTTACTTGTACTAAAATACATAAATAACTTTCTAGTCCATCCACTTTGCTTCAGAAGCATACAACATTTTTTCTCATAGCTCAAATGCTTTTAGCTTGAGAGAGATAATTACTACTCATGAAATATGTGCTAATATTATCAATAGAGAGAATTCGTATGTATGACTGCATAAGTAGTGCAATCTCTAAAACCACTTGACGGATTTTGATAATCTTTTTACAATTAAAAATCCCCAATTCTTTTTAATAGGCGTGATTTATACAACTTCTTTCAATTCACAAATTATTGATAAATTAAGATTTCTTGTACTTGAGTACAAGCACACTATAGTTATAAAAGAGCACACTTGTGTAGAAGGCTTGCACCTTTAGTTGAGAATTTAGTTATATATGAGGCAGAATATATACATTTAGCCAAAACATGACAAAATTCAATGGGAACTTCTCTTCTTTGCCGTTGGGTTGTAACCATTTGCCAACAAAATGCAACCCCCATAAACTGGGTGAGAGGCAATGTAGTTGTCTTGTGGTTCCTCTATATTTTTAAACCGAAAACCGTGTAAAACCCATACCTCAAAGTAATGCCGACTTTGGAAGCGGCGTGTGGCAGAGTTGTCATGTTTTGGAAAAAAACTGTAGTTGTTGAACCGCAGCCAATAGCCATTTACAGAGTGTCGCAAAAAACACCGACAACGCTTAGCAGCTATAAGTAAATACAAGTTATTAGGCCATATGCTCTTGGTAATTTAGATGGTCACGTGCGGAAGCTTTAAAGGGGCTTGAGAGCAAAAGTAATAGTATGAAATTGAAGCTACGCGTTCAAAGCATTTTTGGGACATAAAAGCTAATCTTCGATTTTTTAACATCTTGACCATATTTCAGCTGTGGTTTCCTTAAGTGGACGTTAGGCAGTAACTAGTGCCAGTGAAACGGACATTACAGTTCCTAGTAAGACTGTTATTAAGCTTGTGCGGAATAGAGCGAGTTTGCTCTCTCTTGAATTCACAGAATGTTATACAGAGGCTATGTCAATATTAAGTAGAATTAACATAATTATCAGCAAACACGAAACAAATATTACATACAATGACTGCAGAAAGTGTTATTATTCACTTTAGAAAAGCTAGCTGCCAAATTAACGAAGAGAAAATTTTCATTTTTAAAAATCACAAAGAACAAACCATATTATAGCTTACAAGGACCTATGTTTTCTGGATTTTCCATTTCATTCGTTTTCTGAGTTTGATAATTACACAGATTTTTAAACTTTTAAATGCCTTGTGTTTACAACATTATTTTTGTGCATTAGTTAAGAGTAACTTTTGAATATGTTTGAAACCAACAGAGCAATAAGCTTGTGATGTAAAAATGAAGGCGTTTGCAAGTAAGTTCAGTAAAAACGTCAAGAATACCTGACTGATGTTGTTCTCCCCCTTCAGATCAATACTAATTTTCGCCGCAATTTAAATAGTAGGTATATCGCCATTTTGCTCTAGTAAACGCATAAAATATAGTTTTGTAAGCTTCTCGCACGAATAATGGAACAAGTGGTATAATTTTTGGAAAATAGCATTATGCGCTTCCGAAGCTATCACCCATATAGTCAATAATATGTAGATGGCTCCCACTTATCTGCTACAAACATGTTGCAATATGCTTACCATCTTTGTTCATGCCCGCCTGGACACACTTTCGCAGTCTGCACGCCCGACATTGGTTTCTGTGGGTCTTGTCCACCACGCAGCTGCCCTCAGCCTTTGCCTTGCACACGTACTGACGCTGTCGCCTGATGGAACGCTTGAAGAATCCAGCACAGCTGCTCCGAAACAATACGTTTCCCTCTTGAGTACAAGTTGAAACAGTGAAATTGAAGAGTGTTACAACAGTGTAATAAACTCAAGTGCCATACTCACCCATCGCAAGCGAAAATTCCATAGTGCTTCCCCGAAGAATGATCCTGACAGACTTTGCACGGGATGTCGTACAGAATGCGACCTGAAGTAAAAGAAAATCCTGTGTATCAATTGTATTAGAAGAATTTAGTACTTGACCACAATTTATATTAGTTTGCTAGAAATGGGCATTTAGTTTCCAGTTTAGTGTCACCTTAAAAGTATGTATACTCTCGGATTACTTCTAAAACCTCGTAATTCCGCTTTATTACATTTTGCAGGAGAAACAACGTTAAGAACATGGAGATATAATGTATTAATCTCGGCATTTTTCAGACTTACGAGATTTTAGTTAACCTTCAGCTCTGCATAAAACTCTGGACTTAGTTTATCATACACAAAATGAACATTTTCAGCTTTAACCTTTTAAGGAAATATTTTTTTTTCCCGAGTGGCAGAAATTTTAAGTCTCCTAGTTAGCACAGCAAATAATATTAGTTTTAAAACTTAAAACCGGCGGCTATTTACAGGTTATTGTTATCAGTATCTTTAAAAACAACCAACTTTGGAATTACTTTATTGGGAGAATAAGCAGACAATGCTACAGAATTATTCCTATTAGGCTTGCGAAAGCAACAATGATGTATTAGAGTAACAACTTGAACATAACGTGTAATTTCTTTAACCAAAACACCGCTAGCTTAAAAGATGTACTTATTACTTTTTCATTATTGTAGACGGTTGTTTCAAAATTTCCGTTTCAAAATGCAGAAACTTGAGAGAGAGAGTCTGAATGGATATAAATTTCAAAGGGATCATAAGGCCAAAAATTCCCCCCAAAATAGCTATCATTATTTCAAATCAGGTATTTCTTTCTAGGCACATTTATTTTTAGCAATATCTGAAGACAGGAGAAGAATAAGGAACTTTTTTGCATTTTCCCACAGTAGTTCTTCTAGGTAAACCTCACCACCTATTTTAATTTTCTACAACCACATTTTGTACAGAAGCCTAACAATCTGTTTTTCTGTATTTCAGATGTTGGCTGACTACAACAGAGGACGGTGCGGCGGCCACTCACTTCGTTGCAAACACCTTATCTAATAATTGTATTCTGGGATAACTAGCCACTAATTTTTGATGTCTTTTGAATTGCTCGTGCACCAAGAATTAATTCGCAACATACTTCCTTCTCTCTATGCTGGTATGTCGTAAACTATATCTACACGTGGCGCAGAGAAAGTGAAATTCCGTTCGGCGATCCTGGAGGCCAAGTGATGACTGTTTTGACCTCCACATCTTGGTCCCAATAGTCGGTGTAACTCTCCTTTTATTGAGAAAAATTGGAAGATTTGACTTTGAAACTGTTCTATCTGCAGCATGGAAAGTACAACAGTTTTCTATATGCAGGTCTTATTGAAGGAAGAAAGAAAAATAAGGTTGAATAGTATGTAAAACTATGGCAACATCGCAAGCTATCCCGATGGTTTAGTATTCCCTATTAACATGAGTTCAGGTGACACTGTTAGAATATGGAAAACAACTATCGAATTCTGATTTAAAGTAAATGGTTTCATGATGACAACTTTGTTGTATACCTACAGATTAGAATATGCAATTATGAAATCAGTTACCCTAATAGGTATTGAAGTTTTGTTAATGTTAATTACTTCTCAAGACGAAACAAAACGAATTGCCCTTAACGGTTTCATTGTTATTTAAAATATGATTTGAAAAATAAAGTCACAAGTTCTTTTTTAAACATATAGATAACACAAAATAATAAGAACCTTAACGATATTATCAATTCTTAATTTTATAAACGGTAGCGAAGTCTCGTCACCAATAAAAAGCGGCAATAAACTCATCAAGATTGCTGGAATAAAATTCTTTAGAAGAATGCTAAAATGCACAGTAAAATATATTAAGCGGGTGATATCAGGTAAGAAGTGCAAATAATTGTTATAAACATAAAATATCATAAGATTATCACACAAAATGAAAATATTATTGAAATAAGAGTCAATTAGTCATGTTACTAAAAGATTTCTCTTATCTAGCAAGAGATTACGGTCAGCCAAGAGTAAAGGGATGTCACAGTGCTATTAAGAAGTATAATTTTTAGTACTTAATTCCTTTTCGCAAGGGATACATTTTCGGAAAACTATAAAACAAATGTTAGAGAAAGCTGATCCAGGAATGTCTGCTACGGAGCTAAGTAGGGATCTAAAATGTGAGTTTTCAAGCCCAGACCTATAGGCAGACCACCATTCACATTCTATGAGGTGTGAAAATAATGTTTCAACCTTTAGCCAAGGTTTCTCTATGTACTACAATAGCGGCTCGAGTATTTTCTAAGCTGGCCGAATCGCTCAACTATTGTATCCCCCACGGCACATTAAGGTACATTACTGAGCTTTTACCCAAAAATGGTCCAAAATTCGAAATTTGTTTTCCCCCTTAAAATCCTTCCTTATTTTTATTTACAGTCAATGCGCTGACTGCTAATAGGTTACGCCCGCTTAAAATTGGCTTTTGTTTTTTCTCAAAACAGCATTTTGCCATTCAAAATGCTCCTCGCTTCTTTCTTTAGAGTTTCACATGCTATGCTTAAATTTATGTTAGAGAATAGATTTTACTCTGGACATAAAATCTACGCATTATTCAAAGTCCAAGCAATTAAAAAAATTACGAAAATTGTAATATGGGCGGTGTCGTGGCCAACAGTTTAGGCTGCTCGCTTCTCCCAATGGCGGCTCGGGTTCCATCCCAGATGACCGCATGTGGAATTTGTTACGGAGAAAGCGGCGTCTGGGTGGGGTTTCTCCGGGTTCTCCAGTGGCGCCACCATTCATTTCACCAACTGCTCCATCATCACCTTTCCTGTTATCCATTTCACCGTCATTTCATATCACCATCCCCTTCTTCGTCCTCATAACAGGAATCGGGTTGATCACTCATTCGGGTTATTCTCTCTGATCTAGAGCTCCTCTGCTCCTATACAGGTGTTTGACCCCAGGCGGTCACTTCTAAGTACCTAGAAGTCCTTCCATATAAGGAGGGTAGATGGAGGTAGAAGAAAAAAAGACAAGTATGCACAAAATGATGCTCTAGGTACATTTTGTTTATAGTATAACCCATAGCTGTTTATGTTTTCTTTTTAGTAAAAGTTCATAAAAACTGAGAGCTAGAGACTTCCTATAAGTTAATCAAATTGGTTTTCCTAATTAACAAAACAGTTAAAGCAATAACGTAAAATGACTTCAAATGCTTAAAGTATCTAAGTTTTGACCATTCTTACCAATCTTGAAAATATGCTGTAATTTGAATAAAAAACACAAAAATTCCTAAACCCTAGAGGCCTCCCCCTCCTTACGACCTGAATTTGGAGAACGCAAATAAGTACACTCAGAGAGAGAGAGAGAGAGAGAGAGATAGAGAGAGAGAGAGTCTTTAAGACGATTGCTCATTATTGCAAAGTGTATGAATGCAAACCACGTCAGGCTTTGAGGGAATCCGTCAGGTGGTTAGAACAAAGGCATTATCGGGCGGCAGCTTCCATCGAAATCTCGTTGAACCGATTGCGTTTTTAATAACGACAATCAGGAGATATATGCCCCCCCCTCTGCCCACCACAGACGTCATGAGTGGGGTGCAGCAATGGAGGTGGAACGTGGTCAGCGCCCCGGTTCCTCCCGGCTGGTTATGCGGTCTTCACAACCAGGTGCTGCTACTTACTAGTCAAGTAGCACCTCAGGGAACTAACGAGGCTGAGTGTACCCCAATCATGTCTTCCAGCGGAAGAAATTCCCCACGCAGGTACCGGGAATCGAACCCGAGTCTCCCGCTTGGTAAGCAGCGGCGCTGCGAACGCGCTAATTTTCACAAGTGTCACAATGAAAAAATACACGTGTTACATGCAACGTTTTATGCAATTTTAGTATTAAGATGCATAACAATAATAAATAAGTTTGCTAAATGAAAAATTATAATATATCAGAGATTACAGATGTGTGACGTAATATGGTTGCTAACCAGATGTTTCATTTGTTTCAACACTTATAGAGGAAAATAGAAAATAATGATAAAACTAATGAAAATATGGATTGTATTTTGCTTGACATTTTGAACGAAGCCAAGAGTGCTGAGAGTTTATAAACCCCAGAAAATCAAAATATGTTTAGGAAAAAGAACATGAAACGTTTTGTGGATGGTGAAACGAAAAAAAATATAACGATTTCAGGTTTTCGTACAGACACACTGGAGACAATTATGTGATGGCAGCGATGACGTCATTTATGCCTTGTTATCTTGTTAATTACGCCATTAATTTTCTGGTACTCGTGCCAGAAATAGGATAATTTCGCACGATATGCTCTTCTTTCTCATTGTTGTCAACTTGTATCATTTACCACTGATAGCGTCACATACAAACATTGTTACCTTGATGCCTGTACATCTGTGTACACTTGTGCACTAGGAGTGGACAAACATACGTTGTAGCAATGAATACAGAAGCTCAGGTATTCTAAACTGCTGCACTTGCAGGGTCCTAAAGAGTCATTTAACATCGAGGAAGTGGAAGGCGATGTTTTAGCACTGCTTGTGATCTGTCGTGATCAATGAAACTTCTGCTTGGCATACTTCCGGTGTTTTGTACGATGGGAGGGGATTTCATTAAAGGGCCATGAAGGGATGGCCTTTTCCTGCACAGTGATGCAGAGTCGCATGTTCCGGAAATGACAGGTTGCACACAAATATCCCTCTTCCCGCAATAACACCTTCCCTTCAACTCACACCTCTCATTAGAAGCAGCTAGAAAAAATACTATTCAGTGCGTTGTGCACTACTTAGGTGTATCCGCTACTGGCGGCGTAACTGTTAGCGTCACTGTGTCCGTCCATCTGCATTAAATAGCTCACAAACCGCCGAATAGCCGAGGTCTTTATGGACTGGACTCCTGAGCGGGACATCTGCGGTTCAAGTCCCTCCTTAAATGACACGCTTCCAGGTTTTTCTCAGTCGCTATAGCTGGCAAATGCCGGGGAAATATCTTAAACTTAGGCCTCGAACGTTCCCTTCTCAAATGTGCTTTCACTGCATGTGACGCCTGCTCAGGAAGAACAGGCCTTAAGTACTACACACGCAGAACCACCGCATGGACAATGTGAACACCTACTTTATATTTTATACAGAAAAAACTTAAGAACATTTACGAACTTCAAATTCAGTTGAAATTGTTGAAAACATAAAGGTACTTTTGATAGTGTTTAATGCCCGTTATTACTTCACATGGCACCACAGTCGGTGGACCCTAATGATCAGGCATAAGAATTTCCAAACACTAAAGCACATCTGTTATGGTGGAAGCAAATGAACAACAATGGTGCATGATTGCTTTTTGAGGGGCTTGTGAATTCTATGAAAACGGGAAGACTGCCTTTTTAAATGAAAATTAAGGAAACGGCAAAATGTTACCTCTACTAGAATTTCATATGTTCTAATGACTATTAACACATCCCAAAGTGTGATGACCTAAAAATGTTTGAAAAAGAACCCAAAACATGACTTTATATTTTTCTTAAAATGACAGTAACAAAAAGACTTCCACTGAAGTTTATTTGAATTATTAAACTTAGTGTACAGAAAAGTGTAAATTAATTTATACATGGGTATAACCACAATACAAGTGGAAAATTTAGGTGCAAGAATAATGAGAATAATACTTTAGAAAATTAATTAAAACGTATTTATTCCTTGCTTTTGTTTGAAGAATCTAAAAAGAAAACTAAGGAAATCTTTTTGAAGCAGGTTTTACAAAATTGTCGCAATAACCCTTTTTGAATTCTCAGATTACATCTACACTTCCCCGCATGGAACACATCAAAAAGACAAGACCAACATTAACCACACTGCACGCGCTTTAAAAGGATAAAAGGGAAAACTGATTTGTTTTACCGCTAACACGGGAAATCAAATCATAACTGCTCTCCTGATAACAGCCGCCCCTTCAACCACAAAAATACCTCATTCCGGAGTAAAAATTAAAGAGAAATGTGATTCTTATTTTCCAAGAATGCAAATAAATGATATACAAAGTTATTCTTATTTATAAACCGAATTGTGAAAGTGTGTATCTTGCAGAAATTATCCAAATGTAAAATATCAATTATGTAAAAAAACGTTTATATACTCAATATTGGTAAATAAAATGCCTAAAAAGACGCGAGGGGCAAGAGATTGACCAAAGAGTAACATAAAATAAAAGAGAATGCCCTAAAACAGGAAATTACATAAAATGACCATGGTTGGCCTGATAAATACCTAAGCACTTCTGTAATCTGGGATTAATCTGCACGTAAGTAATGTCTATGATGCACCAATTAAAAGATGGCATGTCATCGGAATCCGAGCTCTAGAAATTACTATGATTCCGAAAGAAGTAGACGCGAACCGGATAAAAAGGAGAAAAATGTAGAATTTCGAATGTCACTGCAATGTAAACGAACCATGGCTCTTCTTCGTCCTTATATTTGGGGACGCGATATTTGTGGGTAATGTTATTTATTTAGAGCTTATTTATCACCTTTAAGTGTTGAACAAAGACATTTTTCGTCTTTCGGCATCCCCCACTACCTGGAACAAATTCCCATCTGCCCCCCTCCCCCCGGACCAGTCACTGCATTGGAATGAGCATTATGATGCTTAAATTTCAACACTAAAACGTAAATATAAGCCTGAAAACAAAATAATTTGTTCTTAGACACTCTCAAATGGAAGTCAATGGCATCTAGCACATTTAAGTAGCTATGGTCAGTAGCGATAGGGAATTACTTGTGAATCATAGTGTTACTAACAGTGAATTTCGATTTCCCACTAATTAGCTTATTCAAAACCATCAGAAACCACTAGATTCATTTTGAGACAATTTCATTTATCACACATACATATATATGAGCTAGAACCTTGGAACAGTATTATGAAATTTGTCTCCGCGAACTCGCCTCATGTTCATGCACATTCGGATCATAATTGCCTGAGCACGCAACAGAAAGCTAATATCACATGTTGATTGTTTGGAATATGGGATTTGCTGCCTCACCTTCTGGGATAGGCTTATCTCTCATACCAGCCATGAGGAATAACAAACCAAGTACAACCCGTCCAGTTCGTCGTGCCACTCCCCTACCCCTGAACCATAGATGCGCAATAGCAGAGACCTGCCCACTTGCGTAATAGGAAATGTGGAGATTAGTATACCACTTGCTCTGACCGTGATAACTGCACAAAATTTGTTTATAATACACTGGTTATGTGACTGCCTGAGTTCTGACATTACTCGCTTGTTCCCTACCACTCCAGTTACTTCCCTAATTTCTCCTCTCTTGCTCATATGGAGTGTCAGGACGATCTGGACAAACTGTAGTCAAAGACGCTTATAGTCAGTTTTTTATAACTCATTCTATTCCATAAATAAGCAAACCAATACGGGAAAGAAGCCGAAAGACCGCCTGTTGCAAATCAAACTGGTTAGTCGTTAGAAACTTAGGAGCTACTAGAGTTATTTGCTGTATGTTGAATGAATCAGGTCATTTTGAATAACCTTTCCGTAAAACCACCCAAATAGTTTTAGGATCCACCATAATTCCCACTGCCCACTAGATAGATGCTCAAAAATACCAGATTTAGAAGCAAAAATCACTAACTTGGCAACACTGGAATCACAGGTCTGATAAAGTGATGGGCAGCCCCTTTTGTTTCTCAACGGGTAGAGGCATTACGCAGTAGTTTAATCTTATCTTGTGTTTCTCATGAGACGGTGAGAGAAAGGGACTTCACCGTAATAATGAACATCACTGCACGCTTTATCAATTAGGAAATTATTAATTACCTTTAAAAATGATAGCATTAAGTAGATTTTCCTGTATTTTTAAAAAAGGAGATTATGCATTTTTGTAATTAGCCGAAAGTAGAAAAGTAGATGTGCAAAAATAAGGAAAACTTCCAAAAAAGTAGATCTGACAACACTGCACGGTACCACGTCCTTTCCGAAGGAAGCCATGGTAAGACTTTTTACGCCCGAAAAAACGCATTGCGCTCTGCCGAGTTTGAACTCGCAACCTCGGGAATCAGAGGATAGCATGCTACCCCTAGAACAGGGCGGACGACTCCGGGGGCGTTCTGGCCCGACGTCATTCGTGATTTCAACATTAAATTGATAGACACATGTAGTGTGTGTTTTTGTTTTTGCGTGTGTGTGTGTGCCATTTCTCCTGCTTATTAAAAGCGAGTGTATTTACAGGAAAGTAAGACCAAAGTTGAAAGTAAAACTCAGTGAACCGAGAGTAAAGTTACCTGTCCCTAGAACCAGGCATTGTGTTCAGCAATAAGAGGAAAGCAGATAATACCTTGGCCGGTCCTTTCATTTTCTCCGTAGCTTTTTGGCGAAGAAAATGGCAAAGCTTGCGGCGACCTTGCAAGTGGGGGTGTCATATTGTGTCTTGTCTACCTGTCAGCAAGGTTTGTTATCGACTGTGTACCACTCTCATTAGGGTTCATGTTTTTACCAAAGTCGGCGGATCAAACGACAAACCTTTTTCTGCTCACTTTCGCGGGCCACTAAGTTGCCGCCTTTCCCCAAGTCCACTGAGGAATGAAATTTGCAATGTTCATAACTACAACCTCGGTGCTCTTGCCTAAAAGGGGTGGTATATGGGATCGTGGCAAACAAGCAAAAGACCTGTTAAGTCAGCGGAAGTTAGTTACTTGGGTCAGATAAAGCATCACGTATTTGGGGCGAGGCCTTTTTCCCCAAATGATGCATTTGCCAGCAGCGGGGTTTCTGTTTGTGTTCACATTCAGTTAAATGAAGATAAAGCTTTTGACATACTGTAAATGTTTAAATGTCGTTACACTTCAAAAGACTGGATTAGAAAATATGGTAGAAATGTTAGGAAAAATATCTTACAAGATCGTTCCAAAGTAATAGAGCTGAATAGAATTAATCTTGCGCTGATCTAATGCACATCGTAAGGGAATCGTTAAGATACACACAAAGTATGCACATTGATTTTCATAACAATAACTATAAGCAATACTTGATTAATGTTATACCATTGCATATAGGTGCTATGGTAACTAGGTATAAGCAACAAAAGAGCAAGATGTTTATCACAATTGTGCTTCACTTGTCTGTCAACATTATCCTTTTGCATACAGGACCAATGCCTTAGAGAAGTTGGTCATCATTTTACAGTAACATGTAGAAAAGAAAACTCAGATATTATTTTTATGAATAAGTGTAATTTTCAGATATTCATATTTCTTTTCTCTACAGCGTTCCATATAGATATTCTTTAATTCTTTGGAAGTTGTTATTTAGTAAGAGATTGTGTATATTTACTTTTTAAACATTTTTTTAGTTTAACGTTCTTTAAATTGTAGGTAATGTGGGACGATAAGTTAATGAAATGGATAAAATTATTGTTAAATGAGCCTTTGTTCCAAAGGGCCTAAGGTTACCCGACATTCGTATTCTCAGGACAAGGGAATACCCCGGAAAAAAATCTCGTCTGGGTGACTCATAACCGAGATTCGAACTTGAGACCTCTTAGATGTGAGGCATACCTACTACTACAACGTTACAGAAGCGGGCCATATTTTAAATTTGTCTGAAACATGGAAATCAATAAACATGATTTTAATATAAAATGAATAAGTGAAATAACTAACAGACAAAGTAGTGTGGTAAATATTTTATTTCTGACGTTAAAATATATTTTTTTTCAAACGGGCCCATTATTATAATGCCGTTTGATGGTGCAAATTAATTTATAAAATGGGGTATACAAGTGAAAATACTTAGGTGTATCTGGCGATCCAAAAATGTATAATTCGCATTAAATACACCAATATCTTAGATTCAAATACATTGATGTAAATGTTTATAGCTTTAGATTGCATTTAATTGCAATGCTTATAGAAAACTGCCAACATTTACGAAAATAAGAAAGATTCCTTGTGCCTTACGGAAATATATATGAGAGAGCGGTGTATCGTGTATTACTCATCAGCTGAATTTTTAGCATCTGGATTCACACGGTAGGTAACTCATAGAGAGCTGTATGTACCAGACAAAAATCCAGTGAGCATCTATGTTTGGCAATGTGTCGCAGGTGAAAGAGTGTGTCGTGGGAATCGAAGCGTAGAGACATGTAACTAGCGCGTCATATGGTCCATCAGCACATCTGTCGTTATCTGGACGCATCCTGGTTCATGGACTGTTGCTCTTCAATCTGCGTTATGCTATAGCAATATGGGACCATCAGTAGCGTTGTCAGCATGCGATGGTATTCTAAGCAGTTTTTACTTGTAGGTTTCTACCTTGTAGGTCAGAGGAAGAATTGCATTTCACTCAAATATTCGATATCGAGACCAGCGGAAACACATGCCTTGAGGCCCTCTGAATCCAAACAGAGCATTTTAGTAAACGGTCTCTCTCTCTCTCTGTGGATATATGCGTACTGTGTGTGGAAAGCATAATTCGAAAACGAAAACTGGGGGTAAATTCAGGATCTTCCAAACATGCAGCATGAGTATCTTCAAGAAAATTCCCCGATTCAAACTGCTCCTTACCATGCATTCGCAATATTTTTCGAATGGTTTAGTTTCCCCAAAACGCTTGAACAGTTTTGATTAAAATACCATAAATCTAAGGTATTTACTTGTAAAATAGTATGTGTGTGTTTGTGTAAGTGTGCAACTGATAAACATAAAGAGATAGACAAAAAAACGTGCTGCATGTCTTTAAAAGACAGCATTTATTTCAAATAACTTTTTCAGTGTCATCATTTTCGAGATATGTGTTATTATTGGTTTGAATTTTTCAGTACTTAGTATTTTAAGTGAAGTCACTTTTCAGCTGCTTCTCACAGTGTTGTGGACATATTATGGAATTTCAAGCCCAGCAAAGGTATAACAAATCACTTTTAAATGTGCAATCAATTTGGTTTACTTTATCCCAGTTGTACTTACAGCGGAATGTGTAATGAAATATTTTTGCAAGGTTTATCTCGATTAGAATAAAGCAGATAGAAACATAAGGTTTCTTAAGAATTGTTTTTAGAAGCTGTATAAAAATAAGTGATAGTAGATAAAGTCATGTGAAGTAATACATCAGATTTGTCACACGTCTCACATAATATTAGTTCTGCTGAAGCGAGGGCAAACCTATCTTCGATATTGTAGCAGAAGCACTCTGAGAAATCAACTTACCCAAGGAAGTAGCTACAGTTTTGTATACTCGGTCCCAAACAAAACTTACAGCTGTTTGATTTCTGTTTACCCAGTTGTTTAAATGTCCAAGTAATTAAAGCAGTATATAGTGGCCGTTTTGGTTAAACCATAATTGAATCACTGATATTGACCAAAATAGTGCTACAGTGATGAATGATAGAGGAAATCATCACCAGGAGCCCATAATACGTACATTTATGTTAAATAGTTCGCATTTAGTGATAATGTGGGAAGCTCTAATATATGCCATGTCACGGATGGCTGGGAATTGTCTTAATGGCGCCATATGCTGTGTGATATATGGGGAAATACGTGGGAATGCACTTGTACACCAAAGAGGAAATATGGTCCATATGTTACTCTGTACCCCGCATCTTTCACCCTTGTACCTCTTTGTTTTAAAAAATCCAACAGATGTCCATCAGATTGGCACACCTTCCATTTCCCACGAATACTCATACATCCACATGACATAAATTCTGACCGGAAATGATCTGTTCTTTACAAGTTTGCGTTAAAATAATGCATTTTGGGAACAATGACTAAAGGTTTTGGTACATAGGGTGGAATAATTAGGCATGCAATTCTTTAGTGATAGATAATGGATTTGTATGTTGAGGTACTTATTGTCTGGGGACATCCCCTTCCATTTAACAAAATCAAGTGAAGCAGACCTCTAAAAAGGGATCATAAGCAGAATAACTTACCAGCAGCATTTAGACGCAATCTGCGAGAAACAGGATAAGAACAGCAGAAAACAATGAAATTGGAAGATATATTTAATTTATTATCAAGAGAGCCCAAGGTAAAACGGAATAGCTGAGTTTTATCTCCCTAAAACGAACACTTTCTAATTTTGAAATTATGTCGCCTAGTTCTATAAAATTGTTTGAATTTATATGAGCTTTCATGTTATCTTTAACAAAAAGGTGTTCAGGAATATATTTATTCTGCTCTGCCATCACTCTGTGCAGTTAAAATTGTGCACTCAGCACAATAATCCTACCAATAATGTAAGTCTTAAATTTCTTTCTGCGTTTCTATATAGAATCAATTCTATAACACACATTACTGACTGAAACAGTTGAGGAGAATACGATTTTCACATTAGCCATGTGTGGTTACATGATTAAAAAACCTTATGTGTTTCGTTCATATGCCTTTTTCTACCTACTATTGTTTGTTTTTATGCAACTTCTACAAATATTCCTACAAAAACTTACTTTTATATTTCCTTCGTGCTAATTGGAATACAAATTAGTAGAAATAGTTTTATTACACATTTTGTGGAAGATACAAGGTGGACAAGGAAAATTGAATCGGTACACATATGTTTAAAAATCAGGCTTAAAAACTTCACACTCGTTCAATAAAATCGCGGGGAACAACTCAATAATGACAGAACTTTTAAAAAATGACAAAATACTCAAAATTCAAATAAGTAATAACTGATATATCGGAAATAGCCAATCACGCAAGTAAATTATTTGAAATAAAGTGTGCGTTTTAAAGTGATCTAAACCTTTTGTGAAGTTAACCGGTTAAACAAGAGTACACGAAAGTCCTTCCAAATGAAGATGGCCAGACTATAAGCAAAAGGTTCAAGATATACATTTTAGTTTTCATGCAAACATCTCAAACATATTATATTTTTATCAACATCTTTATAACCATTTCTGAGAAAATAAAAGTGTTCGAAAAATCTTGCCTGTAAAATGTTGTTTTGAGATTTGCTGGGGCGGGGGGGGGGGGGGTGCTTCTTGAAGATCTTATATTCTATCCTTGGTAAATGCTAAACTTAAATACCGAGTTTGGGGTTTATGACTTTTAGTTGTGTTGTTCGCGGACTGAAAAACACACGCATGCGCGCGCTCCTCCTTTCTTAGAATGCTTTTTACTTAGGGGGCCTCAAAACATATATTTCGGCTTAAATATGGATTTCGAGTTTTCTGGTGGGTTGCAATACCTTCTCTGCTTACTACTTGCGTGGTACAGAATGTAAACATTTACAAGTTCTAATTTTTAAATCTCGTGGACTTGGAATGTACAGTGCCAAAGGTGATTCTTACTAAGCTTGTAGGAAATATTATTTATTACCTAATTTAGCAGAGAGTAGTACTTGAATGGTAACATTTTCACAGGCAATGGTTAATACCTCTAGGCAAATGAAGATGTTTGCTTGTGTGAAGAAAGGGCAAGTGTGCCTATAGGAAAGGAATTTGTGCACTATTCAACATATGACTAGTTCACTGCACTGTGTGTTAACACCAAAGTACCAAAGCTGCTCTTTCTGTCTCACTTTGGAAAGTTTGAGTAAAAGTAATCTAAATGCGCGTAAATGGTTTCTCCTAGGAATTATCATATTATTATCATCGAATGTATCAATATTTTTGTGATATAGTGTCATAAAAACGATGTTACAGTAAGTTGATCTTTTATATTGCTTTTCTTTGGAAATTGCATTAATAATGACTGATTTTTTATGCATATCCAGAATTTTGGTTAGTGAATTACCTTCACGCTGATAAGTATACCATATTCGAAAAGACAAATGAATCAAAGTACAACCCCAAAATCAGATTATCTCTCGCTAAAATTCTGTATTATAGGAATGGTTTCACAAAATTATTCAAACAGGTGAACAAAGGGTGCGAATAGTTTTACTAATTTAGCAATATAAGTAATTTAAGAGCCTTTCTTCGTAAAACGGTCTTATGTAAGCGGTTATTTGAATTGTAAAATGTTCTATATTTGGTAATTAAAATGGCAACCGCAACACCGTGTTTGAAGAATAAATTAAATTAAGATGGTATGTATGTACATTTACCAAGCCGAAATAGCTAAGGATATGTACGAATTTTCAATCTAATAGGTGTCTGGACAGAATTGACACGAGTAGTAGAAGTGCTTAAAACACGGTCCCGTGAACGGGAGGTAAGCGGTTCAAATCCCTCCAGGTCTGGCCTCCCTGATTGAGGTTTTCTCCAGGTTCTCTTCAGATCCCTTAACTGATAAATGCCGGGAAGATACCTTAAACTCAGGCTTATCAGTTTCCTTCCTAAAATTCCTTTCCCAAATACAGTTCATTGCATTTATCATCAGTGTCCACGGCCCGTGGTGCGTATGCAGTAAGAACTGGTGTTAAGCACTGCTAAAAGAGTAATTATAATAAGAATATGTGTATATATTGATAAAAAATCAGGCAGTAAACAAGCATTATCAGCTTATTTTCTTTATAAATACTATCACGCAGGTTTTTGATTTCACCTCGATCCAAACTGCCGATGCCGAAGTTCGACAGCTGGTTACACTCTCTGAAGTTAAATTGATATAAAATGTACAAGGCCAGTTATTAATTACTCCAATATATAAATCTGTATATACCTATTTAACGCATTAGCAATTTAACATGTTATGTATCATCAACAAGAAAAATATTTCAAGCTGAACAGCTTCGATGATCATATACCTAGTGATTTTAGTACGATGCTGCTCACTTGAAAGGTTCTATTTACAAAGCTAACTTACTAAGCACACTAATTGACTATTACCGAAACATCCCAAAGTTGATTCATAACACAGATTGTCATTTTTAGTTCCAATAGATAAACGAAATAAAAGTTCAACTTTATATTGTAGAAACTTTAGTTTTCTTTGTACGCAACAATATGTCGGTGTTAACATCTGTTTCAAAATAATATACACATCACTGATGCAGCCGATAATGCAAATGAATATGGCACCTTTCAAGTATTCTTAATCGAAGAGTTCATCTTCACAAATAGCACTGACAAGATGGCGGCGGGTCTATACAACTGCAGCATTAGATATATTATGCACTATCGTCATCTAATAGAATTGTTGAATCAAATTATGTACACAAATATTATTATATGTCGAATCACCATCCTGCTATTTATAGTTAACCGAATTCGAGCAACCAGTGTGTCGAATTAACAAAAAGGTTACTTTTCTATCAGCGCATTCAAATTTCCGACACACATACACTAGATTTTTAATGAAATTCTAGTTCCAAATATTTAATTTAGATATAAATTCTATTTGAAAGAACTATCATTTACACAGAGTACACTGTCCACTTGTTTTGTATTTAAAGAGTAGAAATGCAAATTAAAATGGAGTTAATAATGCAAATATTTAATGAACAAAAGGATAGAATGTTTTTACGCGCACAATTCCATTCATGTTGGTAGTAGATATTGCCATCTAGTAAATCAGGAATACACTGAAGTATTTCATAAAAATTCCTTTGTTTGGTATGTAAACCCGAAGTATATAACCTTTCCCTCTTGAATTAAATATACGTAAGCACAGGTAAGTTGTATTTAACTTATCAACTTACTAGATGTTCCTGAAGACACTTTGGGAAGACCTGGGTCCAAATGATGAATTGCTGACTGTTGCTGCATCTTGATTCTCACTCACTCGGCCTTTAAAGCCACACTTTGTTTTCGTACACGCTGAAGATTGACTCTAAGTCAAAATACTCTTGACGGCTTTAGGTAGACTTCCAAGCTTTGCAGCCTTTACCCCCACCTGAGTTTACAACCCCAGTGAGCCTCCAATACCATGATTTGAAGTAATACTATTGGCTCCTAGTCACCCCAAAGGGACCGCCCCAACCCCTGAGACCCCCTCTCCCCTATCGGTGTAGTCAATGAAGACAGATCTGTGACCCCTATCAGAAACTCTCCCCCAGCGTTCCTGCTGGGAATCTAGCCACTTGTTTGTCCGCCGCAGGTTTGTGGCCGACATTCGCCCTTTTCATAGTCTGCAGCAATCTGTTCATCGCTCTTGTACCTTCCTTCTCTTTATGCTGTTGTCTCTTTTTGTTCTTTCTTTCTTCATATTTGCTGTCTGAGCTCCTACCATCCATCTGTTTAAACGAAGGTAATGCCTTAGTATCTTGTGTACTTACAGAAACAAAATTCCAAATACTTCATAGAAGATTTAGACGTTACCTCACAGTTATGATACGAGAGAGAGAGAGAGAGGGAAAGTCAGAGAAAGAGAGGAAGGAGAGAGAATTCACTTCTGGAGGGGAATTAACCACTTTTATTACGAATAGTTAATGCTATGTACATATTTAAGAATAATGAAGAGAAGTTAATTCTTCAAAGGGCTCCAAAACGAGTGGAATCTTAGGGAATGTTTTTATTTTTCTTCACTAAAAATGCACAAGAAACTGCGTAAGAGATTTAAATTCAGTAGCAGAAAAAGAATGTGCGATTCTCATTCGTTTTTCTAGACCAAGTTTAATATTTCTTATGCTTTACACACATTGTTCAGGATAAAGATAGATATTCAACGGAGAGACTTTTTCTGCCCTTGAAAACGTCATTGCTTTGTGTTTCCAAAAGAAATTTATAAAATATACCCTTGGAACTTGGTCTCGAAACAGAGAAATTAGCTTACAAAAGCTGTACTGAAAATTATAAATAGGAACCTTCCGCAGTTGTGAATAAGCTGGTCAATTAAGCCTTAAACAGTAAGAATGCACATGTGACATCATAAAACAATTTACCCTCTCCCCAGAAAAACTTGGTTGTTCGCTTACGATGAGAAGATAGTGCTGTTTTTGAAGCCCTATGCACATAATTAAATACCTTGTACAATGATCATTTTAATAGAACACCCTTGCACCGCAATATTTTGCTAATTTTTCGGTGATAACTATTAAAGTACGAATTTATCAACTGCGTCTGTAAGGTCGAAGGGATCTGTCATTACTAACAGAAGCCGCTGCAGGAGCTGTAATGGAGCCAGGTCTTTCAGTTATAATTCAGGAAACTCCCTTTTACTTTTTGCTTCTGATATTCTTATTAATGTTGTGGAACTCTTGTGCATAAATATCCCTGAGCGTGACCTTCAGTTAACCGTAGCGTACCTGTTGAGATAATTTATAATGGTGCTGCAATTTTTAAAACTTTTTTACTTTCTCCACTATGTATAGTAATATTAGCGGAAGTATTGTATTCGACCCAAAATTTCGATGTCGAGATTTCACCGAAAGTATATGTTTTGAGGCACCCTGAATCAAAAAAGAATGTTTAGAAACACGCCTCCGCGCGCGCATGTGTGTCTGTCTGTGTCTGTGTGTGTGTGTGTGTGTGTGTGTGTGTGTGTGTGTGTGTGTGTGTGGGTACGCCTGTGTGTGTACGCCTGTGTGTGTGTGTGTGTGTGTGTGTGTGTGTGTGTGTGTGTGTGTGTGTGTGTGTGTGTGAGAGAGAGAGGAACATAACTCAAAAACGAAAAGTCAGCCAAGGTTGGTATTTAATATATTTCAAGGATGCGACACGAAGATTTTGAACCTTTCCTCAACCCTAAACTACCTTTATGTGGAACATTTTTCGAAAACTTTGATTTTCTCAAAAACGGTGCTAACGATTTTGATTAAAATGCCATATGTTTAAGATATTTTTATGGCAAATGAAAGGTATATTTTAAATTTTCTGGCTATAGCTCATTTAGTTCTGTTTGCTCTTGATGACTCTCATAACTGGTAAACGGTAAGAGATGGACCAAATCTTACTGTACAAAAATGTAGATCTCATTAAAACACACAAGTTTTGTCCATATGCATTTTTTGTGGAGTGAATCATTTCGAAGATATTCCTTGTTATTTGTATGACTTTTGCAATACTTAAACTTTTCTCAAATGGAAGGTCGTTATTCACTTTTTTAACCCTTGGGCGTGTAAAGAGTACGTAATTTCAAAGCCTTCATATAGTGATCAGCTTTAAGATATTTGACTATCGCTCAAAGTCTACTGTATTCCAATATTCCCCTTGCACTTTCAAGAAAATTTGCAATAAGATAATTTCTGTAAATGTTTATCTGTACTAACATGAAGAAGATAAAGGATAAGAGTTTCTAAGAATAGTTAGTACAAGAGTAGAAAAAGTCATGTGAGTGCAATACATCAGATTTTTGATAATACCTTACCAATAAAAGTGAATTAATTAAGAACAACATTAGGTTTTAACACAATCGTCATGAGAAGCGTATGAACAATATCGAAACAATACATCATACATACTTAAAGTAAATACATAAATAAGTTTGGGTCTGAACTTAAAGTCATCGAAGGCCTACATGGATGTGCTTTAGATGTAGGTACTCTGGATACTATCAGCATTATGTAGGATACAAAATAAGGAGCCTATTCTATATGTTAAACAGGCTTTTAAACATGCTGCCCAGGCTCGATGCCAACAAAAACACAAAGGAGCGCAGTGCGTTTTGTGTGGAGGGCACAATTTCGACCCACCAATTGAAGACTAGTTATAGAAAAGCTTCAAATGTGAAGTCTACGTCCATGATCTTTGTGATTATCTTGATACTTCATACAATATATTTGTTAACTGCAGCATTTTAAGGTGATTTGTGTATAAGCCATTTAATTAACAGAACATTATATTTAATTTACATTAAACATTATTTCCATTTGTAAACTGTAATATAATTGTATCATACCCACACGAGAGGGAAAGTTTGTTCATGCAATTATAACTATTCGATATCGTTTTGATGGTTTACAGTGTTATGCATTTGTGTAACAGATGAGAACTATACAGTAACTGTTTATTGCAGCCACTGACAAAGAACAATTAATTCCAAAATTCTTTCCACTTTTCCCACCGAATCTTACAACTTGGAGTAGAAATTTCCCTACCCGACCATGGTGATTACCAAGTTTCAGAATTTGATGATACATCTTCTTTTAACTATTGCACCACAGACATTGCTAACTTGTACACAATTCCTTATCGTGGATCCAAGATTATAAAAATCCATATTAATTAATTAATTTTTTGTTGTTTTATGCACGTTCTACTTTTAGGGATTTTTTTTCGATTTTAGGTCACTAATTGCCATTTTCTTGCCTTTTGCACCTTTATTTAGTGATTTTCTTGCATTTATATTGAGTACACATATGAGCTTCAAATTATCGACATTACATTTAAGAGGAAAATTACAATATTAGGAATTTCACCATTAAGCTGAGAAAAAAGAGACTTTGTACATTCTTTACTCGCATTCTTTGAAATAAAGCGCCTTCCTATTTAATGACTATTCTAGAAAGTGTGGTCAGGGAGCAGGTAATATTTGTCATGCATTCATGTCTCAGAATTGTGATGAAACAGACCAATTTTTCAACTTTCGCATGAATGAGTGTGTATATAAATTTCTATTCTCTTCTGGGTCGTGTTGTAGACCATGAAATCCTCTTTATTTGCAATGAGTTCTGTATAATTTGAGAACTCAAATGAGTAAATGCTACAGTTTTGTAGGCTCCAATTCAAATACAATTTTCTTGGTTTGCTCTTTGTAATTTTCTGTACACTAATTTTAGTAAATTAAATAAATGTGAGCTTTAGATCATTTTTGTAACGATGTGTTTTTTTTTTAAACTTAAGAGTAATTTTGTTCCGCATTTTAAACAAATGTTAGGTCAATCAAATCCGAACCTTTGGAAATTCCTAATTTAGGTACAGGATACCTCAGGTTATTTTCATTATTTAATTTTTTCAATTCAGAATCCCGCTCGAAGTTGAGGAGACATTAAAAGTCCTATTAAAAGAGCTTATCATGTAAACAATGCAGCAACACAATAACGCAAATATTAGCAAAGAGGATACAAGAATGCAACTAAGAAACGTCTGTATAGGTCAGATATAAATGATTTTAGTGTTATTTTGGAATCACCAATGAATGTTGTAAATGGGGTAATGCACGTTAAGGGCCCAAATGACCTCGTCCACTAGCCCTTAATCTCGACTCACTCACCCAGTCACTCCACTCCACACCACTCACCCACTCACTCGCTCACTCACTCACTCACTCACTCACTCACTCACTCACTCACTCACTCACCCACTCACTCGCTCACTCACTCACGCACTCAATCATTCACTCACTCACTCACTCACTTACTCACTCGCTCATTCACTCACTCCTCACACACTCACTCACCCACTCACTCGCTCACTCACTCATTCACTCACTCACTCACTCACTCACCCACTCACTCGCTCACTCACTCACTCACGCACTCAATCATTCACTCACTCACTCACTTACTCACTCGCTCATTCACTCACTCTCTCACTCACTCACTCACTTCTCACACACTCACTCACTCGCGCACGTTAATCTGCACTGTCTACAAATGACGTTAGTCGTGTCACCCGAGCGCTCTGTGCCTACCTTCTCGTTGTGTGAATGCAGTAAATAACAAGATACATTGGTGGTCGGTAGAGTACCTGTCTGCTGTGCGAGGAGTCTCGGGTTCGATTCCCAGCTAGGGGTGGGAATTTTTCTCTAGCCAAGATCATTTCCCATCCTCCCCAGATACTCTAAATATGAATGGGGGTGTGAATGTGTGTGCGATTTAATTATAAAACCCAAATAAAAGCAACTGTATACGAGTTAACATCATTGTAATATGTTCCAAAGGTAAAGGACCACCGATATGACTATTATAGTTTTAGGAGGGGCATGAGCGAAAAAAAAAGAAGAAAAGAAATATATTTAAGCAAAATTGTGTCCTTAAAATATATTAGATTTTATGCTGTTTGTAGCTTTGCAGGAAAGCATTTTCCATAAACAGGTTTGTAATGTCAGTCTCTATGAACGTAGAGCGCTTCGAAAACAGGTTTGGGGAGATTAAAATGTTAAAGTCTTCACTTACTCCGAGATTAAGGTTTGAAGCCTTATACATTTGTGTTTGTATAGTTCAGCATTGTTGTGAGATGCGGGTCAGAGGGAGAATCTGCTGGTTTCCGTCTCCGACGGGTTCCGCAGGAGCCGCGGATCTAAACAGGGCACTTGTGGAGATTGTGGCACAAAGGTGTTTTAATTATCACATTCAGGAAACTGCAATTAGTAGTTGTAATATACATATATCACATAAATTTGGCTCTAGCTGGACAGTTAATATCATAATTAGGGCCCAGATTTGTATTGTAAATAAAATACTAAAATATGCATGCAAATATGCTCGAAAAATAGTAAAAGCATGCACCATAATATGCAAAAACAAATGCCATATTTTAGTGGGGGGGGGGGGGATAATCTTACGTTATTCGTGGTTGTTGCAGTAGATCAGGAAAGTTTCTCTGAGGTTTTCTTGTGTGAAGCCCCTACGTCTGTCTGTAAAGAAGACTTTATATAATGAAAATCCTTTCTACATTGCTTGATGTCACAAGTGCGTGTGAAAAACACCACTCTTCTTCAGTGAAGTCCTATTCTGTTACAGTTTTTTTCACTATCACCAGAACCGGCTATGAATATACCTAATGGATATATTCTTTATAAAACACTCCTGAGCTACAACTTTCCTAGTTGCATATTCCGCGTTTGAGGGATTTATTAGTTTTCACTTCACTGAAATGTTCCGCGTATTATGGCACAGACTGTAACCACCTACTCCACCGAGTTAATACTAGCTCGGGGGGTAAAGGCAGATCTAGAACTAGTTCACAAAATTTTTGAACTCTTAGTCACGCTTTCACAAACATTTTTTAACTCTGGAGACAATTAAGTCCACTTCTTTATATTTGGCTCTAATAGTTCCAGCAACACGATGTAAACCACGTGCAAGGCAAGTCAGATGAATTAATTTGGGATAAAAAAAACTTTCAATCCAACTCCCGCTTTTACCATATATAGAGCACCATCACTGAGAAATAAGCCCGCCTCGGAAGCGTGGTGGTAGCGTGTCTCACGTCCAAGAGGTCACGAGTTCGACTCTCGCTTAGGATGAGTCATCCGGGTAAGATTTTTCCGAGGTTTTCCCTTATCCTGAAAAGACGAATGTCGAATAACTTAAAGCTCTATGGACCTCGGGCTCATTAGAGCATTATTTCACCCATTTTATTCATTCACCGTCCGATATGGAGGACGTTAATAAAAAACAGAAAAAAAAGCTGAGAAATAAAAATACATTGTCATGCTGTTCTCCACCTGGGCACAAGAAAGCTAAAGAGTTATTGAAAAATTTTGCAACAATGCTGCGATTTCCCCTATCAAGTACTTGAATATTCAAGGGGAATGATTTGCTACACGCTTTCATTGAACTCACCATAGCACTAGCAACACACTGTCCTGCAGGTCTGGCATCTCATCTATTGAAATCTAGATTTCTTCATGTTCCAATGTATCCCGAAGAAATTACACCCTGAAAACACAGTGGTATATAGTTTTTGCGCAAGTATAGGTTCATCCGAGACCCTTTTGTTTGCGTACTTTTCTAAGATACTCCGAATCTATACATAATGCTGGGATTACGATGAACTTAACGTAAAGTGACTTCACGCGACGAGACGTAACACATATAACATAACAGGAATTTTGCTAGAGAAGGAATTAGATATACTATATCTCACACACGAACACCATAAATGTTTTACACACTTCTGCTCCTCTACCATTGGAAGAGTCACAGTTGCTTCACCATTCTCTTTTTACCTTTTATGCCATTAGGTAGAGGGCGTATTGCATTTCACCCAAAAATTCAATGCCGATATTTCAATGAAAAGTAATGTTTTGAAGTCTCCTAAATCCAAAGGGACATTTTTTATAAAACAGAAGTACGCACGTGCGTGTGTATGTGAACAAGATAACTCAAAACGAGAAGTCGGACAGATGCCAAATTTGCTATTAACGGTCAGTGTCTTTCAAAGATGCGACGAAAAGATTTTCAAGAAAAACCGCCTACATCAAACTACCTTTTGCATGTAAATATTTCTTATTTTCTCAAAAATGGCTCAAACTATCTTGATTAAAATACCATATATTATGGATACTTGCATATGAATTTTCTGGTAGTAGCCTTTGAAATCCTCTTCATTTGGAAGGACTTTTGTATAATTCTGTATAATAGATAAAGCATAAGAGATAAAGAAGAACTTGCGATACATAAGCTGTATTTCTCTTAAACGGATACAACTCGTTTCTAATACCCTTTTTGTGCCATTAACCATTTTCATATATAAGTTATTGTTTGGTTTTAATTTTTCAGTGTGTTTGTAATTTTTTGAAGTGTTTAGTTATTTCTGTCAATGACACGGATTTTCCCGGCCAGCAAGAAACGAGCTTTGAAACAGATGACGATCACTTTCTTTTATATGTACCTATAATAAATGTATAATGAAATTATCAAACGTTTATCATTTCGGTAAAATTTGGTAAAAAATGTAAAAACGTTTGATTTCTTGTTTTTGTAATTTTACTGTGCTTATAACCTATACTTTCCTTGCTACACAATTGATTTTTATATACATTTTAAAGCCCCAGAGGTGTATTTTAATTGACCCTGTACCATTTAGGTAAAGCACCGCGTCGAAATTTAAGCTCCATTTATTCTCAACTTATTCTTTCCAACATTTTTCACTATTCAAAACGTTCCTCTGACCACTGTGAATACTCTATTAGCTTCAGATTTTCAGGGAGCACATAAGAAATTCTGTATTTAAAACTGTTATGCAATATTTAATATATCAAATATTTAAGCTGAAATGAATTATTTTCCATAACTCAAATTGAAAGGTTGAAACACTCTATAACGTGTGAATAAAATATTTTTTTTTTCATTTTAAAGTAATTAAAATTGCCCAATAATTACTTTATATCCTATGTGTATTACGTTCAAATTAAAAAAAAAATTGTGGGTCCAAGTAGAATTTTACATCACCATGTCAAAAGGTGATTAATTATAATCGTAATTATGAATAAAAATTAATATACAAACAACCGTATCACATAGCTCAATAAACTTCTGTGTCAAATATTATGTTTTATGTTGTAGTTAAATTGCTATAAAGGTGGGGGGGAATAAACAAAATCAACGATCACCAGAAGAAAACACCGACCTTCTTGCTTTCACCACTATATTACTTTAGCTTGAAGTAGTTGCAACAACAGTTTTTTAAAGAATAGTTTGTATAAGTAATATGAAAATAAAAGGATAGAGGTGGAGAAAGTGATGTAACATATTTTCTTTGTTATATATATTTTAGCTGCTTTACTCTGCTATGCTTTACACCAACACATTGGACTAGATGAAATTATTTTTGTATGACGAGGGTAAATGATGTATTAAATAGTCCTGATAAAGCATTATTAATTTTAATTCTGTCTTCTTGGTCACTTAAAGAACTGTCAGCCCAGCGGATGACAACTGTTTGGTATCTGCAAGATATTCGTCCAGCATTGGTCAAATGCTGCTTTTATATCTCAATCTCTCACTCACTCACTCACTCACTCACTCACTCACTCACTCACTCACTCACTCACTCACTCACTCACTCACTCACTCACTCACTCACTCACTCACTCACTCACTCACTCACTCACTCACTCACTCACTCACTCACTCACACTCACTCACTCACTCACTCACTCACACTCACTCACTCACACTCACTCACTCAGTCACTCACTCGTCCGCCCGCCCACCCGCCCGCCAGCCAGCCAGCCAGCCAGCCATTCACTCACTCGCTCACTCACTCACACATTCACTCACACACTCACTCACTCACTCACTCACTCACTCACTCACTCACTCACTCACTCACTCACTCAGTCACTCACTCGTCCGCCCGCCCGCCAGCAAGCCAGCCAGCCAGCCAGCCATTCACTCACTCGCTCACTCACTCACACATTCACTCACACACTCACTCACTCACTCACACAGTCACTCACACACTCACTTACTCACTCGCTCACTCACTCACCCACACATTCACTCACACACTCACTCACTCACTCACTCATCCACCCACCCACTCACTCACTCACTCACTCACTCATCCACCCACCCACCCACCCAGTCACTCACTCACTCACTCATCCACCCGCCCACCCACCCAGTCACTCATTCACTCATCCACCCACCCACTCACTCATCCATCCACCCAATCACACACCCACCCACCCACACATTCACTCATTCATTACGACGTTGCCTACAGCATAGCGTGCTGATTTTAAATCTCGTAACTTATGTACGCTCATAGGTATTTCAATTGTAGATAATCTAAAGTAGCTGGGATAAAAGGTGAGTAAGTATACAAAGGGTCATACTTTTGGAATTTTAAATAGACATTTATGGTTAATTCTTATGATGTTTAAACAGATACTTTCATTTATAGTTATACTTATGATAGGAGTAAATTGGCATAATTTAAGATATGTTTTTAATGTCAGTTGTTTGCACAATTTCATAAACGTGTGGGATTTTCACAAAATAAGTCTACTCCAAATTGCTAAAGTCAGTATTGAAAACTTCTAGTTCAAGAAACACTCCTTCGCATGAAAGACATGTATTGCTTTTGGAAATCCTTTTATCGGTTAAAAGAGGATATTGTTGAAATCAGGCCATAGACGTCAGGTAGATAGAGGTCTACCACCGTAACTTCCTCCAGGTTGAAGTAATAAATGTTTGCTGGACAATAGCAAAAACCAAAATGATTAGTGAAGAGTTGTAACAAATGACTTACCAACCTATACCGGGTGGAAGGGAAGTCATTACATTAATTTAAACCAGTAGTAGATCTTGGCATTTGAAACACATTTCGTATCTTACTTTTCATCTCTGACCATTTCCTATGGAGATATTTTGGTTTTGTCGAAAACAACCTGGCAACACTGCAGATTGTGGGTGTGTCACTTTCCCTAGCTCAGCACATAAACAAACCCCGTAACGGTGCGTCTTGAGAACATAAACACATACCCTGCCTTGTCCTCCCGTGTTTACTGTGTGAATGTAGGCCAATCACAAGCGTTAGGTCCCAAAACATTACACGAAAGCGAAAGCGCCCGACCTTGGTAATACCCTTACCTCAACGCAACGTTGTCGATTCCTTCACGTCCTTTAAGTGATTGATTATTTCGAAACTCTGTGTGATGTCCCATAATTACTACTGAAGCTTTGTCAGAAATAAGTTACTCTACGCATCTTACAAGTAACAAACTGATATCTTCGTACATTCTTGCGAAATTACGCATCCAATTTGGTTGTAAAACCATTTATTTTTTCGAAACCGGGTGGTCAAGGAACAAAATTCCATTAGCCTTTTTTGTTTGTGATGCTTCTATGAAGCATATTAGAAGGAATCTAATGACCTCCCTTTCATCCTGTGCAGTACCTATACAGCAGGTTCAGGTGATTTAACATGAAAACGGCCAGCGACACCCAACGCTGTCACCATCCAGCGCAGTGGTCTGAAGTACAGCTGATTTGTTGTAGTAGGATAGGATAGTAGTATGAATTATTATTAAATAGTAGTGTGAATTACAATTAGTAGAATACGGGAAGGTTATCAAAGGGTAATAACGATAACATTGTGTGATTGACAATAATTATGGAATAATGAGATATTGGTAATGGAAATATAATAATATGTGAACAATATGTTTTAAGCAGAAGCATTCTGAAGAACATTGGGGGAGAAACGCACTTTGACACTGGTATGTGTGACTGTCTGGAGGTTGACTTTTCACCTCAGGGAAACATAACAAGGAAGGGTGGGACATTCCCAGACGCTTGTCACATAACAGTTTCTTATGGTTGTGTGGGATAGTGTGCTTTACCGACAGAACGTTCTGGAACAATGTAGTCAATAGTCACCAAGGATGTGATGTCTTTTGGCCCGCCATTGTCAACGAGTCTATGTCGGATGGTGTATCCTCTGCCCGTATTCTTTGAAGCTTGTTCCATACTATATATAAATCCTTGAACACCATTTGTTGTGTGATTTCGACTGGCATATCCAGGAATCCTCACCTACTTGCTCCCGCTCGGCACCCAACCAGATAATCCCATCCCGCCTCACGTACAGCCAGGTGCCAGGTCCGAGAAGGATACAACAGATTTAACTACATAAACTGAACCAGTGTTGTTCAACCTTGTCTCTTTGGAGACCCATACGTAATTAGCGGCTAGTCCCCACTCCACTCTTTCCGTCGGAGGGTGAATCAGACTTGCTTGTGACGTGTACAAACACAACCAGGCAGTCGTATTCAGTAACGGACAAAAACAAGCGATTCCATGGCAATTTCTAAGTGATAACTTTAATTTTCTGGGAATGTACTCGAAGACCTCTTTATTCTGGATGACTTTTGCATGAATGGTAAACAGTAAGGGACAGACAATGTCTGACTAAATAAAAAATGTGGATCTTGTTAAAACACAAAATTTATGTGAAATACGTCTTCTGTTTTAGTGAACCACTTCCAAGATACTCTTTATTATTTGTGTGAATTTGCCAGTACTTACACTTTTATCAAATAGGAATATGTTATTCATTTTCTTTCCCTTGGCCTTGCAAAGAGAACGGAATTTCAAAGGCACCGCATAGTAACCAGGACTTAAAACATTTCACTATCGCTTTAAGCCTACTGTAGGCCCATATTCCCCTTGATTCTTCTTCTTCATCTGATTAACCTGCCCGTATGGAGGACTGACACCCCCTAGGACTTGCAAGCCTGTGTCTAGGGTCAGAGACCTGTCGGGGAGCAGACGAACCTATGGACCGGGCAGAGTGAAGACCTGGAAGCGGGTGGTCGGCTCAGCACCAAGTGTAGGAGTGAGGAAGAGTATAATACGAAATGCAGGCGAAATGGATGAATGGAAAGGTGATGATGGAGCAATTGGTGGAATGAGTGGCGGGGGAAAACCGGAGAACCCGGAGAAAACCCGCTCATACGCTGCTTCAACCACCACGAGTACCACATGGGGTCCCTGGGATCGACCCTGAGCCGCCGTGGTGATAGACGAATGGTCTAACCGCTCGATTCCTTGCAGCTACAAGAAAATTAGCAATAAGATACTTTCTGGAAATGCTTATGTCGGTTAAAATGAAGTAGATAGAGAAATAGCAGTTGGAAGAATAGTTTGTATAAGTAGCTCTAAATATAGGTATTTGCGAACAGAGTTTCTCCAAATTGAACTATACTTTCTGTATCGCAATAGGTTACGCGACGATCACTGGTGTGTCTAACGCTATCCACTTCGACCTTGCCGCCAAATATTGATAGACTTCTTAGACGTAAGCAGCACCAATCAAGTCACCAGTAAACAGATGTTAATCGCATAAGATTTGAAAATGCTGTCCTAAATCAAACTCAATGTACATATAACAAAACCGTCATTGTAACACACTATACATCTCTGTGTTAAAGAGCGGCGAATTTCGCGTATAGTGAAAGGAGGTAAATGCAACCTCCTCCTTTTCGCAAACATTGGACATCGTTGAATTGAACTGTATCTGCGACACATTTTGTGATTTCTATTAAAATAAGATAAATAGTCGGCTTATGCATTTTCAATGCAACTCACAAACATAGATACAAACCTTTATATTTCAAGTGTGGATTCATTTAGTCTTTGCAGCCTGCGCAATGCGAAAAGCTGCCAAGATGTATTTGGTGAGAAAAGCTGATTATGTGGTATGAGAATATGCTAAACATTTGAAAAGGTGAACTCGAACGTATGTACAGTTCAAATCATGCTTAAAGCATGGGACTTGTGATTTTACTTCACTGTGATCTTCAGTAGCTTCTGGTTCCAGAGGTCACGGGTTCAAACCCGGCAGAGGGCGTAAAAATCCTTAGCATGACTTCCTTCGGAAGGGAATTAAAGCGGGTGTTCCCAAGTTGTAGATTTACGGCACGTAAAAGAACCTCAAGCCTAATAGAGAGGCCTCTGAGCAAAATTAAGCCGTCTTTCACGCCCAATATAGAATGGAACTCTAAGAATCATACTATTTAAAGAAGGTCAATAAAAGTAAGCTCAGCAGCCTGCAAACATTTCTGTTAGGTCTTCATTCCTTATTTATATTTCGGAATGTGAGAGAATGCACAGAAAAGTATTTGTAACTTGCATTTTGGTATTAAATCTAAGCTAAAACATACATTGCACGCCAAGGCATAATTTGACTATATTCACATACAAAAATACATTTCAACGAACTTTAATGGTTTTAATTGGAGTTATTATGGGAAATTAACTTCAGTAACACATTCGGGCGAGCTGTTTGATAATGCATTAATTGAGTTTGTGGTGCACCACTCATGTGCTTTTATGTACGGCTGTTGGCAACTATGTTCCTCAGGTTTAATATTCCATAAAATATTTGCAAAAAGGTGGCTTATTTAATAAAGGTGCTGAGAAAAAGTTTATAGAATACATTTTAGCTACAAACAACACATGAAATGACATATTCTAATAATTATTTGTTACTGCATTGATTAGGCCATGTTTTCCAGAGTTAATTTTCCTGCATAAAGTAAGTTTACAATCTTGTCAATCTCAAAAGAGACCTTGGTTGCTCTCCATTAATGAACACCGATATTAACAATATACCTTTTACTTTCTCTTTCACTTAAAATTGAAATTTTCAACAAAAATTTAGTTCAAAGGAAACCGGAAATACATTGCTGGAGAATACTGAAGCTAAGTGATCAATCGAAGCGTGAGTGGTGGCAAAAATATTTTACATTATTATATCCTAGCCATGTAAAAAATATTCAAAATAATATATGTAAATGAGGGCAGTTTATAAAATTTTAGCTCAGTTTTAATTCTTTTAGAATAATCTTCTGTTTTCTATTTACAGAATGGGTGTCTCATTCCCTCTATATTACAGCCACTAGTAAAGGAGTCTGTATTATGGTGCCAGCTAAATAATTAACGATACAACATTTAAACATAGGAGTTCCTTTAAACATACCGCACGAAAGTCACTATAATCGGCCTCAACCTAGAATGATCTCGGGGGAGGAAAGAAACAAGGAAAGAGATACGAAAGCAGTTTGATAAGTCCGTGACTTGGACAAGAAATCGCTCACGAATCACTGGTTACTTCTTGGCACCAAGTGGTACATCTATTCTGTATATAATTCTACAGATTCGTCATCTGTTTCTTATAGCATCGTTGGAAACCTCTAAAAACTTTAGTTTTGTGTTGCTTCGTAGAAAATGGAGAAAAGTCAATTTCGTGTTCACAAATAGCATTATTTTTTCTGGTAAGACGATGAAGGAAACGGAAAAAATGCCGAAAAGATATTATGGTGACTCTGCTCTATCACATGGCATGGTTCACAAGTGGTTCACACAATTTCGATGTGGCCGTTCGAGCACGAGAAGTGTCAAATGCACAGGACGGCCGGTTTATGTCACAACAGAAGAAATTGTGAGCAAAGTTCCGGATACTGTGACGGTAGGCCGAAGAGTGAAGGTACGTGAGATAACCAAGACTCTACACATCTCAAACGAATGGGTATGTAATATCCTGCACGGATATTCGGGTATGAGAAAGCTGTCGGTAAGATGGGTGCCGCAACTGCTCACATTTGACAACAAGCGGAATTGTGTGTCCATTTGAACACATTCAAGGGCAATCTAAATGAATTTTTGAGGCAGTAAATGAAACCTGGATCCGATACTGTCAGTCTGAGACACAGCAACAATCCAAGCGATGGATTTCCTTCGGCAGGAAAAATCATGGCAGCCATCTTTTGGGAACCCCAAGGCGCGATATTCATCTAGTACCTCGAAAAGGGGAAAAACGATCACATATTCGTAGTGTGCCACAATACTGGAAAAATTCCTCAAGGAACTGTTAAAGAAAAGATCCCATCTGGTAAAGAAAAAGGTTCTCCCTTACCAGAATAATGCACCCGCGCAAACATCTGATATTGCCATTGCAAAATTTGTGGAATTGGGCCATAAACTGCTACCCCATCCACCCTATTCTCCAGATTTGGCTCCAAGCTAATTCTTTCTCTTTGCCAACCTGCAAATTGGGTCGGTGGGAAGAAATTCACATCCAGTGAAGACATTATATCAGAAGGGTTAAAAAATTGGAGAAACGTTGAGCCAGGTTTATAGAGCTAAAATGAGACTATGTTGATAAATAATGTTGATTGTTTAGTAAAAATATATTTTCTTTAAAAAGTCACAAACTCATCAAACTGCCCCAGTAGAGACAATGTTCTTAGGCTGCTGATTGGTGGAAAGAAGTTCATAGGCATATTCTTTTAATTTTTGTCGCACAATAACTTCCTCTAAGAAGAACAGCACTATAAGCAGCTTTCTAATCACTGCTCAGCGCGAGTTAATTCCACGGAGAGAAATGTCTTCAAATGTTTAGATTCATTTTTCTGTATCCTGTACATACATCAGAGGTAGGTTACGTATGTTCTAACATTGTGAATGCTAAAATAAGTGTTTACAACACAGCGATAAGGGTTAAACAGAAGACAGGTGCAGTTATAAACTATTAACTTAACATTGCTAAATAATATGCATCTTATTGTGTATTACTAATGGAACAGTTGTATAATTAGTTGTATTACTATACGATACGACTCTCTCGAAACAAAATTGGCCTCGAGGTGAATAATGATTCAAGTTTTATTACGCAGGCTCACTACTGATGTTTAAGTCTGTTTTCTACACCTTATATCGCATACCTTAAAAGCGCAGGACACTTGTATTAAACACGTGGCGGGTTAGGTCTGCTCCACCTTATTGTTTATAACAACTTTGTTATTGCCTGAGATACGCCGGCTCTCGTAGCCGTGGTCGCAAGAGCTTGTGTCATTGTCGCTCAGCCGCACAGAGAGTCGCGGGTTCGAGTCCTACCTCGGAAACGTGTGTTTATGTGAATGTAACTGTGTGTATATGATAAAATAAAAGGAGTAGACACTCATAAAGCAAAGAATAACAAAAATAAAGAAAAAATTAAATAAAAAAGGAAGCCATGCTAAAAACAGATAAGAGTATATAACAAGAGACAAAGCTCTGTCCAGGGCAAGGAGTAGTCCTACCATCTAAGGACAGAAATTTGCGTAAACCATCCCTAACACATGAACAAGAGAAGGGGTCACACAAATATTGCCGAAAAGTCAACTGTTGCAGTCACAAGCTCACCTTAAAGTTCATTGGAGATAAAGACGGTTCGGATTTTGGAGACAAAATGTTTGAAAGACTACGTATAAAATTACTCGAATATTTTTTAAAATTGCGCAATAATTAAAATGATTCAAAATTGAGATTTATTTAATTGATTAAAATTTACATACAGAAAGTTATAAATTAATGTATCTACATGGTATGACTTATAGAAATAGGACAGGTAAGTATAAGAACATTGATGAACTATCTTACAAAATTATTTATTAATATTATCAATTAATTGTCATATTCTAGTTTGAAGAATCGGAAAAGGAAATTAAAGAGAACTGAGTTTGAAGCAGGCCTTATTAAACTGTAGCATTGACTCCTCTGAATTCTCAGATTATATAGTACAGTCATTGCGAGTGAAAAGGACAATACAAATTGTGATATGACAGAAGAATAAGGACAGTAACAACCTGACTCTACGCACTCTTTAACGAAGATAGGGAAACCTGACCTGTCGCGTCCTTAATTTGGGATATGAATTCATAACTGTAATGATACGTGCTTCCCTGACATTAGATACCCTTCACCCTCAAGCAACCCTTTTAAAAATAACCATTAATTACACATTTTTTCAACAATGCAAGTAAAGGAGATACAAGGTTTCTTAGTTGAATAGTGAAATTTTTGTTTGAAAAACTATCCTTAAGTAAATTTTCAATAATACAGAAACCTTTGTTTACTCAATGTATATTCACAGTACACCTAAATAAGGCGTAAAGGTCAAGAAATTGACAAAATAATTAAAATCAAAGAAATGGCCTAAAGTAGAAAATGGCATAAAATGACCGTAACGAGCGTGATAAATACCTCAATATTTTCATAATCTCTGGCACTGATAGGGATTTATGTATACTGTAGCAATGTCTAATAGGCAACAAAAAAGATAGCATTTCATTAAAATCTAGACCCTGGTGATAATGAATCTGTTATGATCACCGTTTCCTGATGTGAAATAAGCGTTAAACATTTTCTTGCAGGCAGCAGTCAATTTGTGGAACTCATGATAACAAAACTTTTTTCTGAGTCTAACATTCGCTCTTCTTACAACGTCTATAATTATGTAGATTTCAGTTGTTTTTATGAGAACGTTCTCTATATTTTGTAGAAAATGCTTCAATATTTCTATATTCTTTGGTAAACATTTCCTATTATACATTCTAATACCTTAGGGGTGGAAAACAAGTGTATATATGAACAGAAGTAGGTATTAACGACTGCCTCTGTAGTCTGGTAGTTTGGGCTTGCCTCCAAATCCAAACGTCCCAGGTACGATCCTCGGCTGGAGAATGGGAAGGTTTCCTTAGCCAGGATTATTCCCCATCCTCCCTAGAGTCTTGAAGTATGAATGAGAGTGTGAATGTGTACAGCAAAGAAGACTAACCACGGAAGTAACCAACCAATTTTTAAAATCCACCTGCTTCGATGTCAATGGACTGTTAACCAACGAGGCTAGAGGTCGATAGAGTATAACAGAGGGGGTTCCACACTGAGACGATAGTCTGGTTATTGTATGTCAGACCCTGGGAGGAAGGGATGAGAGGACAGCGTTTTATGGGCATCTTAGAACCCATGCAATCAACGAGGTGAGCGAGCTTTCAGAGGTTGTAGGTAACGCCAAGTTTATTAAGTATAGTGATTTTTTCTGCTGTTGATTTCGTACAGAAAATAAGGTAGCCCCAGCGATCCCGCCAAGCGCTATCGGGCGAAATCTTTCCATATCGAAAATTATACCATCCTGCTACAACACATCGACTCATATCACCTTGTCTTGCAACCTTGAAACGGATGAAACAAAATTATGGGGAGAGGAAGTTTGTGGTAGAGGGGAAACTATAGGGGAAGTTACGGAAAAAAAAAAAAAAAAAAACGTGGCCAGAGTGGCTGGTCCGGAGGAAATCGAACCAGGGACCTCCAGAACGGTAGTCTCACACGTTACCGATGAGTACCATTATATGTACCTAGATAATTAATTATGTTGTAAAACACTGTTCTATTTTACATGCCACGTCTTTTATGGAATGCATTTAGGATCAATTAACGTGATACCGAAAGCCATTGGTGATATCTCTTATTTTCGCTAATGTTTTATTTCTAAATGAATGAAAATATGCAGATGTGTTGCCACTGCCTTCTACCATATGGCAACGAGGTGATATGGGATAAACTCAGTCTTGAACCCAAAACGGACGTTCTTATCCACAGAGAACTTCTTCACTCAAGCAGCGCTGACTACAGTGACAAACCCCATTACCTAAATGTTATGTTATTTCAACGTACTAAGGATACAGTGGGCTAAAGCGATAGTCAGATTCTTAAAAAGCGGATTGCTATATGATGAATTCGAAATCTATGCTCTTTACAGGATATGAGAAAAAACATTGTGACTTTCCAATTAAAAAGAATATTACCTATTTCAAAATTCAAACAATTTTGTTTGCCATAAATTGTTTGCCTTAGCATGATCTACTCGTCCATTTTTTGTGTTTTAAGATTTTGTATATTTCTTACGGCTTACTAGTTATAGAAAAGTCATTTGAATTGCGGGGTAATTTCCAGGCTATTTCAAGAACATTCAAGGTATGTACGAGGGGGTGTCAAGAATAACGGGAATTATTTTGTTACTGCAAAATACTACTCACTTTTATTAAACTTCAATTACAGACCTTCAATGTAATCTCCCTGGGACACATGACAATGATTTCAGCGGACAGTCCAATATTCCAAGCGCTCCTTGAAGCCCCTTTTTGATAATCTGTTGAGTACACCCGAACATTTATTGTTTAGCTCTCGATCACTCTGAAAATAACGGTTCCGAAGCTCCTTTTTCACTGCAGGAAATAGGTGGAAGTCACGCGACACTAGGTTCGGTGAAGTTAGATGTGGCATCACCTCAATGCCTAATTCAGTGATTGTTTCTTGAGTGTTGATGGCGGCATGAGCGTTCGTCAATGATCACACGAGGCGCCCACTTTGCTGCAACTTTTCTATACACTAGAACATTTCGTACAATGTTTTGGACTGATCCATAGGATATATTCATAATCTCTGCTATCTTTGTTAACGATAAACGACGCTCTGCCTAAAACATGACATCAATTTTGTTGACATTGGTTTCAGTGTTCGAAGTTGAGGACCTTACTGGACGTGGAGCAACCGCAAGGTCATTTTTACCCTCCCGAAATTGCTTATGTCACTCTGAAACTTGTGATTTCCCTACGGATTGTTCTTTGTAGGATTGTTGCAACATTTCTAATGTTTGTGATAGAATTTTGTGAAGAAGAGTGCAAAATCTAACTGACGCGCGCTGCTGCAACTTGAGACCCATGTTACACCTCTCCAGTACTGCTAAAACCAATCTCAAGTGCGGGCGCATTAAAAAGAAAAAGAAAAAAAAATCCGTTATTTTTTTACACCCGCTTGTATTTTAATTGTCATGCAAATATCTAACCAATATGTGATTTTAATCAAAATTGTTGAGCCATTTTTAAGAGAATCAAAAAATTTTGCATCATTTTCCATGTAAAGGTCAGTTTGGAATGGGGGAATTTTCCTGAAAATCTTCATGTCGTATCTTTGGAAGACGCCAAGCTTAAATAGGTACTAAGTGTGGATTTAACTGATACGTATTTTGAGCTATGCGGTTCATAGACAGAGAAACAGATAGACAGACAAACACATATGCAGAAGAACAGACACATAAGAATCTTTATAATGAAAATGCTTCTTTTTATTCAGGGGTTCTCAAAGGGCGTACTTTCGCTATCAAAGTTTGGGGGAATGCTGTACTTTAGTTACTATAGGTAAACACTAGAGAAAGTAAAACCGAGCGAGGTGACCCAGGCGACAACCCTTGGCGGTAACCTCGCATTCGGCAATTTCCGGGTTCGATCTCCGGTGACCAAAGTTTTTTTCGCGGTTTTCTTGTTCACTAGGCGAATATTGGGTTGATTACTTACATTTTTTCCCTTCATTTCATTTCATCATAATTTAATCCAGTCCTTCCAGTGTCAGAACTGTCGGTCAAGGGCGATTTTGGCGCAGCTGTGTGGTGGAATTTGCACCCTGTAACCGCCTTTCTCGGCGTAAGGCGGTTCTATGATTACCTGTCGAAATCCGCCAGGCTGGCGGCTGCACGAAGGAATCTAGCACACGTTAGGGACTCTTGCACGGGTTCTGACACTCCTGTTGAGCAGTCACATTTGTTTCCTCTTTCCCGCGGCTGGCATTCAATAGTTGAACTATAGGCTCAGTGTGGAGTCCTCCGTTTGTGCTCTACTTACTTAGAGACGGTACAATTTCTCTTTTCAGGTAACTCTCCACTAAAGTTACCAACCATTAACTCAATTACTAATACAATTGTAACAGATATTGTCAAATGAGACGCGAAGAAAACATATATACCCTGTAACCTCCTTGAAGGCTGCTAGATCGTCTGAAACTACAACAGGGAATGCATAGTATGCTATTAGAATAACTGTTAAACTTACTTTCCCTTGGCAAAGCCTTGATACCGCAGTATCTACTTTGGGTCGTTGGTTCTTACACTGATAAATGCAAAACACAATGTTATTTTCTTGCTATTGTTCTGTTAATTTATTCTCTTGCTTTTGTTCACGTCTTACCTCAAACTAAAGGTAAAATGTGTCGTTCTTTTCTTTGTGAGAAGGATTAGTCAGACCTCCAGTCACTGTAGTATAGAAGGACATAATAGGTCCTATGTGCTTGGGAGGAAGGGGTTGAAGGGGAGAGCCGAAGGGCAGAACAGCCGGATGATGATGTGCATAGGAAGGTCAGGAATGACATCAAACCTGACGCTGGCGATCCTACCTTCGCCATCTCGGAGTCCCAGAATGAGACGAGCTACTCCCAGGAAGGGGCCCCAGGCGTCCAGCCAAACACCAGGGTTAAATACTTCCACAGCGCAAATTTCATTGTCCCATTGCAACGCACGAATCACTGTCACGTGGTCCTACAATTCGAAAACATATGAGATGAATCAGACGAAAGGAAATGACGGTGGCAGGAAATGTGGTAGTAGGGGAACCACCCAGCTTTTACCCACTGAACTGGAGAAACCACAAAATAGCCCATGGTTAGAATGGCCGGCCCTATGGAAATTGAACCTTCGACCTCCCGAATATGAGCCTCACAAGTTACCGCGGAGTAACTTTGTTCGGATTCTCTTTGTGATTCTACTGTTTAAGGGTTTTCCTGATTCGAAACGAGAAAACTTCAATATCTTGGATTTATCCCTTAGTTTTTTCTTTCTTATTTCTTTTCTGTTATGTGAGGAAATACTTATAATGTAACTTTACATTCTGTTTCGTAGAACTGATATTTTATCTTATCATTTTACACATGTAGCCTTGGGCTTTTCGTAGTCTTCCCTGATTGCGTAGGCAAATCCAGGTGTTGTTTCCCTTCTAATCCGAATGTCCTTTCCATCATTTCCTTTTCCCTGTCATGTTTAGATAGACTTAATAACTGTACAGGCGTGGAACAGATTTCGCATATGCTTACTCTTTGGAAAGTTGGTGTTGGCTCTGCCAGATGGTGTCCTTCTCTGAACCGCCTCAAGTGGGTCGAATTCTCCACGTTTTCACCAGAGGTAAGCCTTGTCTATGCAGACCTCCGGTGTGACACTGTCATCAAGCTTGGAATCATTATGGACCTCTGCGCGTCTTTGTCGACCGACCTGCCTGCGCCAATAGCCTCGTGTGGTTTCTTGTCCTCATTTGTTCCTCATGAGGTGGTAAGTACATAAGATTTGCTTTGGGTCGAGGTGCTAGGTGGGCTTTCTTTTCCTTGGTCATTCATTAATTCAGTAGCAGAATTCCGATACACGGTTGCCCATATTTGTCACATCTTGTCCACATCTCCAAGTGAAGTCGAGTCACTGATCTGCTACCCTCGTTTAGATTTCATTTCATTGCGGATAGCTTCGAAATAGTAAACATGCTTCAAAATTCTTTTGTTACAAGGTCTGTAGTCCTTAGGATGTGGGTCCTGAATATAATTAATTAAATAGGCTAATTAAAAACTTACACGTTATATAAAGTTATCGTTATACTACATCGTGAATAATCAAGGTGGTTCACCTGTTCCTTATTATTTTTGGAGATACGCAACACTCCATACTCTGAAAGCAATAAGGTCACAATTACCGTGCTTGATGACCATTTGGTAGCCATGCAAGTCTATCCTGCTCTTCATGGGAAAATAGACCATAGCAGCACATGCTTTTGGAATGGACTGCTGCTAAGTCTATTTTCCCATGAAGAGCAGCCTGGATTTGCATGGCTACCAAATGGTCGACAAGTACGGTAATTGTGACCTTATTGCTTTCAGAGGATGGAGTGTTGCCTGTCTCCAAAAATAATAAAGGGTGGGTGAACCACTTTGTATAATATATGTGAGATTAAAATTTGGCCCTTCTTTCTTTATTTTCCGAGCATTTAATTATTCGATAATCGCCCTAATCCAGGTCTTTTATCGCGACAGAATGTTATTCCATTTACTGTCCAAAATACTGGTATAATACAACTTTGATTCTGAGTTTCCTTATGGCCGTATTATTCCTTTATATTTCTCTGCTAAATTATACTAAGCCGCCCAGGTTTGGTTGACGTGACGCAGTTTGTGATGCAGCTAGCTTTAGAATTCATGAATTGCCGCACCTTCGTTGTACATTAAAATGCCTGTCAAATACATTAGACTGTGATGTGTTGATGACACACTAGTTGGCACAGAGGGTCAGTTGGTTCATAGAATTTATAATGCCTGTGCACACTTAAGGGTTATGTATTACTTTGAAACTCTGTTGAAGTTTATCTTTCATGTGCACTTTCTCCTTAACTTGTGTAAAGTAGGACATTTCCACATATTTCACATTTTATCGTATTACACTAACCATGAAGGTATTCCACTCAATGTCTCCTATCTGACATAGTCATGTGTTATACCCAAACAAAAGGAACCGTGAATGATTGAAAATCCGTATTTATACTTGTATAACGAGTGAAAAAATGTTCTGTATGTATGTGTATTAGGACAACTTCAAAAAGCACTCAACCGATTTTAGCAGATATGGGCTATAAAACACCTTACAATTTCAGTTCATAAATTACTCTAAGACTAAAGGATTTTCAGAGCCTTCGTTAAGAACGTTATGCAGTAAAATAGTTTTGTATATGCCACAGAGAAGGCATGTAGAAACAAAATTCGGTTAGTTGCCCTATCCGCAGAGAATGTGTTCTAAAAACAAAAGGTGGTCTCATAGGCGGCCATGATGCAACGCTTAAGCAAACAGAAAACAGAGCTTAGAAAGTGACAATCGATTCTGTTCATAACAGTACGCATCACATGTTACACTTATTTGTTGTAACTGCCATTTGTCAAATATTGCATACGTGTGTATAACAAAAACAGTACCAGAGCTTGTGAGTGACCCTTATTCTAATTCTTCAGATATAGCAGTGAAGTTTCTGGACACGAAAATCTTCTGATAACCTTAATGTAAAACGTTTTGCTTTACTTTCTTTGTGCTGTTGTAAAAAATGTCGTTAGCAAGGCATGCTAAATAATTCCACAAGGAGAGAAGGTTGCTTTTGTTAGAAATCAGTGAACCACTGTTTTATACCAATTACCAAGTGAGAATATAATTTTTCTCGGTACTTGCAGACAATGTATCTTTTCCAGAGTGCGTTCTATGTATTCATATGGTTTGAGTATAGCTAACTTGAAACCAACTGCTTGAAAATTTCTATACTTGATTATGATATATCTAAATGGATTCTTTTTACTCTGTGACTCCCAGTGTCATCGCCGGTAATGCAAAGGATTACCCCACTCAATCTCTTTTCTTCACCTCTTTCCCTTTCCTTTGTCTGCCTTTTCCAAACATTAGTACGAATGGGGAAGTATCACTACTGTTGCCCTCTTCATCTAATATGACGCTTATTATACTTCCTGCTATAACTAATATTCTAGGTCCAAAATTTACAGGAATGAAATCAAGAATTGTAACAGCATTGGCACGGGAAGGCGAGTATTCGCACAGGGTGGCATCACTTTCCGAATCTAAATCAACTGCCTATCCATATTTGACCTATATAAGACTAGTATAAAAGAGTAAACAACCATTGATTAATCTTCATGAGGGCGAACTTAGCACCTCGACTTAAACAAGATCTTTTGCGTCCATGCCCCTGGTGGAGCGTTCTGGGGAGGGAGGGGTGAGGTGAGAAAATACTAAGGGTGGCCGGGTCTGAGGGGAGATGACAGTAGAGAGAAGGGTTCCTAAGAGCTACAAATCGAAACTCTCGGATGGTGGCTTATACAAACGGCTCGCCTCCCCCTTGCGGGCTTATACACCCCCGGTTAGGGGGGGGGGCGGGAACCGGAGACCCCGATCCGGAGGACGAGGATTTACAGAGAGCAAATCCCCTGTCATGCACGCTGAAGCTTCCGCTGACACTTAGAAACCTGAAACAGCCGACCAGAATAGGGACAAGAAATTTGGTAAATGTAAATATCCTTCCCGGCATCCGCATGGCGACAGGGAAACATCCCCAAAAGAACCCAAGGTCAGGAAGATCGACCAAGGGAATCGAACCCACGACCTACCGAATGCGAGCCATAGATGCTACTGCCAGAGTCATTCCTACTCGTTAATTACCCAATCCTTATAGTGATTAATAGCTCTAAAGCCCAGATATTGAAAGTACTTCCAACATATCAAATTGCCTGTCACGTATGCCATCTCGGAGGAGTATATGAGATCGCGTCGAGTGTTTACCGAATCTCACGAAACAGTTGCGAAAGCTTGATGGGATTTTGGGCAAGCCCCCATGATAATATGGGGGTAGATCTTCGGTATAGGAATCCAAAAATCCAAGTTCCAAGTCCCAGGCCTGGTACTAGTGAGATGCCTCCGTAATAACGTGTAATCAGTTTCTATTTCGATAGGACCCGGGTTCGATTCTGGTCGTGTGGTTTTCCAGATGGGTAGGTAAATGCTTTGATGATTCCCATTCCGCCACGAATTTCTTGCTGATCATTTCTTGTCCCTATAATTTCCTTTAATCTGTCTCATTTTCATATGTTTCAGGGTTGTAGGACTGGGCAACGGCGTTGCGGCGAGCTGCTGGAATTTGCGCTGTGCAAAGCTTTCTCCTTATCGCTATCAATTGCTAGGATCATATCAGTGCCAGCAGAATGTCGGAGTTCTTTTATATGCCAGTAAATTCATTGGCGTGATGCTGTCGCTTTCAAGCACACTTAATAGCCATTGGTTTGAGCGGGATTGGGTTCGTTTCCAGCCCTGGGAAGCTACAATATTTACGAGAACGAGGCCTTGATCTTTATAATCAGTAAGCAAATAGAATGAGTAAATAATTTTAATGGATGTTCTGCATCATGAAACCAAAAAGCAACCCACTACCCAATTTAATGCTGTTCCTATTTGATTTATTTCGTGCCTGCATACATCAGATACATTCTAACGTGGACTATCCCACTCACATTTGACTTGGTTGAAATCTATCAATCATGTGCATAACAACTTCAAATTTCAACCAATGGCAGCCTTTATTCGCGAAGAATTTATCAGATTTCATTATCACCTCCTCTGATTTTCTTATGTTGTGATAAAGTTAGAGAATCTATCTGCGCTGTCCTACAGATGCGCAACATCTTACGTAATTTGACGCAACAGAGCCCCTATTCAAATGTAAAAAATGACCGACTGTCGCTTCAGTGAACCATCTAGTGCTGAAATAGATGAAATAATCCGAAGAGGGAAGTCGTAGAACACACAATACAACAGGAAATATATTTGGAATCAGTGTGAAAAATCTTGTATTGAGGGAAATCAGGACTTAACAGAAGATACACCAACCCCTGACATTGCCAACATCTTAAAAGATTGGAGCATCAATATGAGAGTCTTGTAGGCCGTGTCAATGGACGCTGATGTATGCATTCATGCTACATGTTTCATTTAAGAGGTTAGTGCTTACAAGTATATAGAGTTTCAATGTTAACACATCTTTCTGTGTCTAAGGAATCTTCTTTCTCCACTCATCTCTATCCTTCCAGTCCTCTTGCTCTCATTCCAGTTCTTATTTCACACATATATGAGTTTCGAGGTCTTCCTTTTCTTCTTACTAGTGGACTACATTAAAAAATCTTTCTCGGTAATCCATCTTCGTTCATTCTTCTAATGTGTCCGTACCAAGTCAGCTGTTTATATCTTAGATAGTCTAATATTGAGTTCTTGTTATTCTTACTTACAATACATTCAAATAACATTTCATAAGCTGTATCATTCTTTAATTCGTGAAATATTCTTAATAAGTGCAACTCGTGATAGTAAAATTCTCTAGATAAATTGACAATCACTTGTGGCATTACTTACGATAATTAAAACAATATTATATAAATATTATGCTGCACACATCACCTCAATAATCAAACGTCGTTTTAGTGGAAATAGATACATTCCTAATAAAACCGAAATGTAAGGCAGAGCTGAACGCATGATCCTTGTAAAATGCCATTTTTACAATCCATAGTCAAACTCAGACGGGGTGCTACCATAGCCACCAGAGGCCTGCACGGGCCGATATTCTTAGGTTCGACCCGGCCCGGCCCGGACTCAACCAAGCCCGAGCCCGGCCCGAGCCCGAGAAGAGGTTATAGTGCTCGGGTCCGAGCCCGGCCCGGCCCGATTATTTAATTTTTTTATAATTATGATTATGCCATTATTATTGTTATTATTATTATCATCATCATCATTATTATTTCAAACCTTTCAGCAGAATAATCATATAGAATTCCTAGTAATGGAATGGTGTGATAATTGTGCTATTCTTGGAAAAATATATAATGCATTGTTTTGTATCTCTTAATTTTTAAGCCCGGGCCCGGCCCGAGCCCGACAAACATTTTCCAAAGTAGGCCCAAACCCGGCCCGTGGCAGACCTCTTAATAGCCACGGACTTGTTAACTCGTGTGAGTGGCGGGGAGACTTTTAAGAGAATGACTCCCCTTCAGCTTACAGAGTGGCTTATGCTATAATCTCCCCTTTGCTTTTGTGTTACCAGCCTTCGTTTAATTGAACAGAAGTTCTTTGTCTGTATTTGTTAATTTTGTAGTACCCTAATTTGTCATTTGCGACTAATTTACTCCGATAGTAGCCGTAACGGAGTTTCACAAAGAGTTCTATTCAAAATTTGAAGATCTTTTAAGGCTTTTTACCCTTTGGGAAATGTAAACTTGTTCTAATGTTAATGTAAAGATAAATGCATCACTAGAGCTCACAGTTTCGAACTATTTTGAATAAACCGAAGCAACTTATTTATTTGTCTTCTAAATTTGTAAAAAAGTGCGAGATACACGTAGAATTTTTGCCTAACGTTTCCCAGAGTGTAACATCTGATGTTATTAGATTTTCATGTAGATATTCTTATAATGTTCCAACTCTTTGGTAGTTTTCATTACACCATCTTTATTTTGCTTTTGCCTGTTGTTTTCTTAATTTATTACGTATAGGCCAGTCTTCATTTACTGATGTAATAGGAAAGGTGTACCATTAAATCCGAGACACTCTTCGCTACAAAAACCGTCCAATACTTGAATTACCTATCAGTATACATGCTGAGATTGCAGGTCTATTAGACGCAAGCAAAAGAAGTTCCAAATGTAAATACTGAAAAGGTACAATACCATTTCCATTTCACCAAGGCAGAGGTGGACAAAAGCGGATTCATGAACCTTTCGCCATGTAACTATGCAACACAACAGTACACAACCCCGTTCTCAGTTGATTTCAGGAGTCCACAGGTCACTTCCAGTCGTTTCGCAACCGGTATCAGTGGAGGAATTATGTCTGTGTTAATACCGTCTACCTCAAGGAAACGAAGATTTATAGTCATATAAGGGGAGAAATTTTTCTGTTGTGTGGAAGGAGATAATGTAAAATGTCTCATTTGTAACAAGATATTACGTGGCTTTCTTCGAACTAACATTGAACGGTATTATTGTAGACATCATACCTCATACAAGGAAAAAACTAGCTAGTGTTTTCTAATCAACATTTCATACTTGTGTTATATAGGATGTATTTTCTTTGGTGTTATATATTTGGTGGATGTGTTCCTGACATAAAAACAGTAAAAAAGTTGCAGATGGGACTGAGAATCATTTATTTCAGAGTTACAGAATTCAAAGTTGCAAAAATTGCTCAAAGTGGCTTCCTCTTGCTTCGATGCATGCAGTAAGCTTGCGTTCTCTGGCGTACTCTGTTGAAAATTCCTGGTGTGTTTCGTATTTGGTCAAACCCAGTTTGGATACGTTCTTTCAAAATGTCAACATCAGGTACAGGAGTCGCATGAACCAAGGACTTCAAATGTCTCCAGACGAATAAATCCATTGTATTCAAATCAGGCGATCACTGCAATGGGTCCCCCTCGACCAGTCCATATTTGCGGAAATCGATCATTCAAAAACTTACGAACTGTCGTACTGAAATGAGCTGGAGCACAATCGTGTAAAAACCACATTCATTGGTTAGTGTCCGGAGGCACATTATCAGTTAAGTGATGCAACTCTTTTCTGAGAAACCACAACAAAACTTTCTGAGAAACTGGAGATCGGTTTGTCCATTTAGATCCGGAGGGAAGAAATAGGGACCAATAAGGTGATCGTGAATGATTCCACCCCAAAAGTTAAGAGAGAACCTCTGTTGATGGTTATACTGTTCTTCAGTAGGATTTTCAAATGCCCAGTTATGACTGTTATGAAAATTTAAGATGCCGTTGCGAGTAAAACCAGCCTCATCTGTGAATAAGATACAGGCTAGGAAATTGATGACCACAGCGCACTGCTGTAACAGTCCACCTAATTTAGTCCTTGCGCACGTTAAAGGTGATACGGGTACAGAAGATATTCGTGCAGAATTCTCCAGATAGTCATATGACCAAATCTTGTCCTTACTATCATACTTGTGATGGGTCTGCATCTACAGCACGAAGAACTCGTTCTTCAAGCTCAATGCCTCTTGGTCTCCCAACATCCCTAGTACTCCTCGCTCATGCGCCATTTTCTCTCAAGCGTAGGTGAATTCATGCGAATGTTCTTGCACACTGTAACTGCCTGTCAGGGTACCTTTGTGCATAAAGTTCACGTGCTCGTGCTGCATTGCCATCTGCACGGTCATCTGCTGCATATCCGTCTGTTCACTTATGGAATTCATCTTCTTTGCCCTATAACATAGAAGCGCTTGATTTTCAGACCCATGTATATATGATTTTTTTTACTGCGCTGATGTCAGAAACACGTCCTCCAAATATATGACACTAATAAAGAGACAGCCTGTATACATTTTATACTATTCTGATTATGATGATTATTGTTGTTATTATTTTATTTTTTATTATTATAATGTCTTCCTGCCTTAAAAAGACTGGAGCTTTCTCGCCCAAGTGTTAGGAGGAGAATAGAGTTGATGCCACACCACATTGAAATTCATCTGAAGGTTAAGTTCGGTACGTTTGTTGCTTTCTCATTAGACGAAAGCACTGACATATCGGATACAGCACAGTTGGTTATATTTATTCGTGGTGTAGATGAGGGTTTAACTGTTAGAATTTTCTTTATTTGGTGTCTCTGAAAGGAAATACGACCAGCGAGGATTTTTTCAATGCACTGTGTGAAACTGAAGCAATGTTTAGCTTACGGTGGAACAAGTTAGTGTTGATTACCACAGATGGAGCACCTTGTATGATTGGAATTAAAAAGGGGCTGATTGGGAGGCTAAAAGGATACCTCCAACAGAATGGAAGAGCCCACAAACTGCACGCTTTCCATTTCGTACATCACGAGGCACTGATTGCCAAATCTGTGAATATAAGAAGTGTTATTGACTTGGTAGTAAGAACTGTAAACCGAATTAAAGCTAATTCATTGAAATATAGACAGTTCCTGGAATTGCTGAAGTATGTGGGAGGGGAAATTGAGGATTTGGAGTTTTTCTGTGATGTGCGTTGGCTTAGCCGGGGTGACATGTTGCGTCCTTTTTTTTCTTTTCAATTTTTGAAATGGCATTGTTACATTTATGAAAAAAACAAGTATATATGCATATGCATAGTTAATTATTCTTCATAAGTATGTAGTAAGAATATGTAACATGTAGAGTTTATAGGTGTTAAGCACATTTTAAGTTACAAATAAATAAGTACAGTCTGATATAAGATTATTTATTTTAGAAGCAGGAAATACCGGAGTTACAAGACGAAAGATGGATGAGCGATCTGGCGTTTCTTTGCACATATACCTATCACCAAATAAATGAGCTGGATCGTAATCTATAGGGTCCAAAACAAAGCATTATATGAATATATAGTACTGTGCAATCATTTATAAGGAGACTAGATTAGTCACTTAAACGAAAGGGAATTCACTTATTTCAAATGTATAAAATCACTTGGTACTGTAACAGAGGATAAATTAATCACTCATATTCCATTGTTGAAGAATTAAAGACTGAGTTTACTTCACATATAGTCCATGATTTCAGGAATCTTGAGAGTGACTTCAGCGTTTGTTATCCCTTTTACTGAAGATATAGTCAATGTAAGGGTTAACTTGCGTTGGGAACTCAGATCTACAAACAGATCTAGTGACAAAAGTAAGTGCCGAGATTTAGTTGGCTCAGACGTATTCAAAGAACTGTGTAATGTAAAATATGCTGTTCTGAGAGAATTTTCTGCTTCTGCTATAACAATATTTTGCTTCACATATGTCTGTGAACAATTTTTGTTCTCTGATGCACATAGCAAAATTAAAACTGAGATCTCGCGTTTCAGATAACCACCTCTGGGTGCAACTGCGTATTACTGTTACAGATGTTACGCCAGAGTTTGAACGTCTTCTCGTATGTTCGGATGATGACAATTAATGTGTGTAATTACGATTTCACATAGTAAAAGTATGACGACCTCTTTTCTGTTTGAAACAAACGCGCTGATCGTTAAGTGTATCAATCCACCACTGTCAAGAGTTTAAAAAGCGAAGAACTACCACTTTTCCAACCAGCAAGAATGCTATGGTCACCATAATGTAGAGCGGGCAGAATAGTGTCAGCTCTGAATCCACTGTACATTATGGTGACTTTGAAACTGTTGGCGCCCATCCATTTCACCCGTCTTTCGCTGGTTCTCTGCCAGAAGCACAGATGATAAACTCGCTTCAAAGTACTGACGTCATGAGCAGACAATCGACTGGATGGAATGGCCGAATAAATCATAAACCCGTATAACTGAGCAAGCTCTGCTTGTACCCTGGGTTCCATATATGACGTCCCTCTGCTTCAGGGGGCATTTTACCAACCTTCTCAGCGTACACAGCATTGACGAGGGGTGGGGAGCGTTCTGCCTTTGTTATTCGAACAAGCAGTGGTTAATGTTAGGAGCCCTAGGACTAAATTTTTAGGTGAAATTGACATTTTCGGTATTTGAATTATATCACATAAGTATTCTATCGACACCTGTGAATGAATTTGGGTAACTATTATTTTCAGCCCGCCATTTTTAAAAGTCCAAAGACATGTTTAAGTCACTCGTGCACTTAATTTAAACCACACTGGAGTGCACCACAGTCGTGCTGTTTTTACTCAGTGTTGCAAATTTTTTTATGAAATTTATTCCTCATATTTCAATTTTTCTCTGATTTGTATGTAAGTGTGCATGCATAATCTCAAAGTTGTTATCTAAAGATTCAAATGTGTATTTGATGATTGCATTATACATTAGCTCACAAAAATAATTCATAGTGAAAAGAAAAGGGACTTTAACACCAACAACTTTGTTACAACAGACATTTCTCAGTAGGCAACAACACCAACTTCAATCAAATACTTTAATTTATTTTCAGTTTACTCAAGTATAAAAAATTACCCCTAGTAGGCATACTCTGAAAAATGGAAGGCAGTTTCAAAAAGAGCATTTTTTGCTAATTAAAAGTGTTTAATTCTGTTATATGAGAAACTATAGAACATGAGCTTTTGCACAATCATTTCTTTATTTATTCATATTAAGTGTACCAATTTTCAAGTAAACAGATGCAAAATTGAAAATTGAATTTTGGTCTCAATGTACCTTTGTAGCTGACGCGATGTATGCAAATATTGCGGAGCTGCATCGGGGAAGAATAATTGTGAGTATGTGGGAAGCCAATTTGTCATTTGAAGACTTTGCTCGAAGTTATATGTTCATATGTGAATAATCTAGAACACGACGCCACTGCACGCGCGTAAAGGTAAACAAATACCTCCTCCTTGCTAAACACAGTTCTCCTATGAAGGCCAGTAGAATGCCTCCAGAAGCTTTGGGAACGGCAGAGATTTGCAGGTGAGGTGGAGTTGGCGCGCAAGTTTGTATGGAGCAAGGATCAATGATTCACAAACACTGTTTCACCGTGCGCAACACTTCGGCACACTCTTAATGTAGAAGGAACCATATCTGCTTCAAGGGAAGTTGACGTGCCCTATTTTGCCAATTATAATTGATGACCCACGTTTTAGGAAATTATTTAAGATAATTAGCTGAAATTTTCCAGGCGTGTTTAGCAACACCTCTGCACTTGATTGGCAAAAATAAATTAATCTTTATCAGAAGTATGACTATAATTTTTAAAATATAACGCCTAAAATGTTACTGAAAAATAAAGTTTGTTTTTTAATGCTGTAGCACTTAGTAGCAATTAGTTTCAGATATAACGGGACATTTGCATAATAAGTAGTAGATCTTCAGAAATTACTATTTAATAAGACGAGAGAGGCTAAATACTATAAGCAGCGTTATATTCAATAATAGTTTAAAACTATTTACAATTAGCGTACTTACCTCTATGAGTCGTATGCCAAAATGAGTGGAAGATTGTAAATATTAATATGTAATTAAAACCTAAATGTGGAAAAATCACGTACGTCAACATTTCGCTTTCCTTAAGGAAACTTCGAACGTTGGTAAGACCGTGCGCAGAGGGGCGGGGGGGGGGGGTGCGACTGAACCCTCCCCCCCACTCAACCCGCTGCTCCCAATACTTGAAACCATAATATCGGAGCACTGTACTGTTAGTTCTCTTTTCCAAAGCTCTTTTTTACTTATAGATTCAGTATACCACTTTGAACCTGTTAATAGAACAGTAAATAACGCTACCATATAATTTAACCAATGGTAAATATATGGATATAATACGGAGTTTAATCCATTACTTTGGAAAATCATAATTCCACACGTTGATTGGCTTATTTTTACTATCCGCACGTTTAGTCACATTAATTAGTACTAGATGGTTACACAGCACTTCTGTAGCTGTGGTGAAGTGAAGATATGACTTCTGAGAGGGTCTTATTGTAATCAAGTGGTTAACACAACGGATAACTGACTTCAAAGTAAATTCTTCACAACAATATTTGTAGGAGTTGACCTAAGTTGTTTATGGGTCCTGGCTGGGAGTTTAACCTTCATCTGCTTCTGTTTGCCTTTTAGTCCTATAAATGCTTAAACCGTTGATTGCTAGTCATCCTGAACCATCAAATCCTCTACTTAGCCGACATGTACTGTTTCAATGATCCATTTCATATCCCTCTCATACGGATAAATCTCTAGAAGTAACCACTGCGGTATATAACTAAACTTAGATTTCTGTTCTTCCTGATTCAGGTCCCCACAAATGCTATATCTGCACACAAAGTTATTTTTAGACGTGGCGCATAAACTTGCTAGGATGTGCGCAATTGGCGTCATGCAAATTGAGGGTAACGCCTTGGTTTCATAAACAAGAGACTGGCTGATAATGCAAATGAGCACTGTAAATAAACACGCGTTCTCGTGACGTTGACTGCATGGAACTCAGGGAGATACTAACCTGGCACCCGTATGGTCTTAAAAAATGAAAAGTGAACTCGACCGTAAACCGCGGCGCAACATTGCGTCATGCGCCACGTCTGAAAAATACCTCTGTGCACTCCTGAATATACCTACTGACGTGGCGCCGCGGTGAGGTGGGGACTCGCATTCGGGAGATCCGAGTTTGATTCCACACTGACCCATGAGCTTTTCGTAGCCCGGGTCGGTAGGCGAATGCTGGGATGATTGTTAATCCATCACGACTTTCCTGTACCCGTCATTTCGCTCATTGTTGTCTGTTTCAGGGTTGTTGGACAAGGCAACAGTGTTTGACAGATGGCGGCTGGGCGTTGGATGTGTGCTCTGTGAAAAGTTCTTCCCTGGCGTCACCTAGAACTGCCCAGTCAGGACTGGCCACTGTGTGGGCCTCACCAAGGGGGACCGCTGGGAGTTAGGGACCTGTGATGGACCGGAGCGGCGACGGATGCCTTCGTACCGGAAACTTTAGAGATCATATCCATGATTGCGCCCGCCGTCATCCGGATCTGGTCACCCTTGGGGCCTCTTCCTTCATCCTTCTCTCTCAGGGGTTACGACAGAAGTACAAAGGGTGGAGGCTTACGTGCGGTGCTGTACCCCTGTGCGGTCGCCTCTCCATAGTATTTGCACCACCTTTACACTCCTGAACGTTAGGGGGCAATCCCGAAACATCAAGTGCAGGGTACACACGAAACACTCAAAACAGTGGAATATGTAATATATGAATCAAGACGCATCTGCATGTCAGTAATCACTTAGAAACGAAGAAGTAAACATGTACTACACAAGTGGAGGCTATTTTTGATTGAAATAAACACCTATATCGTTTTAGACACTAAGATATAAGTGATTTTAGCAATATATGACATTAATTAAAATGAGAAAATCATGCCCCTCATTGGCATAAATTTATAGCACTCCACTTTTTTGTTTGTTTGTTTGTTACCGTCGTCCAACGTAGTGTCGTATCGGACGGTGAATGAATTAAATGGGTGAAATTATGCTCAAATAAGCCCGAGGTCTATACAGCTTTAAGTTACCCGACATTCGTCAAACCTTATCCGAATAACTTACCCTAAGCGAGATTCGAACTCGCGGACTTCTTGAACGTAAGGCAGACACGCTAACCATCACGCTACAGAGCGGTTACCGACTTTGGCAGATGTCAAGGTTATTATCCAAAAGGCTTGCATTGTTAATGCAATAGCGATAGTTTGAAGGCAGTAATTATGGAATCTGGAGAACCAAAGAACATTTCACAAGTAATGGAGAGGGTGACACTAGCATTGCCGCCAAAGTCAAGCAAACGATACGAAAAAGGCCAAAAAGGAAGTAACAGTTTTTTTTTCTGGGGTAGATACTGAAAGAAACGTAGCTATATACTAATTATTGTTAGCACACTTTAAAGATTAAGCCAAAATATAGCATATCATTTAGACAATTCTGATCCTGCATACTCCACCCAAAGTATTACTATTTAAAATTTTAATTCAACATTTCTGTTTACTCAAAACTTTTTTCATGCTAATTAAATGTTCTTTATGATAATTAAAGAGTTTTTTTTTCCCCATTTTGCATCGTTTTATTATTCTCATAGCCTTATTATGTATAATGTTCTTTTCCCTAACTAATCAATTGTTAGCACTGATGCTAAAAGGAAACAAGTGACTATCACGGCTGTCATGAGCATCACAGATACGGAATCGGTAAAACATATCTGATTCATAATCTATAGTTGGTCTAATATATGGTGTATGACACCTATGTGCAAGGCAATTTGATTCTGCTCGCATCATTGCTCAACTCGCTAAGCTGGTGCTGCAACCATTTCCACTCACAGAATAAGTTATATTCTTGTATAATGTATAACTATTTCGTGTAATATGGAGAAGTATTCTTTAAACGCCGACGATTATGCAGCAGCGAAAACACAAGCGATACATCCAGTTCAAGTCTGCTACTGTTGCGGAGTACTACATCGTTTGGCACTCTGCGCCGGTTTCAGGATCCTTATTTAAGGATATCCATCGGTGGTGCCTCAACAATTCACAATTTCAGGCCGATTCTTTTGTTAATACCGTAATTAGGGTTTAATATACATATAATATGTGCACTATATCTTAAGTCTATTTTTAAATTAATTCGAGATACGTCATTTTTATTGTTTTTATCCCTTTGAATATTTGCTTCACGCGAATGTAATTATTTATCTTTTTTGAAAATATACTATTTCATAATTAATAAATTGTGGAGATGGATTTTTGATTATCCTTCTAGTGAGGGGAAAAATAAGTTTTATAACGAGACTTCAATTTGTTGCTTAAAAATTTACACGATGTTTAATAACGTCAGAACAAAGTATAAGTGGGTCTGAGTGGCTCAATTGGTTAGGTGCTGGCCTATTGGTCCCGTAGGCGCGGGTTCAAGCCGGCCCATACCGATGGTTTTTAAATGTGCGTTAAAGTGACAGCCCCATGTCAGTAGATTTACTAGCATGAAATTAACTCTTGTGAGAAGAAATTCCGGCACATCGGTGGCACTGACATAATCCAGCTAATTGACAGTGTCGCTAAACAGCAACAACAAAGTACGGAGGATTTCATTAAAAATTAATCAGACATTTATATCTCGCTATTAACAAGGAAGTGTTACAAAGACCATTGATTTATACCGAAAAGTACATGGTGTGGCTTATTTAAAAATGAGAATATCCCGAGAAAAGAGTTATAAGATTACGACACTAAAGTAACATTTTTGTTTATTTACGTCCATAAATGATGTTTAGATCCATTTTTACTTTCTCTACTACGTATAGTAAAGTAGAGGAGGTATTGTAGTCCACCCAAAAATTCGATGTCGATATTTCACCGGAAATACGTTTTGAGGTACCCTGAATAAAAAAAAAAGCATTTTTAGAAAAAGGTCCGTGTGTGTGTGTGTGTCTGTGTGTCTGGTGTCTGTGAGTCTGTGGACAGCATGACTCAAAAACGAAAAGTCGCTTAAAACCCAAAGTTGGTATTTAAGTTTAATGTCTTTCAAGGATGCGAAGCGAAGATTTTGAAGAAAATTGCTTCACCCTAAACTATCCTTTACATGGAAAATTTTTAGAAAATTTTGATTTTTTTGAAAATGGCTATAACGATTTTGATTAAAATGCCATAAGTTTGAGATACTTTTATGACAAATGAAATGTATGTCTTGAATTTTCTGGCTATAGCCCCTGTAGCCGTATTTTCTCTAGATGACTTTTGTATAACTGGTGAACCGTAAGAAATACACAAAATCTTACCATACAAAAGATGTAGATGTTGCTAAAATACACAATTTATGTCCAAATAAATGTTTTAGTAGAGCGAACCGTTTCGGAAATATACCTTGTTATTTGTGTGAGTTTTGGAGAACTTATACTGCTGTCAAATGGAACATCGTTATTCAGTTTTTTATTTTTTATGCACAGAGAACGGAATCTCAAAGCTTTAAAATATTTGACTGTGGCTCAAAGTCTACTATATTCCTATATTCCCCTTGTACCTACAAGGGAATGAGCAATAAGATAATTTTCGCAAATGTTTCTTTCAAATAACAGAGTTTGTAAGAATGGTTTGTACAAGAGTAGAGAAAGTCATGTGAGTGCAACACATCAGATTTTTCTTTTTCACTACCGCACAGTGGAGAAGTATAGTAATGCCTTTCCTTTAAAGTGTAAAAAGTATATATGTGTATTCGGAAGTGTGGAGTTATAGTTTATTGATACATTCAAATATGAAATATTCTTCCATTATATCACCTAGATATGATAAATAGTTTATACTGAAAATATCACTTCGTAACTTTAACTTTTATGCATGTTATGAGTCGTTATGTCATTAATTTTATGTTACCCAGCTATTAAAATGTGCCAAGTATTAAAATGCATGACCTATTTACATTACACATACCTACCGCCTTGGAAATAGTTAAACCTGTTATGGCAGTAGCTCACTGTACTGTAATGTTGGCAATGTTCAATTCTCGGGAAATTTCATTATATAGTTTCATTTATATTTAAATTGTCTATTACAGGAAGTATGGACGCTTCTGGTTTGAAGCTTGTTGGGAATTGCAAAAGGCGAAGTGTGTCTGTGAAGTTATGCAGTGAGCACATAGGTTGAGTGTGTGTTGTAACAGGTATACTCAGAAATAGTGATTGCTATTTGGGCATACTGCCACTATAGAAAGGATGATGCGGGCGGATGGAGGTTAAATGGAAAAAAAAAAAAAAAAAAAAAAAAAAAATGAAAGCAGCTATGGAGGTAGTGCTTTTCTTTCCCATCACCAGAGTGCGTTTACGACTAATTGCCTTTCTGTAAAGAGGAAGGACGTAAGAAATCAGGTAAAACTTCCCCCATTGGGTCATCCTTTTGTGCTCCGTGCACCGAGCACCTGGGACCAACCGTTTATCCACTGCAACCTCTCATTACACTGCTCCACTGAACTCCAATGAACTGGCCGGACAATAGAGCACTCAAGCCTCCTCCTCTCAATGGCTTTATTTGCTGCTAGGTGTCTCTAGTGACTTTGCCATTGTCCTCCTCCGGTACTGAGAACAAGAAGAACGTTCCCATGATGCATAAGGAATTTTCCCTTCTTTCTCCAGCATTTAGCTTACTTTGTACTAACTTGTTGACGTAAACGTATTGACGTCTGCTTCAGACTTAGACTACAAAACATGCGATGTGTGGTGAAATGTTCAGTGCCCTTACAGGCTTTTGATAGTATAATAATTGATAGTAGTAGTAGTAGTAGTAGTAGTAGTAGTAGTAGTAGTAGTAGTAGTAGTAGTAGTAGTAGTAGTAGTAGTAGTAGTAGTAGTAGTAGTAGTAGTAGTAGTCTACTACTACTACTACTTCTACTACTACTACTACTAATAACAACAACAACAATAATAATAATAATAATAATAATAATAATAATAATAATAATAATAATAATAATAATAATAATAATAATAATAATAATAATAATAATAATAATAATAATAATAATAATAATAATAATGATGATGATGATGATGATGATGATGATGATGATGATGATGATGATGATGATGATGATGATTATGATGATGGTGATAAATTATTTACAGAGTGATGAAGTAGAAAGCTTAGTTGAAATCAAATACAGGATAATTAAAATAAAACGCACGATCATCTGTAACAGCATCACTATCGGAAAGCGGTGGAAAATCCTCTGTCAATAATTGTATTCACTTCATTTATGTCAGAAACCTAAAGGGATTTTCTGGCATTTATTTATGAAACCTGGATCACTTAAAGGAGTCAATGTAGGATCAGTTGACGGTTCATTATTTAAAAAAAAAAAAAAAAAAAAAAAAAAAAAGCTGGGGTACTTTCCTAAGAATAGCACATTTAATAGTCACCTACCTTTCGTAATTCCGGCTTAGGTATATTTTCCCTACTCTTCCTTAGTAACAGCAATGCTCCAGTTTGCTATAGTTCTTTATTGAACTCATGCAACATTCTCCTCGCAAGCAACTACCGTTAATTTCACAATGTTATTCACAGTGACAGTTGGGTTCCTTAAAAGCATTCAAAACAATTCGTTTCTCGCCACCTTTTAAAGGGCTAAACCTTTAGAGTGTTTCACTATTTCACCTTCATTGTCACTTATCGTGCTACAGCACATGCATAAGCCGGCATGTTTATCATCTTACTGACTGCTCATCGTTATCATATAAGTACAGGAGATGTGTGAATATTAGAACTAAAGGGAAACTACACTATTCTTTAGTTTTACTATTCATATTATTTAGTATTTAATATTAATCAAGATATTCAAATATGTTAGGGTGTACTTTGGTTTCCCGCGTATCACGGACTAGTTAGTGACGTCATGTGTTGACATCAAGTTTGGTTCTACTCGTAAGAGTGGAGCGATAATAGAGCGTTTTAACTTCCGTTAGTCACTGTCCCTTGATTCATCATCTCCGTTAACCTGAGACGTAATGAGGGTGATGCCGACTCCCTGTGTGGGAACCCTCTTGACGCCGTCTCCAATATCTCGGTCCTCGATGAATGTGCTGCCAGCTGCTCCGGTTGTGAATTACCTATGACATCTTTGTTTGAGGGGGTGCATGGGTGGGTGTAAGAATGGAAAATATCTGTTAAGTTTGCTGATAAATTTAATGGAGGTTAATGATGAGCTCTTTGAAGCGAGTTGCCGACTGTTTGGGTTGCAGAAATGCTAATTGGAAAGTTCCCTTGTGGCGACCACTAAATCTACACAACCGGAGCGCGTTCTTAAGGCGCTACGGGCTGCCGATAATCAGTCACAGTAAACACTTCTTTAAGGCTATAGAACAAAAGGGAAAAGACCCAAACTTTAGAAATACTTGCTGTTTTATCAACTTAAGTCCCACCTAAATTATCCCTTCCCAACAACGTTCCTACTTATATTAGTAATTTTCAAAGCTGCTCATTCGCGTATTAAGCACCACTTTTCATTCAGTGACTGCTAAATTCTATGACACTACGTGAGATACTGCACTTCCAGCGCCTTGAGCTAATGGATTTCTTGTCGATTGAATTCACCGAACTCCTAATTACCTTAGTTACCTGTCTCTTCTTCAACATGGAAGGTGTTAATGGCCTCTTCAACTGACAAACTTACATTTAACTCTCGCTTCTGGTATTATGCAGTGATTTTAACACCCGGGAACCATTTATTGCAATTATTTATTCTTCTACCAATCAATTCTTTCTAAAACTACCAATCTTATTCCGCAATAATTCCGATATCAAGGAACGTTGCACTAACTAAACTCTGTTATATTGAAACAGTTGTCAACCTTGAATTTAGATTTGGTTATAACCTAAACTTTAGTGTAACTTCGCATACAATATCTATGTTCTAAGTTAGAGTAAAGCGACATACAATACTTTGGTTCACTTAATTTTTTTCTGTAACTAAATTAATAACTGCATTTCTTTTACCAAAATACATGTTTACAGTGAAAATCCTATTCCTTTGTGCAGCTTATGTCATGGAACCTAAACAAATGACCTGTTTCGCTCTTATTTTTGTTAGAATGACAAAAAATACACATTATCCCATTTTTCTTTTATTCTCTTTGCCTTTCTGGCTAGCGCATGTTTTGCTGTAACTATACCTTGTCCCACTCTTAGATGACAGTATGGAGTTAAATGGGATATATCTGCCTCTATCTAGCGCACACAAGTTGCCATTAGCCTCGTCCTTTTCTACCCTCGCGCTGTTGCCAGGTTCCTAATAGCATGGTATAAATATTCAGTTGTTATAAATTTCAGGTTTGAACAGATTATCCTACGCAGAATTTTTTTCTCTATCAGGTTATAACCTTTTTAGAGTTATTATACATTCCTAAAGGCCCTAATTTCTTCAGAAAACGTTTTTTTCAATAGAAGTCCGATATTTGCTGTTTCTACACTCATCACGCACTAACTAACAAACTAATTACTAGAATACGTCTATATTTTTTTCTTAGCTAAAATAAACCATAGTGCTACTACCTGCCCACTTTGAATTCTCTATGTTTATTCAGTTAAGTGTTATAATTTTTAAAATGAAATGTTTTCGGAAAATGTTATATCTGTGCACTGAAAAAGTTACGTAGTGTGAAACTTTTTTGTTATTGAGTTTACATCAGGGAATCAGCGAGAACAAATGTTGAGGAGGGTTACAGAAAGTTTTTAAAATAAACCAAAAGGCCGTAACCTCTTTCTTTTATCCAGTAAGGCAAACAAAAGGTATTCATCTATTCAGCGTATTCTCGTGCCAGGCCTGACACAGAAGATAGTATAAGGAGCAGCGCTAGCATTAGTTCGAAAGAAGCCGTATGTGTAACTGTGAGCTATTATTGCGTTATTTGTTTAATATTTTTGTAAATATTTGTAGTTATGGAGGGGGAAGGTAGGAAGAGACGATAAGTTGGTAAATTAAGAAGTAAGGAACGCCAAATAATTCAGAATGTGTTAGATTATTTTTGAAGTAAAATGCGTGTAAGTAAGGCAGTAAAAGAAACAGCTAAGGCTATCGGGTGTTCAGAAGCAGTAGTGTGTAGGATTAAAAAGGAACTAATGAAAGGACCTCTAAGAACGCCATCGAAAAAGAAAGCAAAAAAGGGCGGGACTACACAAAGCGCTAGGTTAACGCAATATGATTGAATAGTGTAAAGTGGAGTGCGGCGAATTGTTCATTCTTTACAGTTTGCAAATATTCCACTCACGCTGAATATACTTTTGTCACGGGTCAACAGTGGTGAGACCCTACCAAATTTCTCAAGGGCCACTCTTAGTCGGTTCTTACATGATTTGGGGTTCAAATATGAAAGAAGGGGTAACAAGTGCATATTAATAGAAAGAGACGATGTCAACAGATGGCGACATAAATATCTAAACGACGTAAAAGGGTTTAGGGACCAGAGGGAAATCAACTGTTTATACAGACGAGTCAATTGTAAATTTAGGCCACATAATGACAAAGGCGTGGAGGGATACCAATGTTAAAAGTGCCCGTCAAGCGGCAATTGAAGGACTAAGTACAGGACACCGGCCACCTCGAAGTCGCGCGCGGAGAAAGATTCTCAACTATAATATGTCTCAACCTAGTTCCATCCTGTTGTAAACATCGGGGTGGGAAGAGAGACAGAGACAGAGATATTGGGACAGAAAATGGTTAAGCTGTTGATTGGTTTGGCAAAGATAATGGGCGTTTTCTTTTATTTGCATACGTACGATAAACCCCTCCTTTAAGTACAGTATTGTACGTAAGTAGTTTTCCGATCACTACTCTGCGCGAGCTCATTTCGGACACAGAAAAGTATGCAAATGTTTCGATTCTTATAAACGTAAATAGTTTATCTTTCTGCTTCACATACCACATAGGTGTCTTATGGGCTCGTGAGTTCTGAAAGGAATATATACATAATAGTATAGTATATACAGATTAGACAGAAGACAGGTGAAATTATACACACTATTAACGTATTATGTTAAATTAAGCTGCATTTTACTTAACAATTACTAAAGCACACTGCTATTATATAATACTTTTGCATTCCTATACCAGGCAACTCTCTCGCAACGAGGTCTGTATCGAGTTGAATGCTGATTAAGATGTTTTTGTTTATAGTGTGGGGTTGCTTCTGATATTTAACACTATTTCCTGTACATCTCGCGGACCTCACAAGGCCAAGGACACTTATGTATATGCAATTTAAAATCAGTAAGCTTTTCATCATGGAGCAGACTGGTGCTTCAGCCGAAATGAAACACAATCGAGGCAAACCTTTAAAAAGTGGTGAGAGGCGAATGATCGCGCAGTGTTTCGCAGTGCTTAAAGAAAGAAACCCGGAATCGTCTATAAAAAACATTGAGAAAGAAACTGGTGTTCTCCTTGGTGTTTCCGCAAGTAGTGTACACAGTGTTAGAATGGAGCAGCAAGCATCCGGAACTCTAAGAACATTGGAAAAATCACGTAAATGCAAACAGCGCGTGGAGAAATACGACGATTTTGTGAAAAGTACTAAAGTTCATGGCTATTTTTTCAGAAATGAACCGCCGACTTTAAACATTTTGCATGCGGTAAATTCTGACACGGACTTGCTGAATTTTCATGAAATACTCTCCACCGTTTGCTGATAGATATTGGATTGAAGTTTGAAAAGCGAGGCGGAAATCAGTTATAGTGGACAGAGAGGAAGGAATCCGATTAAAGGTAACCATTATGTTACTGCATGATTCTATTAATATTTCAACTGATAGATTTAATAAATTAATGTGTAACCCAACTCTATTGTCTAGAAGTTAGTGCTGCTATATATACTGCTAGTGTAGCAAAACTTTTGTGCGTGCCTGTACGTCTAACACGTGGCGAGTTGAGTCAGCTCCGCCTTGTTGTTTACTGCAGGATTGAACTAGGCTGAGACATGGTATAGTACATGTTGCAACACTGCGCTCCATTTAACGTGTACTGTCATCTAAGGGTGGAATGTGCTTTAGATAGTTATGTATAGGTATATTTACCCTATGTCCTTTGTCTGCGTGTTAATGCATATTTATATGCTTGGATTTCACTCGATTAATGTAATACTGGTACGAGAAACGAATTAATATACTTTATTTTTTCTCTGTTTGAACACTATCACAACCGTTCAGAAATCTAGATTCATTTCCCCCGTTGTACAATGGCTATTCGACCGACATATTGCAAAACATTTCTTCATTTAGATACACTATCTCAATGAGAAATCATAAACGTGTATATGTAAGCATTATAATGGGCAATAGGTTATGCATATAGAATTTTGACCAAGTACGTTATTTAATGTCAGTAGCTAGTGTTTGTCATGAAGTGCATTAACCTGGGTGGGTGGGTGATGTCCTTGAAACACGAACTCATGAATGGGAGGTCTGTGCAAATACTGACAGGGCCGTCTTCCCTGATTTCTCTCGGGATTTGCTCGGTCCGCATAAATGGCAAATGCCCGGGAAGAACCCTAAAACTTACGCCTGGAACGTATTCTTCTCAAATGTTCTTTCCAGATGATAATTTTGTTTCATATAGATATAATGAGTTTCCACAGCCTGTAACAGAGTGAAACACCCTGGGAAGTTGGAAAGCTAAATAGAGACAAATAGACCTGCGCTGGTAAACCCCAGAAGTACTTTAGACATATAACCAGAAGTTTTCATTCTCCCCGCCCCCAGAATATTGTAGAAAGTTCTGTGAGAAATTCCAGCAGCTATACCCAGCGTGTTTGTCAATGGGTGAGTTAGTGAGTAACTGAGTGCGTTCCTGGTGCGACTAAAAGTGATGTTCTCCAAGCTAATTCGTGACAACTATGGTGACGTGCAGTAAGTGCAGCTACTGAAAGAGATTAAAGAGTTCTTGTGTTCGACTCCCAGCAGGTGAGCCACCCAGGAAAAGAGCCTATGTCATGAGGCCACTACGCCGCAAAGAAAGTGAAGTGAGAGTAAAAAGTTGAACTAGATTAATGAAAACTGGACAATCCCTATATGTCCGGAAAGGGAGGAAATTCCTAATGAATGAATTACGGAGCAGTATATTTGTTAACATTTATGATAGCACTCTGACTGCTCGCTTTCATTTCTGCCGTTACAATAACTAGATTTGTACCCTAATATAACCTCCGATGAACACATGAACCTCCCTACCTGCCCCTATTGTGTTAACTGAAATACAAGGATGGTTTAGTTCAATGAAGGGCGGGGGTTTGCTTCAACGCACAATGATGCGTGATGAAATCAGAAATATTCAAAACCGTGCCTTCATATATGCGCCTGTGGCAAACATTGAAAATCCAGCATATACTAGGTTAAACCTTGTAGTAGTACGAATTACACAGGAAATTTGTCTTTTCAGGTAGTGCAGGTAATTCATACGTGATTCTGACATCAGCAATGCGTTATTCTGTTTTAAGGAAATGAAGTGCGACTTTTATTTGAGCTTAACTAAAGAACTGTGAATATCTGAGCAGCTAAAGGTATTGAACGTCCAAATAAATATACTACCTTGTGTGATTGTTTGAATTGTTGAAAAACCTTTTAATACTCTAAGTTACAGTGAAAAGAAAAACGTTATGTTGAAGGACACCGAGGTCTATCAAAGGAATAAAAGAGGCACTCATACACTAAATTGTGAAATTCTCTTTATAGCCGTAATTAACTGAAATATCGAAACAACAACAACAACAACAACAACAATAATAATAATAATAATATTATTATTATATTATTATTATTATTATTATTATTATTATTATTATTATTATTATTATTATTATTATTATTATTATTATTATTATTATTATTATTATTATTATTATAATCTGGATCAAGGAGCAGCTAATCACCGGTCTCCCTCAGAACAATAGCCCGTGTAGAACAGGAACCATTGTATGTCGCTTCTCTACATCAGGGGATTCGCTTTGGCAGTTTCGAGTATGTTCCTCTTTCCGAAATGTTCTCTTCTTATTAGAGCCTAGCTGTATAACGACCTGGCTAGTGCCCATCGAGACAGTAGACACTAGAGTGCAGGAGAGTCGATATTTCAACTGAGGTCAGTTAACAGTGACAAGTGAGCAGTGTTGAGCGTAGCTCAGTTGTGAGCTGTGAGTTAGTAGTTTAATTGTGATTCGATTCCATGGCTTGGTTGAGTTTTGTTCTGAGTAGGAGCAATAGTGTCTAAGTTGTAAATTTTGCGCAACGCTAATGCCTAAGTGATCAACGTCCGTCATGAATCGGACCTCTGAAGATTACTTCCTTGTAGCTGCTCTGACCTATACACTTATCCACAGTTGTGCTTTGTGTACGAGTGGTTAGAGGAGTAGGCTTCTAATGAAGAGTTTCCGAAGTCGAAACCCGCTCCCGCCTGCAGAGTTTTGTATCTGTAATGCATACTGTACTTTCCATATACGCCTATGTGCAGAGTCATAACTTGTAACTGATAAAACGTCTGTACCATCGCTGAAATGCCAGCAATATTAAACAACATTACCGGCGCGTCGGGCGCAAATACTACATGTAAATTCAGGAAGGACATAGGGATTCTGGGGCACCGTATATTCGTTTTACATGTATTCTTTTGTTTAACTAATCATTTCTAGTTATCATTGAACTTTATACATATGCATAATTTTATTGCTTTCCTTCCAAGGAAAAAATATAACTAAAGTCTGACGTGTACGCTCACCTGACATTCTCTATGCACTCTTCTAGGAACTATTTTTAAAAACACTTCTCTCCTATCTAGTTCATGTTAATCGAGATTGACATTTGTTGAAATGATTTTATTACATGTTTCCTTACAGGTACAATAAGAACAGGCTTAAGAGATAAACATTTTTGAGAACTGCTCACTATGCGATGGCTTTGACGTCCTTTTATTCCAGACATAAAAACGAAGGACTTTCCAATTACAAGTATTTAAAAATTGCTATCTTCATAAAAAAAATTGACACAAATTGTATGCTTTAACGAAATATATGCTTTTTTGGTGTCGTAAAATTTTGTGTATCTCTTGCGGTTTACGAGTTATGTAAAAGTAATCCAAAATGAATGCGACTTCCCAGAAAATTCAAGATATACATTTCACGGGTCATGAAAACATCTTAAACATTTCATTTTAATGAAAATCCTTAGTCATTTCTGTTAGAATAAAAAATTGTTGATACTTTTCTCATGTAAAAGATAGTTTGGGGTGGGGGATTTTATCTTTAAAAAACTTCGCTTGGAGGATATTGAACTTAAATGCCAAGCTTGATATTTATCCCGACTTTTTGTTTTTGAGTTATGCTGTTCATTGAGACACGAGCGCGTGCGCACACACACCGCATACACTCACAAGGACCTTTATCTGAAAATGTGGGTTTTAGATTCAGGGATCCTCAAAACATATATTTCCGATCAAATCTCTATAGGTGTCGTATTTTTTATGAAATGCAATACTTACTGTGCGTAGTGGAGAAAGTATAAGTACCTAGGTATACCTCATTGCTGGTGATGAGCTTTGTAATTAAAAAGGCCCTATTTATTTTCAAGAAAAGTATATTTCTAGGAATGTGTTTCGAAATTCATATACCTTTATTTACATTTTTAGAATAATATATTAGATAGGTATGTTTATTATGAAACAGTTTTCTTTAGAAATGCAATGCTTGTGAATTTACATATTAACTCTATTGACTTTGTTATGAATTGTTGCTAATAAGGTGAATAGGACCCTGTTTTGTCAAGTACCTACAATCTGTCTGGTGCAGCAACTGCCTCTCTGACTCCTTCATATACTGTTGCTGCACATTCTGTACATAGATATATGTCCATAGGTTACAGGTACTGGTTATACAGTAAAGGGGGACGCCTCGCGCACTGCGACTTACAGATCTATGGAGGCTACCGCCCCACAGGAGGAAGGGATGGAGGAAGAACTACAGAAGTTTACAAGCCGCCGGCACACAGAAACAAATCCCTAACAGTTCCAGGCTCGAAGACAAGTCCCACTGCCTCTTAGCTACCTAGAGAGGCTGATGAACGACCAGTAGAGCAGGAAGCCCTATAGTGTTTTGCTCTTTCCTTTGAGAAAGAATCCTCACCATCTGTCCGCCACTGCCATACGCCAGAAAGTCTAGAAGCACACTTGAAGTTTGTGAAGGAAACGGAATGAAAGGGAAATGATGGAAAGGGAATCGTGGTAGATAGTCGCCTACCGACCAGGGAAAATCACGAAAAACCCAAGGTCGGAGTGGGCATTTTCGGCATTTGAACCTGGCACCGCCTGAATCCGGGACCTCTCGAATCATCTCGCCCGGTATTCTTTAGGTACATAAATGTGGAATATGAAGATTCTTCCATATACAGTCTGTTAGGAGTATAGGCACAGATGTTTTGATAAGTGATAGCTGAATATGATCCACTTCAATGCGTTAGTTGCTTTTTCTCTTCATCTAACAGTTTTACCACAAACCAATCACACAGTTTACTACCTGATGTATTTTACATGCTTGCAAATGAGGCACAAAATGAACAGCGCATGTCAATACAGACTATCATTTTTGCTTCACACCTCGTTGCATGGCCAACTGGCCTAGTTAGTGTGAGGTCATTGGCCTTTCAGAAATCATTCGGACTTGTAATTCAACATTCGTGACCGTGAGGCTGGCCCACTATGTGCCACTCCTTTTGTATTACCCCTACTTGGGAGTACCAACATAAAAGCATATTACTCTTAAGGGGAGGCATCTGTGAAATTAGGACAAAAATGACGAAAAATGCGATTTTTCGTTTTTCGCCTTAAAATTATGTCTGTACCTTTTACTTTCAGAATCTACCATCGTTTACTCCTCATCGCCATTTAAAAGGCTGTTATGCCATGATTTAAATACCCATGTGCGGGTGGGCGTGGCTGCTGAAATTCATTCATTACCTCATTGTAGCAAAATTACTTACAATTTTGAAATTTAAATCGGGCGGTCGGATTCAGTTCTGGTGGATGTAAGCAGAGACATCTTGTGGGATTTTCTGCAAATATTCATGCCGGTGAAACAAACCAATTTCCTGTTTTTGCATGTGTGAACCACGTGGTTGTATTTTTCTGAATTTTATTCAAGATTACACAGCCTGAAGAAGAGAGAAGTCATCTTTATTGTGGTGTACAGTTAGCTAAGAAGAGTTTAGAATAAGAATAAGTATAATATAAGGCAGGGAATACTAAATAAGTACCTTCTTGCCGTAAGAGAAAATCTAAATTCTTCATTTAGCTGTTTGTAAACACACAACTATCTAATTCTCTTCGCACTATTATAATTTATTGTACAATTGTAGAGATTGTACATTAGGTGGACCAGATTTTCATTAAATTATTATTAAGAAGAAGAAGAAGTCAAACAGTTAGCTGAAGGACTTTCATATGTTCCAGGGAAATTCTAAAGCAGTAAATGTATGTTGTCATACAGTTAAAACTTTAAAGTCATTTTTCTCTGCTTTCTATTTTTTCACATTTTTCAATCTTCAAAATGCATCTTCTAATACAGTTCTTAATAGATTACTTTTAAATTTTGCATACATGTTCTTAGATAGTTGATTCATAAAACTTGGTATTTTGAATGCTCTAGATGTAGTAGTTTAATGGTTATTGAATTTTCATTTTGAAAATTATTAATAATTTGAAAAAAAAAATGGACATTGAGGTATTCAATATTTTTTTTCTCCAAAACTGTTTGACATAGTCAAATAAAAATACCTGGTTTTGTAGACATAATCTAGGGAAACATATGGCCAGAGTTTAGTTTACTTAGAACAAATAATATTTTATAAGAAGCATTTCCCATACTGCCCTAAAATTGCAGCAAAAAAACCGTATAAAAATTTTCTTTTACAAAAATTATCTTACATAGAAAAGTGAAATTTGGTAAACCTTCTAGTTATGCTTTGGCACACATACATACAAATGTTCACATCATTGT
>CM060964.1:115512684-115542684 GCA_030765045.1 Tenodera sinensis
AGAATTATTGCTGACATACTGACAACAGAGGTGTACCACGTAAGTCGTAAGCATTTACTACCCTTTCTTCCTTAAAAGTGTGTAACAAGCTTACCTCCAAGTACCATGCTCTCAAAAGCATTCACAATCATATAGAGAAATGCATTAAAGCACGGTATTTTATTCAGTACGGTTGTTATAAAAACCGAACAAACTACATAGTAAGTACAACTATTACCTGTCTGAAAATGTACTTGATTAGCCAATAAATTGTATTACTTTAGAATTTGGTCAGGTATGAACATTAATCAATATGTGCTGTTCTAACCAGTTGTTCAGTGTTATTGCTTCTGAACGACATTTGAGGTACCACAAATAGAAGTTTGCTTGGGTTAATACCCGAGTTACCCGAACATTGACAGGTAACGATTTTGTTCCACCTATGTGCATTATGTGTTTAGCCAGTGTATATTGTTTACTTAGAAAAATAATCAGTAGTATTGGTAATCAGGGAGTGTTATTTTAACACTTATTCAATGTGAGTAAACATGTAATATTCTAATCTCTCCATTTTTAAGCTTTATTAGTAAGTAGGGTCCCGAGTATTTATTTTCAGGGGCCCCAAATACCTTAGCTACGTCAATGGGTGAGTTATCCTTACAGGAATTGCACGATGTAACACTCGAGGGTATAGCACTTGAGACAAACAGGCTGGCAAGGTTTTTGGAAACAGAAAAGGTAGAAAATGATCAGTGGGAGAAAGACGGAGTAGATGAAAACATGGTTTGTTTTATAAGCTGACCTACACTGAATGAACTAAAAACAACATTTAAGTTCCGCTATTTTGAGTGACTTTTTTGCTTTGATATAGCGTGAATACACGTTCTAAGGTTGGCAACATTATCGTAACCGCGAATCTTAGAAGCACGACTCCCGCTGCAGATATCTCTTGTTTACCTGGAGTTGTTTACTGACGTATTCACTCGCTGCATTCCTTCCAGGGACCATGAGCTGGTGAACAAACTGTAACTTGCCAACACAACTAAAGCGCGTTCCACCCTTAAAAGACAGTACACGTTAAATGGAGCGCAGTGTTGCAACATGTACTAGTTGCGAATCTTTCTCCGCGAGCGACTCGAGGTGGCCTGAGTCCTGTACTTAGTCCTTCAATTGCTGCTTGACGAGACGGGCACTTTTAACTTTGGTATCCCTTCACGCCTTTGTTACTGTATGACCTAAATTTACAAATGACTCGTCTGTATAAACAATTGATTTCCCCTGGTCCCTAAACCTTTTTATGTTTTTTTAGATATTTATGTCGCCATCTGATGATATCGATATCGTCTCTTTCTATTAATATGCACTTGTTACCCTTTCTTTCATATTCGAACCCCAAATCAGAGTGACCCTTGAGAAATTTGGTAGGGTCTCATCACTGTTGAACTGTGACAAAATTATATTCAGCGTGGGTGGAATATTTGCAAACTGTAAAGAATGAACAATTCGCCGCACTCCACCTTGCACTATTCAATCATATTGCATTAACCTAGCGTTTTGTGTAGTCCCGCCCTTTTTGCTTTCTTTTTCGATGGCGTTCTTAGAGGTCCTTTCATTAGTTCCTTTTTAATCATACACACTACTGCTTCTGAACACCCGATAGCCTTAGCTGTTTCTTTTACCGCCTTACTTACACGCATTTTACTTCAAAAATAATCTAACACATTCATAATTATTTGGCGTTCCTTACTTCTTAATTTACCAACATATCGTCTCTTCCTAGCTTCCCCCTCCATAACTACAAATATTTACAAAAATATTAAACAAATAACGCAATAACAGCTCACAGTTACACACACGGCTTCTTTCGAACTAATGTTAGTGCTGCTCCTTATACTATCTTCTGTGTCAGGCCTGACGCTGAATAGATGAATACCTTTTGTTTGCCTTACTGGATAAAAGAAAGAGGTTACTGCCTTTTGGTTTATTTTAAAAACTTTCTCCAACCTTCCTCAACATTTGTTCTCGCTGGTTCCCTGATGTAAACTCAATAACAAAAAAGTTTCACACTGCGTAACTTTTGCAGTGCACAGATATAAAATTTTCCGAAAACATTTAATTTAAAAAATTATAACACTTAACTGGGTAAACATAGAGAGTTCAAAGTAGGCAGGTAGTAGCACTATGGTTTACTCTACCTAAGAAAAAAATATAGATGCATTCTAGCAGTTAGTTTGTTAGTTAGTGCGTGATATAGAAACAGCAAATATCGGACTTCTATTGAAAAAAACGTTTTCTGAAGAAATTTGGACCTATAGAAATGTATAATGACTCTGAAAAGGATATAACCTGACAGAGAAAAAAATTCTGCATAGGATAATGTGTTCAAACCTGAAATTTATAACAAATGAATATTTATACCATGCTATTAGGAATCTGGCAACAGAGCGAGGGTAGAAAAGCACGCGGCTAATGGCAACTTGTATGCGCTAGATAGAGACAGAGATGTCCCATTTAACTCCATACTGTCTTCTAAGAGTGGAACGCTATATAGAAGGTTGTATAAACTTTGCGTATTCACAAATGACTAATTCACTATACAGTTTAACAAGTATCAGTGTATATACTAGCCGGGCTGTAAAGCGATAACAGGTGTTTATTTATTTCAGGCATAATGTCAGTGGTGGAATTCCCGTTCTTATCTTGCGAACTCTTATAGCTAAAAAAAAGCAGGACGTTAATATTTTCTTCAAACTGAAGGATGCTGTAGCTGATATATCAGTCTTCCAATAATGAATAACAAATTGCGTCATCTACCACGTGTAATTGAGCATTAAGGTGTGTAGTGACTTGTTAAAAAATAATTATGATGCTACCTTTATGGGATTTTTTTTTTGTAAATATGTGACAATTATTTTAAAAAGGTTTCCTTTATGTGACTTTCATGTGAATATCCGAAGATGTTTATTTACATTAAAGAATCAGAAATATCCATTTTTATGTGCAATAAAACTTAAAATATTTGTTCCAGTGCAAATATTCAGAACATTAAACTCAGTTTCAAGTTCACATTAGGACACAAACAAACTATGTATTTACCTAAAAATCCGAGCCGTAATTATTGTTTTTGTTACACTTAATTCACCTTCTGGGCACGGAAGTTCGTCCCAAAATTAGAGCGACCTCGAGTTTTGTTCACAACGCGTCTGCACCAGCTGATATAATGAATTCACGCCAAATATACATATAAAGGTTTTAATTACGCATGAATAAGCCCTGAATGATATGGTATTTAATCGGTGATATGAAGACAACCAAGAATTGCAATTGGCCATTTCGCGGCTTTACCACTGCGCTATACTCCCTACTGCTGCAAATCCTCCTAATTATGATATTTAAGTGAATTGGGGACGACAGAATGGACTCAAAATTACACACATTTAAATTTGTACATTTATATCATTCATAAGGTTCCTAACATAGAGTAAAGACCGAAACTCCATTAAATGTATTCGGAAAAAGAAACAAAAGAGAAGAAAACTTAAAATCATATAATAACGTAAAATTAAACGGAGATGAGGAAGCCATGACATCTTGCAGTTAATATTGTTAATGCATTGGGCGTTGGGTACTAAAAGTACTGCTAAGCTGTCCTTCATTAAAAAAAAAAAAAAAAAAAAAAAAAAAAAGGAGCAGTTGAAGGCAAGGAGGCGATTTATTTCTCACATCTAATATTTTATTTTGTTAAGAAGAACGAAATTGACTGACTCTTGCTCTGATTGAAGTTTGTAACAGCGTGTAGTTAATCGTACTCCTATTGTAAGTTAAAGGACGTCCGTATGATCGTGTATTACACAGTATTAGCCATATTATAACTGGTTTGAACAGTTTGAAAAATTCGAGTGAGCGTTTAAGTATTGTTTAGCAAAAATGAGCGAATGCATCTATGAACAGCATACACCTCAAGCTATGATGGCGTGTTTAATCTAGTCTGCCACTGTAAGTCAGAGGACATTCACATGGCAAAGTTTTATGCAGTGAAAGAAAACAGTGTAGTTTTATGACATTACAACTTGATTTTTGTATGAAGTAAATATTGGCTATGAACTGTTATGTGGGAGTATTAGCTCCATCGGAAGTGCCAAAATGTAGCAGAAAGGTAAGGGAAGTAATAACTTTCCTTCCATCCGGTATATACACATAGTCTGCATTTGCAGATCAGATAACTAGTAACAAACATACAAAGAAAAGAAAATAACATTTGTCCTGTCTATTTATGCTCTTCTTTCTTTCTCCTAGCCACCTCCAGTCTTCCAGTTGGAATCCAGAATTGACGTATTTTATTAATTCTATGGAGCAGTTGGTCGTTCTCTCACTTTCTAGTGTTCACTTGAGCCCTTGTAGACCACCTTAAGGGACACTGGGAGTGAAATTTGAAAGTTCCACATTTCTTGATAGATTTTTCTGAAACTTTTATTGTGTTTGTATTTATATGAGAATAGGAGGTACACCAAATTTCATTAAAATTGCATAATTCGTTTAGAATATATAAATTATTTTATGAATTTAACAGGCACATTTTCAAAATAGAGCTCGCGTCTATTGACTTTTCAAAATTCATTTATATTGGCAGAACTGGTACTCTAAAACATGGGTAACAATTGTATGAAGAGATATTTCCAATACGTTTGCTGATTATGCTGTACATATTTTTTTAATAACAAAGAAAATTTAATCTTAAAAATTATTGATTTTTTTCATACAAAAAATGTTTTTGGAATTCATGTTAATTATAACATCAATATTGAAGTATAGTTTTGTTTAGCTGCTATTTATGAATACTTTTGGAAGTTTTCATTGAATTTGAAGCAAAACTCAGGGGTGACCTTCTTTTGGAATGTGCAGAAATGTAGTTTTGAGAAAAACAGGTGTTTATATAGGAGCATCCTGTGTAAGTTAAGGGAAGAGCGCTATTTGAAAGGGCCGTAATAACCACATAGAGTGGGGAATATGAAAAATGTTAGCTGATCCAAATGCGCAGGTGTTCCAGGAACATTTTAAGGTAAAAAAATCAATTTTCGACTTTTTGACAATTTTGACCAAAATTTCACTCCCAGTGTCCCTTAATGTTTGTACAATTAAAATCTTTCATGTTCTATTCATCTTTGGATCTCGTGGCTATATCCAAAGGGTTACAAGATCTGGTGGACAACGTGCGCAAGAATGGACAAGGTCCCTAACTGTTCCAGATTCAATGCATCTGACGCCGTTCCGGCCTGCCCATAGGCCCCGTGCGCCCGGAACAACCCGAGGTCTCTTAAGAGAGGCTGCATTATAGAGGGCGCCAGCAAATCGATCGCCGCCAAGGAAAACTCACAAAGCGCACCACCACCGCCCAGCCGGAACACGCAGAACATCGTCGCCTGGTCCTTCAACACTGAAGCAGATAATAATGGAGGAGGTGACAGGCAAGCGTTGTTGCAGTAGAAGAGGAACCATACCAGCATTCGTCTACGGATCTGGGGAAAGCACAAAGAAATCTTGGCCAGAGTGGGCGATTGCCATTATTCGAACCTTGGACTTTGCGAATGTGAGCTTCACACGTTACCACTGACCAATTCCCCCACTAAGTAAATTCCAACGACCTTAGTGCTCACCTTAAGATATAGCGCAAAGTAATGGCAAACTTATTGTTTAAAGTTACTCACCTGCTATTACCCTTCCAATTTCCCAAATATTTTACTGTTCAGCCTGCATAGTTATGTTATTCCTGTAATGAACAACAGCTCATCACTAAGTTGTACTGCAGTAACGCAAATTAAAACAACTGAAACAACGGTGACATAAAAGTTATTTTTTGTTTGAGGAGACGACGAATGAAAAGGTGATGTGATGCTCAAATAAGCTCACAGTTCACTGAGCTCAGAACTAGCCGATATTTGCCTTGTGGGGAAACCATAAGATGAGTATCTACGAAATAAAATGGCAATTCAGGAAGGAAGGATTTTTGACCTAAGTTTAAGTTACCTCCGCGACATTTGAAAGTTATGAGGACTGAAGTAAACCACAGAGTATACCTAAATCAGAGAGCATGATCCCTTAGGATTTGAATAACGGACCTCCGTTCAGAAACATGCGCTTTTGGGATTTCGGCCACCCGTGTCGATAGAAATTTGGTTCGTATGTTCGTTACAGATACCGATTTAACCCGCAGGAAAGTTAAATCACTCGTTTAAATCTTATTGCTAATTGAATGGCAGTGATCAACTTCATTCAGCTTATGTATATAATGTCGGTATATAACCTCACGTTTTCTCTATTATACCTAGGTTTTATCTAACCCGCAATGAATTGATATTTTTTGTCTAGGAATGTTCGACCTACAGTAGTTTTTCTATATAACATGTTTATTATTTTTTCTTGGTAAGTCCCAACCATGTGCAATTTTGTCTGTTAATCCTCTAGACACCAAGCTTCTTCGGAGCCCATTCGTCCATTGTTCTCCTGATCTTCCCCATCTTCTGCTCCTTTTAGCTTCCGACTATAGCACCACTCTATTCTAACATTTGCCACTCCTTTTACATGTCCGTACCATTTTAACTTTCTCTCTTCTATCACTTCTAAGAAACATTCATTATTCCTAAATTTTTGAATTCACTTTCTCCTGAGACTTGAGAACCTCTTTGTCAAAATCATTTGCATTTGATGTTAAAATTAAGTGCAAACGTAGAGATACTTTTCTATATTTTTCACGCTCATTCTTCTATACTTTCCCTAAATAACAAATCAAAGACTTTGAAATTGACAAAAAAGGGAAATTATAGGGTTTTATGGACACCTAAAGTCTTAAATTTATTTAAAAAACAAAAGGAAGAAAGACGGATTTTGGTTCATTCTTTACTCTTTTCACATTCCTCCAGTTCACCTAAACTTTACCCCTTGAAATTTTAAATTTAGTTGCTGGGATATTGCCAAGCGAGTTGGCTCCGTGGTAAGTGTGGGGCGGGCATTTAGTAGGTCCTAGGATCGGCTCCGCCAATGGCTCACTCACACCTTGGGTCGGCAGGCGAATGCTGGGGCTGGTTTTCTTCTACCATGATTTCATTTACCCTCACTTTCCTCTCATTCCGTTTCCTTCTCATGTCGATGGATAGGATAGGATAAAATAGACAAGGTTCGGAAGGGAGACTTAGCGACTCAACCAATGAAGCCTTTTGCACTTACGCCCTGACCGGACGCACCCCGGGAGGGAGGGGCGAGGTGAGAGGATACGAAGGACCTGAGGAGAGACGATAGCAGAGGGCAGGATCTCTGGTGGCGGTTCGTACACTGGCTCCCCTCTTCTCTGCGGACTCACAGATCCTCTGGGGAGTTGTTGTTGTAGTGTTTAACGCCCGCTTTTACTACTACGGCACCGCAGGCGGTGACACTGATGATACATGAAGATGGAGCACCGGTGGAATGAGATGGCGGGGGAAACCGGAGTACCCGGAGAAAACCCGCCCTGACGCCGCTTCGTCCACCACGAATACCACATGCGGGTCCCTGGGATCGAACCCGGGCCGCCTAGGTGGTAGGCGAGCGCGCTAACCGCTCGGCCACGGCGCCGCCGCCTCTGGGGAGCCCGGGACTGTAGACCTCCCCCGATCCGGAGGACGAGGATTTACAGGGAGCAAGCACCTGGCATTCACGAAACTCTCGCCGACACTTAGAACCCTGAAACAACCAAGCAAGTGAAAGGTGCAGTGAAACAAGAAGTGAGATGGTGTGGAGGGACAGTAAATTCGGGGGGATACAAGGGTAAAGGGTACGTAAACTGAGGCGACACCTCGCACACATCGATCTAAGCAGATCCGTTGTGCGCTAACACCCTCCAGAAGGCAGGGAGAAAGTGAGGGAACCGAAGGGGCCACAGGGCCGTAGTCAGACGGGCCACAGAGACGCGCGGATGCCCCTAACAGGTGCTGAGATCTCTTCATCCCGGCGCCAGCCCCGCCGAGCAATTACCACACCACGTGTTCGGTGCCGCACAAGCGTCCCTCCCCCTTCGATAGAGGACAGTGGCCTTCGAAACGGCACCTAGTTCTGAGAACAACACAGTTATCATGCGCAAGCATCCACGCCATCTGACCTACACCGTCACCACAACTCGTCTGAAACCACACCTGAAAGATGATAAGGAAATGAAATAAAGGGAAATGATGGAAAGGAAACTATGGTATGAAACAATACATCCCAACATTCACCTAAGTGACTGGGGAAACCACGGTAAAAGTCAGAGTGCGCGGTCGCCGAGGTAGAAACCCGGGACCTCCCGAATGCGAGTCGCACACATTGCCGCGGCACCACCTCGCTCGTTCGGGGGATGTATCTTTCCTAGCATTCGCCTAGCGACCCGGGAAAAGCTCAAACAAACCCATGGGCCAGAACAGATGAGGCTTCATGCGCTTATGGTTATCTCCATGGTAGCACAGCGGCAAGGAGAGTCAGAGGTTCGGGGATCGAGTCTAGGTCTGGTGTAATCCTAGTACAAGCTTTCGTTGTTTAGCAAATGGAAGGCCTATGCCTATGGACATGAAGGAACTACAATTAGCTACCGTAGATTGACATTATCTTTATCTTTAACATGAAACCATCAGTTTCTTTTTTAATTATGAACGCCCTTTATCTGCTGTTTCTCAGGGTCCCGTTCGACATTGGGCGTGAAACACCGTTTAATTTTCCTCAGAGGCCTCTTTATCAGGTTTGAGGTACTTTTACGTGCCGTAAATCTATGACATGGGACCACCGGATTTACTTCCCTTCCAAAGGAAGTCATGCTAAGGATGTTCACGCCCGAAAAGATCTATCACCCTCCACCGGTTTTGAACCTGCGAACTTGGGAACCACAGGCTAGTACGTTACCCCTAGACCATGTGAAGTCATAAGAGATTCCAAACTAAAGCGAGACTGAATTTGGTCGACAAAATACTCCTTTTGGCTTATGCATATTTATTCGGTGCACTTTCTTCTTTTATTTGGTATTTTGATCAGCGACTTAAAATTTTAACAAACTTCTGTTTTAATTTTACCCGATAACTTACTATCACAATATAGCGACAAAACAATGAAAAGTGTCGTATTAATTGAGCATGTTCATCAGCAGTGCTACAAAATATAGGCACATGTATATATTGAGAGAAAATGTGTACACAAACATTTTCTTACCCTGAGCTACATATGATCCTTAATTTTAGGCGAGAATTTTAACACCATCTTGCACACAGCGACTAGAAAGGTGTTTATACTCTGTTGCCTATCTTACAACGCTTGTGCACAGAATTGCAATTACTAGATCCATGGGAACTTGTTCATGGGAACAGCATGCACTTTACCTTTCACCGAGGTCAGTGTGCGTCACGACTCGACAGAATTTACGTAACTAAACAAACAAACGAGTCCACCCTATTGGCTATTGCCAATTATTACTATTACTAATCAAGATGACAAGCGGTGACAAACCATCCCCATCATATGGAAAGGGGCACAGGAAAATTGAACGTAAGCTTGTTTTATGCTCGACCATGCCTGAATGTAATAATTATGTCTGGTAGTTGAACTTCAAGACCGCCCCCGTAGCGCAGTGGTAGCGCGCCTACTTTTGGCATGGGATTTTTCCCCTCTGGGAGGTCTGGTCTGGGGTACACTCAGCCTCATTAGGTCCCTGAGTGACCAATTGAGGAGCTACTTGAATAAAGAAGTAGCGGCCCCAGGTCGTGAATACCGCATAACCGACCGGGAGGGATCGAAGCGCTGACCACGTACCATCATCCAGTACTGCACCCCACTCGTGACGCCTGTAGTGGATAGAGGTGGGGGACGCAGTGGCTGAGCGGTAGGTCTTGGCCCGGATAGGGCTGTTTTGCTGTGGGGTTAGCTTGAGCTGCACTTCAATGGATCTCATTAAATAGTAGCTCTTCATTAAAACGCAGGTTTCCACCAATCAGAAGAAAGCACACATATAGATTGTTCTCGTACGGTCAATCGAAGAGCGACTAGCGCTAGTTATAAGAAGTCGACAGTGAGATGCTCCTTACACCACCGGAAATTTCTACTAAGGTGCATGTTGTGACGACTAACTTTGGACATAAAAATGCAGAAACAAAGAATTCTATGTGCAACGCATGTATTGGAGAAAGTCACAAAATGCATACAACGCACACAAGATATATTGCTGGTGTAGTTCGAAGAATTGCCGCAAAGCGGGTCCTTAAATCCCACCACTGACTCACTCACTCACTCACTCACTAACTCACTCAGTCACTCACTCAGTCAGTCAGTCAGTCACTCACTCACTCTCTCACTCACTCACTCACTCTCTCACTCACTCAGTCACTCAGTCACTCAGTCACTCAGTCACTCACTCAATCACCCAGTCACTCACTCACTCACTCACTCACTCACTCACTCAGTCACTCACTCAGTCACTCACTCACTCAGTCACTCACTCACTCAGTCACTCACTCACTCAGTCACTCACTCACTCACTCACTCAGTCACTCACTCACTCACTCACTCACTCACTCACTCACTCAGTCACTCAGTCACTCACTCAGTCACTCACTCACCCAGTCACTCACTCACTCGCTCACTCACTCAGTCACTCACTCAGTCACTCACTCACTCACTCAGTCACTCACTCTCTCACTCACTCACTTTGTCACTCACACACTCACTCAGTCACTCACTCAGTCAGTCAGTCAGTCAGTCACTCACTCACTCACTCACTCACTCACTCACTCACTCACTCACTCAGTCAGTCAGTCAGTCAGTCAGTCAGTCAGTCAGTCAGTCAGTCAGTCAGTCAGTCAGTCAGTCAGTCAGTCAGTCAGTCAGTCAGTCAGTCAGTCAGTCAGTCACTCACTCACTCAGTCACTCACTCACTCTCTCACTCACTCACTCACTCACTCACTCACTTTGTCACTCACACACTCACTCAGTCACTCCGTCAGTCAGTCAGTCAGCCAGCCAGCCAGCCAGCCAGCCAGTCAGTCAGTCAGTCAGTCAGTCAGTCAGTCAGTCAGTCAGTCAGTCAGTCAGTCAGTCAGTCAGTCAGTCAGTCAGTCAGTCAGTCAGTCAGTCAGTCAGTCAGTCAGTCAGTCAGTCAGTCAGTCAGTCAGTCAGTCAGTCAGTCAGTCAGTCAGCCAGCCAGCCAGCCAGCCAGCCAGTCAGTCAGTCAGTCAGTCAGTCAGTCAGTCAGTCAGTCAGTCAGTCAGTCAGTCAGTCAGTCAGTCAGTCAGTCAGTCAGTCAGTCAGTCAGTCAGTCAGTCAGTCAGTCAGTCAGTCAGTCAGTCAGTCAGTCAGTCAGTCAGTCAGTCAGTCAGTCAGTCAGTCAGTCAGTCAGTCAGTCAGTCAGTCAGTCAGTCAGTCAGTCAGTCAGTCAGTCAGTCAGTCAGTCAGTCAGTCAGTCAGTCAGTCAGTCAGTCAGTCAGTCAGTCAGTCAGTCAGTCAGTCAGTCAGTCAGTCAGTCAGTCAGTCAGTCAGTCAGTCAGTCAGTCAGTCAGTCAGTCACTCACTCACTCACTCACTTGTCGCAAAGTATGAAACCATCGACCTTGAGGGTTCAGTACTCTATTTTGAAATCAAATGTTCAAGGTCGAGATCAGAATAAAATCAATACTTTTACGTGTGTGCACATATCAGAATGCTGCCAGCCTGTGGAAGTAAGGTTAGTGCACTTATTGGTTCAGGTAAGCGTAGAATATTAAGGGGAGGCCTGTGTTAGCTCCTTGTAAATAGCAGCATAAAATATGAGATGAATTTTGTTAACGTGATTAGTTCTGATGTCACTATACAATAATACTCATATCACATATAATATAATATCATATAATTTCTAAGAAAGAAGAGATGAATCATTCCTTATTTTAGAAATTTATTTTCTACCAAACGAGTACGATAGTTAAACTTTTTTTTCAAGAATTTTTAATTTACCATTAAACAGTTTAATTATAAAGTACTACTTTTCACATAAAGTTGCGTTGTAGGGAGCAAATTTTCAAATAAGTAAAACGCGCTATAAAATAATAACTCGGGTACTAATTTAAAATATGCATGAAATTTGCTGTACCTTATATATTAAATGGATTAGTGTATTACATTTCCGAACGAATCGAACTGATATTGTGCATTTTCATATTCTCACAGGTGGTTATCGTTAAACCATCATTAGAACACGTATGCCCCACTTAACCCTAGCGCTACCAAGTCTTATTCTAGAACTTTAACTACCAACGGGAGAGGGGGGAGTACTTTGTGACCACTACTAAAGTGCGTCTCACCCTTAAAAGACAGTACACGTTAAATGGAGCGCAGTGTTGCAACATGTACTAGTTGCGAATCTTTCTCCGCGAGCGACTCGAGGTGGCCTGAGTCCTGTACTTAGTCCTTCAATTGCTGCTTGACGAGACGGGCACTTTTAACTTTGGTATCCCTCCATGCCTTTGTTACTGTATGACATACATTTACAAATGACTCGTCTGTATAAACAATTGATTTCCCCTGGTCCCTAAACCTTTTACGTCTTTTAGATATTTATGTCGCCATCAGATGATATCGGTATCGTCTCTTTCTATTAATATGCACTTGTTACCCTTTCTTTCATATTCGAACCCCAAATCAGAGTGGCCCTTGAGAAATTTGGTAGGGTCTCATCACTGTGGAACTGTGGCAAAATTATATTCAGCGTGGGTGGAATATTTGCAAACAGTAAAGAATGAACAATTCGCCGCACTCCACCTTGCACTATTCAATCATATTGCGTTAACCTAGCGTTTTGTGTAGTCCCGCCCTTTTTGCTTTCTTTTTCGATGGCGTTCTTAGAGGTCCTTTCATTAGTTCCTTTTTAATCATACACACTACTGCTTCTGAACACCCGATAGCCTTAGCTGTTTCTTTTACCGCCTTACTTACACGCATTTTACTTCAAAAATAATCTAACACATTCATAATTATTTGGCGTTTCTTACTTCTTTATTTACCAACATATCGTCCCTTCCTAGCTTCACCCTCCATAACTACAAATATTTACAAAAATATTAAACAAATAACGCAATAACAGCTCACAGTTACACACACGGCTTCTTTCGAACTAATGCTAGTGCTGCTCCTTATACTATCTTCTGTGTCAGGCCTGACGCTGAATAGATGAATACCTTTTGTTTGCCTTACTGGATAAAAGAAAGAGGTTACTGCCTTTTGGTTTATTTTAAAAACTTTCTCCAACCTTCCTCAACATTTGTTCTCGCTGGTTCCCTGATGTAAACTCAATAACAAAAAAGTTTCACACTGCGTAACTTTTGCAGTGCACATATATAAAATTTTCCGAAAACATTTAATTTAAAAAATTATAACACTTAACTGGGTAAACATAGAGAATTCAAAGTAGGCAGGTAGTAGCACTATAGTTTACTCTACCTAAGAAAAAATATAGATGCATTCTAGCAGTTAGTTTGTTAGTTAGTGCGTGATGAGTGTAGAAACAGCAAATATCGGACTTCTATTGAAAAAAACGTTTTCTGAAGAAATTTGGACCTATAGAAATGTATAATGACTCTGAAAAGGATATAACCTGATAGAGAAAAAAATTCTGCATAGGATAATGTGTTCAAACCTGAAATTTATAACAAATGAATATTTATACCATGCTATTAGGAATCTGGCAACAGAGCGAGGGTAGAAAAGGACGCGGCTAATGGCAACTTGTATGCGCTAGATAGAGACAGAGATGTCCCATTTAACTCCATACTGTCTTCTAAGAGTGAAACGCTATATAGTAACAAAATATGTGAGCAACTTTAAATTGGATATTGTTTCCTGTCGTGTTTGTTAGGGTAATTTTTAACACTGTTTAAATATTCCTTATTTATTTTTCTACGTGAATCACATTAGATATTATGTCGAACCTTATTACTGAACTTATACCACCAACCGGTGATGGGGTGGGGGGGAGGTACATTGTGACCATTACTGGTAACAAGATGCCTGAGTAATTTTTAAAATAAATTTACTTTAAAATTGAATGTTATATCTTGTCATGCTTATAAAGGCAATAGTTAACATTGTTCGACTATTCCGTTTTTACTTTTTTACATGAATTGCATTATGACAATGGGCAGTATTTTATGATCACCTTGACATTTCGTTGTTTCTCCAAAGGACCAACAATGAAAAGTTTGGAACAATTACGCAATTCAAGAGTAGAAACAGTGTTTGACAATAAGTATTAAATGCATGCCTTTAATAGAAAACTTAAAATACAGAATTTAAACAATTACAGAAGCTGAGGATGAAGAACCACACTTGGTAACGCTAGGGTAATATTTGTGCTAACTATGAATGTGTGTTTAGGGTAACACAAAGTAATGTGACAGTTTGATCAGCGCCTGTAGGGTATGCAAAGATTGCAGCTTGCATGTTCAGCAGACACCGGCTTCTCCTAGGAGGGGCCATGAAAAACAGAAAATTATAAAATACAACATGAAGGTGTTTTTTTTTTTTTTTTTTTTTGTGTGTAATTTTTAACGCCCGCTTTTACTAGGTTTTCTTACATAATAGAATGCTTGAAGGGGGGTCAGTTTGATCCCTGGCAATGAAGGGCACAATATGAATGTCATAATTACTCTATTCGAAGAGAGCTATCATTAGCGGCATTCATTAGTTCTGCAGTTAATGTTTCATCTTCTCGAAAGGGACGCCTATTATCATAATTCTCCCCATCTTACAAATTGCACTTCATTTCAATGCAACTTTTTGCCTATAAATGCATTGAGGGAGGAACGGAAAATCTAGAGGAAGGACAAAGTTGCTAGAATTTCTAAACACAAGCATTGTTATGTTTTGTAACTATTGATATAATTCACATGTCTATGATGTCACATGAAACGTAATTAGTACATCAAGCATGAAAAATACACCATTTTCCATAAAGGTGCCAATGCGACGACTCTTGGAGTTTAAGGTGAATAGCATCATTGATCACAACCAACTGTTAGAAAACAATCAATTTTTGTCAATTTAGGCTTTTCTACCAAAGTAAAAAATTAGATTCAACCTAGAGATCAAATTAGCCTCTTCTGGTGGTCTAGTGCTAATGAAGACGGTCGGGGCTGAGTTACTTCACACCACACATCAAGGTCAGGTTGCGTATTTGTGTATACGTGACTAACACCAATGATCGCGGTGCTTAACAAAGGATTACTGGAACCTTCAAGAGGCATCCGGTGGCCGGCGTGTCTTTAGAAGTTCCACAAAGTACCGTGTGACATCATCTCCGCTATATAAGGAGGCGAGAAAACAGCAGAGAAGAGAGTTATTGAAATGAGTAGGTCAGTGCGTCAGTGAGTGCGTCACAGCTGTGTGTGTGCGTGTGTGTGTGTCTGCGTGTGTGCGTGTGTGTGTCTGTGTGTGTGTGTGTGCGCGCCTGTGTGTGTGGTACTGTCGTCGGGAAAGATGTCGCGTCCGTGGCTACCGAGAGGGACTGGCTACGGCGCGCCTGTCAACTTCCCCTGTGACGTCACAAGCATAGTCTTACTAGCAAAACCGGCACTGAATCGTAGTGGCTGTACATAAATGAAGTTTGTAGTAGGACATAATAAATGTGAAAAATGTTTACCACTCACTGTTTTCTTACAAAGTCATGCGTAAGTTACGTTAGAGAAATGCAATTAGAATCACTGAAGTATTACTAATCTGATTCGCCATCCTATACAAGATTGTGACAGAAAATGTGAAGTTCAGAAGTCACTTTACTGAAGCACCACGTTACTAATGCTTTCTGACTGTTATATATTACACGCAATATACTAATACTGCCAGTTTCGTAGTTCTGGCTCCCATGGTTAATTACACATTAGTTTTTATTATGTACGCGTTTAACGCTGATTAAAACACTCAAGATGACGTGTGTTTGTAAACTATTTTATCAATGATATCTGTGCAATTTGCTCTTATAGTCTCTATTAACATCATAGAAACGTGTTATTATTAGTAATTCTAATTATTCATTTTTGAAACAATCCTCTTCTTAAAACCAAGCATCCTTTCTCCAAACAAAATTGAAAGGTATAACACAAGCAGCTGTAAGAGTGCATCAAATGGGAAATTTATCTTTATGAGACACCTGAATGTAACAATTCTTGTTCAGGCCAAAATTCTTGCATAATGCATTTATTCACTATAAAATAATGTAACAAATGAAGAACACACCAGTTACTGCTATTCACACTTTATTGCCTTTTAGTCAGTTAGCGTAGTGCTAACGTTACACTCAGATTACTTTTGTCCAAGCTCAGAGCAACAGAACAAGTGCCGAATCACAAATAAGAACTGTCAGATTGAACTGCTAGTCGGCACGACTCCTCAACGTTTCGTATACGTCTTTTTCCTTTTCTCTTGCCCGGTGCTTGGCAGCGACTTATATAGGTCCTTAGACAGAGGGAAAGTTCTGGAGGTAGAATATTCGGGAGTGCCTGTGGCGGAACGGTCCAGAAACCGCACCGCCATGTAATAGCTATTGTCTCGTACGCTCCTATTGTTGTCGGCGGCCTGTGGCGGAACGGTCCAGTGTAACCGCACCGCCATGTAATAGCTATTGTCTCGTACGCTCCTATTGTTGTCGGCAATTAGATGCGGCGGGCGTGGTGTCAATAATAATATACTGTTTACCTTAAAATGAAGTTGTTGCAAAGTGTACTTTTCAGTGCAAGTTTATATTCATTTCCCTTTGTTGAAATTCATGAGAAATCGTTCTTCATAATGCTCAACGCGGAGTAAGGGTAAAAAATTAGGCTCTCACTGATATTTGGAAGAAAGGCCTAGTCAGTAACATTTATGAACCTGTAAATGCACCAAAAATAAGTAATTGTAATATTTAATTGATCCAATATCAAAAGATTATATATAATAATATAATAATATAACTCTACAATTAACTCCACAAATTTTAAAGATTTAAACCATGTATTGAGGTTGATTATAAAATAGTTTCCAGAAATAACGTATTTTTCCATTAATAAACAGCAAACGAAGTTGAGTCAAACTTGAAATATATATATATACAATTACCAAAAATAATGCACCTAAAAGTAATGTGCATATTTAATAAGTTTATGAATGACTAATTATTAAAGAAAACTATCGCTATATAGTAAAGTTATTAATTATTACCAAACATGTTAAAGAAATGCTTTACTTTCTCTTTCTTTAATATTTTTGAGATGTTACATAATATGCATATAAACTTAACTGCTATAGAATAATGGTATTCCGCTTACCTATAAATGAAGTTATGAGGTATTTTAGGTTCTCATTATGAAATAGCAGACAGTTCCAGCTGATATTTACGATATGTGAAATTTATCAAACATAGTGCACCTACAAGAGAATAAGCATGCATATATAATAAATAATAGCATTAAAATTAACTTTAATTTGAACAACTGACTAAAAATATAAGAAAAATGGAACCACATGGGGTATTTCCTACAAAATTATTAATCAATCCATTATTCTATTTTAATTTAACATAAGTATTAGCAAGGTTTGTGGTAAAGACCATTACTTAGTTTCAACATCATCAGCAAAAAGTTTTAGCACCAGCATTTTCCAGTCACTTTGGTATATCATTAATGTATAATTAAACAAGGCAGCGTTTAACTAGCACCCTGTAGAACACACAAGCAGGGTTTTTTACATCTGAATGTTGCAGATCCGTACATTTTTATGAAGATTTGTAAATTATTAACTTAATTCGTTGTGTTTGAACTGGTTATGAAAATCAGTTTGAATTTTGATTGCAACTTAAGCTTCTTTTTCCAATAAAAAGGAAACGCTAGCAGACAATCATATTTACATGTAATGTTCTCAGCACGTAAAATTCTTAAGCACATTATGGAGCTGAATTAACAAGATGAATTTTGTTTTAAACATTTCAAGTAAAACTCCTTAGTAAAAAATTTAAAAAGGAACGTTTCTTACCAAACCTTTTGTAATTTTAAATTAAATCCGAGGTCTTTACGGAGAGCATGAGGCAATGTTTATGCTTTCAGATCTTTTACTTTCCTTTGTGTCCTTAAAGGCACAGGGCTGGTCATTGGTCATTTTAACAAAGTTGTTTATCAAAATTTGGTTAACGCAAAGAGCAACACTGTCCAGTTTCTCCATAAGAGTCTTCATAATGGAACACTTATGTTCAGTATTCTGTATTCCGATCTAATTAATTTTATTTTGTGAGCTACAAACAACTGTTTTCCACATGTTAAGAAATGCTGAATGTAATCTTTGGCTAGCAATGACATTGTATGACATGCCAAACCAACAGTAAATACTACCTTATTGGTAGGTAATGTTAATTTACCCCTGTCCAAATCCTGTGTAAAATCATAAGTTGAATCAACCCCACTTCTTTATTTAACTGAAGCCAAGAGCTGCATCTCGTACCTGAATTTGTGCAAGACCTATCTGGCTGCAAATCCCCCTAAACATGTTAATATTGGCACATTGTCATATGGTATCATATCCATTTCAAAGTCTTGGTCTACAATATCTGAAAACTTACTTCAGTCAATATCATTATCATACTTTTCTTTGAATGGTAATAGTTCTTTTAAGCTTACATTGGCATTCTGTTCAGCAAACAGCACAATATTTTTAAATCTCATTTTACTGTCATTTTCTAGGATCTGTAGGTAGCTGATGCAGTAATTTCCCCACTTAACTGCCTATAACATCCAAAACGCCTTTCGAGGTTGTCACTCTGAAATTTACTTAGGAGAAAGTAATCAATATGATATTTGTCAAATAAATAAGAAATGATCTCAACGTAATGCTTCAAGTGTTATCAAAGACAGAAGTGCCTTAACAGTTAAAGCGTCACTTGAGGGTGCTGACACTAAACTTTAACCACAGGTACAATTTTTCAGAAACTGGACTTACATGTCTTTTGGGCTTCTGGTTGCCTCTCTGTAAGGATCATTAAATCTTGTGCCTTCCACTTCACTCTTAACGTTCACGATCTTCCACCAATTAACAATAATGCTTATGAAAGTGATTGTCTAATTTATATGCTCATAAACTCAAATAAGTCTTTAGTGGCATGTTTTAAAGACACAATATTATTCTCATTAAAAATCTTTAGTGCTAAGCTCACATTCTGCTTTTGTGTTGCGGAAGATTGAAAGTGTATGGCCTTGCCTTAGGAGACATTTTTCTTTCTCATACATCAATTCCAAATGCCTGTATTGGGCTGAGAGTACGTCAGAGTAATCATTTAGGTCAGGAAAATGAAAGCTTCTGTTTGCATTTCGTATTGTTTCCCAATTGATTCTAATGCATTTCAGGATGTGTACAGTGCCAAACATTAAGAAAACGCTTCGGAATGGATGCAGTGGATGAATAGTACTAAGCGGTAAAGTTTTATTCAGTGTCAAAAGTTCATATGCCTTTCTGTTCACACAATTGTTGCCTGATATAGGACTTATAACAGGGGAAGACAACTTCGGGCCGTGTGACGTATTTAAACGAAGAGCCAGCTTGTACGCTCGTGTGACGTCAGGCGAGAGCGGTGTATTGCTGTGCTGCAAAGATCAGCGGCGCTACTTGCAGGAAACTGAATGAATATGAAAAATGTTATTTGGGCAGGTTTACAGCTTGCCCGGGCTGTTTAGGGAGAACCCTCTTTAGCCTTGTCTGAGGGTTTTTATTTGTTGTGTGAGAGATCTTAACGGCGTTAGTGCGAATTTTGTTTTTATTTTGTGTTTTTGTTGACGTTGTGTAGTGTTGTGTGTAGTGGTTTTATGTTTGTGTTCAGTTCCCCGTGTTTCACACCAGTTTGAGACCAGGCTTCAAGATGTAGCAAGATTGTCAAATACGTTTCAGATCTTTGCGACCCCATATTCATTGGACGTTAACTATGTTTCTAGCAGGTAGCAAATTCAATTGATAAATTTACAGTGCGACGATTTGCTAAAGGACAACCATAAACACGAGTAAGACTTGGCTGATTTTTATAAGAATGTTCCTCAAACCAGATTTCTGAGGTTGTATGCCCTTGTTGCATGGATATTATGTATGTTTGGTTCTACGTATGTGTGCGAACAATTCTTTTCTGTTATGAACCTTTCTAAGTCAAAATCCCGAAGCATATTGTCAGATCACAATCTAACATGCAGTCTTCGCTTACAAATGTGCCGCACATTACGCCCAACATTGATAAACTAGTTAAAGAAAAGCGAAACGGCAAATGTCGGATAATGACCACCTAATTGTTCTGTATAGCTCTCCTCTAGCTCAGGCAAAATAGTTATAATTATAGTTATAATTTCTGTTCTATTTGCGTTATAACATGACTGTGCACATCAACTAGAATTTATATACGAGTATATGGCATAAAGCCGAAATGTAATTATTTATAATCTGTGACTATTCCGTAATTGAAACAGTCAGCATTAAAATTGCGGTGTCGCGCACGCCATTCCCCTTCACCGCTGTGGCGTCACACGTTCAACTGGCCGTCGTTGCGGGCATGTGAGCTGAGTGAGCTGACGTCACAGCAGCGATACCTGTCTTCCCCTGACTTACAACTTGGAATCCAATTCTTTCCAGCATGTTGATTACATCTGTTCACCTGTCATGTTAACAACTGGGATGATAGACACTACAACCATGTATTTTGAAATCAGAGAGGATATCATGAAAAATTGGGCTGTCTTGGCACGTTTGTTGGCATCTGAACTACTCCCATAAATTTCACCACCCTTAAATGATAGTTGAGGAGATATATAAATCTCATCCATGATGAGAAATAATACTAGCTCATGCTGTTTAAGTTGCTTAAATGTACTTTCCAAGTAACTGTTGTCTTCTAATGATAATTCAAAGGAATAAATGAGTTTTTGCAATATACGTGGGTGAATCAGTATCAACAAATCACACTTTCTTAATGCATTATATGTAGATGTTGTGTAATGTAACACGCAGAATACAAGAACAGATTTCGCAGCACGCATAAATTATGAAAACCAAGAGAGAAGATAATTTCACTGTCTTTAGCATTGTACAGAACTACCACGAAAGCAGGATATTAATGCTCAGTTGAAAGCAGTTTTTATAAAAAGGGATGACTGGAAACTATTATCACTATAATAAAGTATCGTCTTAAAATATCTTTCCACTATTCCACTAACACTTGACACTAACTATAATTCACAATATTCATATATTAAAAGCACATTACAGAAAGCGTATTAGGCTAAACGCAATCTTCTAGACTAATGGACACAGCTGATTTCTATGAACCGGAGCCTGTCTATCGCGGTAACCACGATCCCGTCCAAGTGAAGACGTTTTAACGACTGTCGAGTGATTGTATTGTCGGAGTTAATGCATGAGAGACACAGAAAGTGAAGAAAGACTATGAAAGGTGTGAGTCAAGGCTACGAGAAGAAAACAGTTGGGAGTCGTAATATCACGAAAGACTGTGTTAACGTCAGTAGAAGAGAACTATGTTTTTGTGCAATGGTTTAAAAGAAAAATAAAACGAATGAAAAGTAACTAGACTGATTGTGTCATCTTTGTCACACTGATGCGTGAAGTGGGATTCGTCGAATTGTCGTTTTGTTACAATACGTATTGACAACCAACGCCTGGGCGGGACCACAAATGCATGTCAACATGTGTTCGAAAAATCATTAATTTCTTCTAAAAATTGTTTTTGTGGGTGTTCCAAAATATGTTTATTTTGCCCCTTAACATCATGTTAGACATAAACTATACTAAGTGCTAAATCTCGCCCCTGCAACGTTTTCCTAGCTCAATAATACTTATACCCACTTATCTTTTTTCCAAATGTTTATGTTTCTGCTTATAAACCCGGAAGGTATAAAACACAAGTTCCTAAATTTAGCTTCAGAGTTGAAGAGGATATACACAAGTTTTCTTCAGTTGTCTATTTTTTTTTTTTTTTTTTTTTTTTTTAATTTTTGGTTGTATTTGTCGGTACTGATATCTTCTTATTAGTAAGGTTACGCCCATTTTTACTACATACGCACCACAGGGGGTGGACACTGATGATATATACATAAAGTGATATCGGGAAAGGAAACGTACTACGCCTAAATTTATGGTACCACTCCGACAGTTGCCAGTTATGGCATTTGACTTAACCTTCAATGTAAACCCATCTAGTTCAACCTCTGACGTTGCAAGCAAATTTCTTGGTTCTCATCTCGATTCTTGCTTGGACCGGCACACACATATTACACATGTCTGTAATAAATTAAACAAAGGCATCTGTATTCTCTGTAACGTTTAACACAGCATTTCACTCAATTCACATGTAGCAGTATACTGTGAATGTATAAGCAGTTATTTAATTTATGGCATATTATTGTAGCGCAATCATCCTTTTTCACTAAATTTTAGAAAAGAGCTTCACGAATTTTAAGTGGTGTCCAACCCAAAACACATTGCCAACTAGTTTTTGTATCTTTAAGCTTTCTTACCTTGTCATCATTGTTCATACACGACTCTAGATATAATACTAAGATTCATATTAATAAACAAAAATCTGATGTGTTGCACTCACATGACGTTCTCAACTCTTGTACTAACCATTCTTCCAAACTCTTATTCCTATATCTCCTTCGTGTCAGTTAAGATAAACATTTACAGAAATTATCTTATTGTTTATTTTCTTGTAGGTACAAGGAGAATATGGGAATACTGTGGACTTTAAAGGATAGTCAAATCTTTTAAAGCTTTCAAATTCAGTTTTCTTTGCACGGTTAACATATAAAAAAGATGAATAACGATACTCCATTTGACAGAAGTATAAGTTCTCAAAAACTCACACAAATAACAAGGAATATCTCCGAAATGGTTCACTCTAATATATATATATTTAGACATAAATTGTGTGTTATAGCAAGATCTATGTATGTTTAGTAAGATTTGGTTTATCTCTTACGGTTTACCAGTCATCCAAAAGTCATTCAGAGTAAATAGGACTACATGAGCTATAGCCAGAAAATTCAAGACATACGTTGCATTTGTCACAAAAATGTCTCAAACATATGGCATTTTGGTCAGAATCGTTTGAGCCATTTTCCAGAAAATCAAAATTCTCGAAAAATGTTCCATGTAAAGGGTAGTTTAGGGTGGAGCAAATTTCTTCAAAAGTACAGGTCGCATCCTTGAAAAAACATTAAACTTAAATACCAACTTCGGTTTTTAACCGACTTTTCGCTTTAGAGTTATGCTGTCCACAGACAGACAGACAGACAGACAGATGGACAGACAGACAGACAGACAGATCGACAGACACGGACAGACAGACAGACACAGACAGACAGACCGACAGACACAGACAGACAGACAGACGGACAGGCAGACATTTTTTTTTAATTAACGTCCTCCAACGTGATGCCATATCGGACGGAGACAGGCAGACAGACAGACAGACAAAAAGACAGACAGACAGACACACACACACACACACACACACACACACACACACACACACACACACACACACACACATGGACCTTTTTCTATAAATGCTTCATTTGGGATTCAGGGAGCCTAAAAACATATATTTCCGGTGAAATCTCGACATCGAATTTTTGGGTGGAATACAATACTTCCTCCACGTTACTATACGTAGTAGAGAAAATAAAAATGAACTAAAATACAACATTTGTGATTGAGTAGTAGAGCTTAATATATTTAATAGTCTCCATCATAATATTAAAAGTTGATAATTATATAATTTAATTGAAGAATATGGTCAAGCTGGGATTACTAAAATGGCAGTGTATAATCTAAATTACTTTTTAAAGGGCAGTTCAAAGTTTGTATAACGTGTATTGTATTATTGAACTTTATTCCTTTGACGTTGCTATACAACCAGCGAAATTAGAATTTTTATCAATTAAATATTAAATTATAAGAGAAGGTAAACCAATAAAACTGATAACTACAGCTGGTAAGACTGTTCCAAAGTTCTCTTTTTTATACCTATACCGCTTTTAACATCTTGGTGATATCGAGGGCTTTGCCCTTGGAACAATTATTGCTCATGACAATGATGTTCACGCGTTTATTTCTAAATTGACACACACAAACACACATTCACACCCTCTTTCATTCTTCCAGATGCTAGGGAAGATGGAGAATAGTCCTGTCTACAGAAACATTCCCACCCTTCAACCGGGAATCGAACCCGAGAACTCTGCATGCTAATTACCGGTTCTCAGAGTCAGTTATCGTCGGTTCGGCTGTCTTGGTAAATAAAGTGTCTATCCTTCCGTTGGTCTGTCTGTCTGTCCGTCCGTCTATCCATCTATGAAAACTGAGGAAAAACTGAAAAAATAACCTCAGTCAAAGGGCAGGATCCTGGCTGTTTGAACCACAGTGATGTCTGCAAACTTATTTAATGCTTTCCGTATAGAGCAGAGTACAAAACTTATTCTGGAACGTATTTACTGGTGCAAAACGTGTTACATATTTATTAATGTGGAACAAGTGCTAACCTGAAGATGGTGCTGACAAATGTGAAGGACCTCTACAGGTTACTAGGGAGTGTTTCTTCCGGTGTTGTATTTGCAAAGTTCTGCATCCACCATTCTAAGTACACAAAGATGATGTGGTACTGACAATGTGTTCAGTTGGCCGAACAATATGGAAGATACTCCCCCACCTGAGCAGAAGGTGAAACGTATGGGAAATGGTACAAAGGGAGAACATCAAACTTGTCAAAGGACGTACAATGAGGGATGCAAGGGGCACAACTGGCTGAAGACAAGATGACAGGGTGCATGTTTGCTTTACTTCTTGGCGAGCTTTTAATACGGTATAACGTCTGGAAGAAAGACGAGGTTTCTTTTGGGAGTATGGGCTCCCCCTTCCTCCGATAAAGGTGAAATAAAAGGGCCAGCAGTCTTCCTTGCTCATTGTACAACATCCGCGGCCCATTCTCCCTGCAGGTAGCACAAAAGCTCAGACTGACATCCTGACGTCTTCAAGACGCTTTTATGTAACGCGTGCATCTCAGGTTCCTTACAAACCATGTTCCCACAATTTGTGTCTTACACGCGAAGATATACGTCGAGGTACGTAGTTTATCCTTACAACAAGGATTCCTCATCTTACACCTAGAAGAGTATTCCATATCAACCAATACAGATGCTCTATCCTTCGTTTCTGTGTCAAAATACTTGCATAGATTAGGCAAATGCAAACAGTTCTTTTGTCAATGCTAAAGCCATTAGTATTTACTAAAAGCTTTTAACTGCATAGCTTTTCCACTTCATTGCAGTAGTAAATAATAAAGGGTTGTTCTGAAAGTTTAATTTAAAAAAGAAATTTTTCTTCCAAAGGGCTTGGCCATTAAACACCGATTTTTGCTTACCGCTGCTAGTTTTGACGTATCATTTTGTTTATTCTTTTATTTTTTGCTTGAAATATGTTTATTGATTGGATTAGTGTTTAACACCCAGAAGTTAGAGTAAGTTATTAAACTACAGGACCATAATATAAAAATGTGTTTCACTATTTTAATTGGCATTTGCCATGTCTTGAATGTTTAGTGTCTTCAAAACTGAAAGCAACAATACACACTTTTACGTTCCTTTGTTTAAGCTATTAAATTATACGATGACACTATGCTATAAAAAAGAATAAAAACTAAAAAAAGTAAGTGATTCTTAGAGACATCTTAACGCTGAATTCAAATCTGTTTTTAGTTTTCATGCATAAGGGATAGTTTAAGGGTAATGTCTTTTAATATATTCATATCATTATACGAGTCCATGAAATGTACTTTCAAGGACATATGCATCCTAAATCTTTGTAAACTTTGATCATTTATTTCTACTTTCAAGGAAATTTTGTGTTACTGTATTGCAACATACCCAGGCTCGCTTTTCTTTGCCAGCCATGCATTCTACAAACTTTCGGCCTTGTTGAAGTTGTCGAAGCTGAGGACCCACAAGTACACCTTTAATTTTAGCAGCTGATGGACGAGGGAACTTGTCAGTAGGATATACCAGGTGAATCAGCTGCCCAATTGCCAGTTTTATGCAATCGGCATTTTATACTCTAGCATGAAAACATCGGTCCCTATGCTTGGTTCTGCCAAAGTGTGTAACATGGATGTCTTTGATTACACAATCGATGGAATTAGTAGGTACTAATATAGATGTTAGAGCATCGCCTTTTAATGTACTCATAATTAGACAGATGACTTTTGCACCACTACAAATGGCCATCGGGACCAGCGAATACTACATGTTGAACAGAATGTTTACTTCTCAAGTGACTAGGTAGCTCCATTGAAACCAGCGCTCGATTCGTAAGTAATCAGTCTGGTTCGACTCCCCTGCATGTATTAATTTTTTTTTACCGTACAATACTTGCAAATAACATTGGCTGAACAATTATTATCTTAAAAACTGTTATAATATTAATTTGTGATTGTTTTATTTCCACTTTATGGTATTGTTGTTTTCTATTAGGATATTTCTCCCAGTAGATGCTGAGGTGCTTGTGAATTTTGCTTCTCCTTAGATCAAAAGCATATCAGTGTACTCGACTGTTGAATACATGGTGAAGGAATGGCACAAAATATCATGCAACATCTTACGCGTGGAGAACTGAGTCGACATTCATAATAACACACTGCACCATGTCAGTCCAATGGAGCAGAAGTCATTATATCTGTTGTATTACGAAATGCAGACAACCAAAAACGATTTCAGTTATAATGTGCTAAACCCTCAGGGAATTTATAATTAAATTATTGTGCATTCAGTTCCCAAGTTTTGATGAGCATAAACAAACCTATGTTCTTGAGGTTAACTCATAAGATACAGTCATATTTCGCTTCAACTATTTGGAGACTTGGCTAAACGCAGTTCCCGGTTGACTAGTACGACTTATATGCCAAGTGCTATGCCATTACCACTTCCCGAGCTTCCATTCTTGATTTAGCCCTTTAAGACAGTTTTAACCCTTCCTTTAGCGTTTTAATATTATTATTTAAATGGCAAAAGCTATTATGCATGTTTTTTGAAATGTACGAGACGTAGTTTACGCAAACATTTAATAAACCGTTATTCAATGTTATGTGCGTTTTGACTGTACAGGTTCGTGGTGGATGAGGCGCGTACCCTAATTTCTTGCAACCAACCCAGGCTCTATGTACAAGGATCCTCCATTTTCTTTTCTTTTTTTTTTTTTGGTGTTGTTAGTGGACTCATATGATAGGTCCATTTTATCAGAGGCGCTTACTGAATTACGTTGCTATGTATACTCTAATAAAAAGTTTGTAAAATCGGCTGGAAACCAGAATACGCTCTCAGTAAACGAGTCATATGTTTTTGTGGTGTGCTTTAGTGAGGACTACGTTCTGTCCCTTAAACGCTGCTCCTATGAATTTTGCGCATTTCTCTCTCTGAGAACGTCAAGCAACACATTTTAGTAAGCGCAAAACTGGACTCAAGCGCACATGCCGTTTGATGGTTGGCATACCTTCCAAAAAATTAGGGGTGGCTGACTCACCTGGTGTAAACCCTCTGGCTGTTAGGTCCATGACCTTTACAAATTGTTTAATTAGGCAGAGCTTTATGTGGAGGTGTGGAAGAACTATATCTTCACGAGCAACCAAATAATCCCTGCTGCACACTTTTTTTTTACCAACTTTCCAATTTCGTTGATGCCATTTCTTTTTTACGTAGTGGGCTCTTATATCTCGACTATTCCGCTCGCAAAGGAAGCACCTGTATTTTGTATGGCCTTGCTGCATCCCCAATAACAATGCAATTATGCACTTTGTAATCGTCACACACTTCCACTTATGCTCTTTGTACCGAATTACTTTGAGCATAGTTGCTAATGTCTCATAACTCCCTCATAACTCTGTTTATATTATTAATTTTAATATCAGTAATTCATTGTCTATAATAGACTGATTTTTAAGCTTAACCTTTATGGTTTCTCTTATATAAGAGCAGCTATCCTGTATGGATTTTCGCTCTCTGAAGTATCTAAAATAAAGAAATTTTAAATTGGCAGAAATTGTTGCTTTCTCACTGAGATTTTGAGATTAACTTGCCACACTGTCTGAACAGTCACACCAATGTATGAAAAAGAATCAGAAATAGGTAGGCTAACGTTGCACACTGTTTAAATTATTTTTATAAGTTTACCATACTTTCTGCAAATAAAGATTCCACATATGATATGTGTGTTCATATGCAGGAAAACTATCCTGATAGCGAAATTCTGATTTGATTTTGGATTTGAATTTAGCAATGTGAATTCCTTTAGAATTACATATTTTTATCCCAGAAATATAACCTTTGTAGAACAGTGTAACAGGAATATAAATATCTTTACAACGATTACATATTCTACATCTATGAAGTTATGTATTTAAATATTGAAAATGCATATTACAACAAAATACACGCCAAAGAAACAATAAAAAAGAAAGAATCTGGAGTAATATCTCAGATACAGAACTTGATTTCTGGGACTGCCTACCTTCTAAATGACCCAAATCATGATATTCCTATTCGACAACGATAGCCAACAAATGTTTGTTCAGACTAAAGTGTTCACAAATCGTGTGGTTCACCTTGGAATGACACTGAATACTAAAAACGATTGAACAAGCAAGAATCGAAATAAGGATTTCTAAATAAACACGAAAAGCACCTTTGCAGAGCGTTTTATATCTCCAAGCAACTAGATGGCCTCGATAGATGTTGCTGTCTCCAATGCCACAACTTTTCTGTCTTTCCATTACAAAAATAATTTGATCCAAATTTATTTTGCCGTCCCCAGAATCCATAACTAAGAGGTCCTATATACGAACCGCGATATCCAGACCATTCTCAATAACATATACCTACAAATGGAAAAACAGACCAGCATAATACTTATTGCACCATTCTCTATACATAATTTTATAGATTGATATTGCTAAATAATATTAATAAATGTGGAACTTGTTCCAAAAGAGTACCCTATCCAGTAGAACTAATATTACACGAAATAAGTAAAGTTCTCATAGCTGTAATAGTGTTATGATTTCATATCACTGTTATTTGTGTATCATCAATCATACTTAGGTATACATTTATGGTATTTAATACATTTACGAGCAGTTATTGGTAGTTATAATTGGATTTGGTGCATTTTGGCAGAAAACGAAAGGTGTGCATTTTATGGGTTTAATACCGTTTGAAAAGAAGCTCCAAAAATATATAATTATGGTACTAAACCTCCTCAAGGATATAAAAAAGCTTTCTCATGCAGTTCTTAAGTTTCTCATAAGTTCACATTTAAAAAATACCTAAACATAAACTTGGCTGACAGTGTAAACTGGTGATTTAGTATACCTAAAGCTTCGACATATAAAATCACTCTTGCTTCTTGTGTTAGAATATGTAGTTTTTAGTTATACATGAACAGCATTTCCTTTTTCAAACCCAGCGCAACAGCCCTTACCGAGCCAAGGCCTACCGCCCGGGCGCTGCGGCCCCACGTCTGTCCATAATGGACGTCGTAAGGGGGAGCTATACTGGAATGTGGGACGTGGTCAACGCCTCGGGCCCTCTCGGCCGGTTATGCTCTCTTCGCGACCAGCAACAATTTTCTTACTAAAATAAAATAATACCTATAAGTTTATATATAAGATTCCTGTTGTCGTTAGATTCTCATTATTTCTAAAATACACCCTTAAGAACTCTCTTGAATCCATATTCAAGAAAAGCTCTAAAACTTTTTTAGCAATGAGTGTGTAATAATAAAATTGCCCTACCCCAGATTAAAATGTTATAGTGAATAATACCATGTTCAGTAAAAAATATGCATTAGGGATATTTTTTACGCATATAGAACATTTTAAAATCCTAAACGCTAACTGGTGCACAAATATTATTATACTGTGATTCCCATTTCAAGTCAGAATCCATATGAACACCT
>CM060964.1:115547684-115860184 GCA_030765045.1 Tenodera sinensis
GATCAAGAGTAGTATGGCGTAGTAAGAGTGCGACAATCATAGACAAAATAATAAGAAGTTATGGGAATATTGGAATAAGTGCATAGCCTGAACGAATGTATGTAAATGAGCTCAACATTTCGAGTAATACTCATAACTCTTTCAAGAATTAAGCAAATATAAATACTTATACGCACAATAGCACTAATGTTTATTTATGTTTCTTCTGAAAGCAAATTAGCACATTTTGTCATTGAGGGTGCAGGTTATGAAATAATGCCTAACCCCAAACCTCAGAAGCAAAGATAAAATTCAACATTAACGGAATATAAATGCAAAGAATCTGGGAAGACATTCATTCTTGAATTAAACTAATAAAATTTTAAAACGACGTATGTGTGACATTTGGCAACATTATGAACGTTTTCAATTTTTCAAAATATGTTTTATACTTATAATTTGTAATTTCATGTAAAGACGCGAATTTATTATAACCAATTTTAAATAGAGAAACGACTATTTAACTGGTGCTGTACCATTTGGGCAAAACACGGTGTTGAACGAGCTCTAGTTTTCTCAGTTCCTTTTAACCAGAATTCTTTCGCAATTCAAAATGTTCCCTTGACCAGCATTTATACCTTATTAGCTTAATATTTTCAGGAGAGCTCCAGGAACTGTAGATTTAAAACCTGTTTTAACTAGTTGATTTTAATTATTTCCCACAACACACTGAAGGAGTTCAAAAATTCAACATGCATGCAATGACATTCTCTTAAATTAATTAAACATTTCGAATGACTGAGAAACAATTTCTTACATTTGTATACCAAGCTCAAATGAAACATTTTGGACCGATAAAATAAACGGCATGGTCCAAGAAATATTTCCTATTACCCTATGAAAGAGTCACTAGTAATGTTCTGTAGTCTGAGTAGATGGTAAAAAAGGTCAAAACAAACAGAAAAAAAGTGCATTTTTGAATTTTCAAAGATTCCTTAGCTTAAATCTGTCTTTTAGTTTGAATCTCGCGTAGCATAAACGAATAAAAGTACGATTAAATATTTAGGATGTAATACAATCGCATACAAATTGTGAAATGAATCTGCAATTGATATTCCAGATTTCCATAAATGTTCCCATTACACGTAGTGCTTATGTCATAATACTGGAAATGTGATACAAAATATTGACGTTGTTTACCTTTATTGTAAAAAAGTCAAAACTATTGCCAAAATTCATAAATATTGATTTTAAAAAGCACTTTAGCTTGATGTAGCTTTTATAACCGTGTGATTTTATAAAACATGTTATTTGGAAATTTAGATGTGTGTCTAGGAACCCAGCTTCCTATAAAAAAAACAGTAAAAATTCAGTTTTGTCAACATTAAAATGAACAAATAAATCAAGAGGGGCCTGGGGGATCTTCAAATACTAAATTAACAGCTGAAGAAGAGAAAAAAGACGAAAGAAGGCTTGTATGTACCAGATGCTGTTTAAACAGCATAAATTCAGAAATAGTGTTAATATATATAATCATGTCCTTTTCGGTTTTTATTTGTCGTCACATTCTCATTTTCAAATTGTTCGACGCGACGGACTTTCCGGTATAGGTCATTAACAATTTTATACCTCCTTATTAACAAGAGGATGAAAATTAATGAAATAAGTGTTTAACTTGCTTAATTGTGATATTATGAAACAGCAATATTGTTATGTGTACAAGTTTAAGCAAAATTTCTAATATTTAACATTTATTTTCGCCTAAACCATTAGGACAGTAAAAATGCTGCACTAGAATTTATTAATGTACTGTTAAAGAGTTGCAAAAATAATGGCATTGTTTGGAGGAGCTTTTTCAAAGCAGTAAAGAAATTAATATCAGAATTAATATCTAGGGAAAGTAATTTAAAGGCATGCGCTAAATTGGGAATACGACTGTGATTGCTGTGCTAAAATTCTAAATAAACAGAAATGAAATTGTGAATTTTCGAAATTTCAGAGATAAGTATTCTCAACATAAAAAGGGCGATAAGTCTTAAACAGGTCTTTGGGTGCAAAGTAAGTAAGACTATTGCTCCTGGCAGGCACGGCTAAAGCAGTGTTCAGCGCCCGCTGGAATCTCCAGTTATTTTCCATGGAGGAGCTCTCTGCCATCTGTTGGTGTTCTGCAGCACCTCTTGCTTATCACGCAGTACTATAGATGGCAGTAGAGCGCCCACAAGAAGGTGTCACCCTTTCATGTGCTTCATTGATGTTAACAAACATTACGGTTACCACGAGTAATTTTGTTACAGATAACACTTAGGTTAGTCCTTTTGAAGCTAGTAGCTGAATTCCATCATTCATAACAGCTTTCCAATTCTTTAAATCTTACTTCCTATGTGTTACGAACTTCATAGCTGAACAAGGGTGCCAGATTCTGGGGCCTGGACTCTTCCATCAGACAGGGGTGCAGCATCCCCTTAATTGTTTTGTTCTAGTTTCATTCTTTTGTTAGTTTTTACTGCGCTGGTACAAACCATTGAATAAATAAAGCTGTATCGACTCCCTGGTACAAACATGATAATGCTTGTTTTTTGGTACACCAATATCTCATTTCGTTCTCAGTTAGTGCACTGATGTAGCATGGAGGCACTTAAGGCCACAATATATAAGGCTACAAGTGATATATTAGTGTTCATTGTTAACTGTCAAAACACTAGTATCCAAAATAATAACGTTAATTGTACACACATTTCAACGTTTACTTAATTACTTTTGAAAACTTCTAATATTTTAAATTACTCTATATAGCATCATCCTGTACATGTTGACATTTAAGATTTCTTTTATCCTCTTCTCTTAATCTCGGACTAAGTGCTCTTGATCCCCCCCCCCCCACCCCCCCATTGTCTCTGTGGACGTCCCGTGCCTATTTTCCCACATGGATTTCAAGTCTCTGACCAATTTGGATATCTCTTAGGATCCATTCTCTCAACATCTTGGAGCCAACTTGGTTTGTAACGCTTAATTTCAAACACTGCATTTTCAAATTTAATATTTCACTAATCTAAGAAATGCTTTTCTTATCAAGCTTTGTGTATCCAAAAAGGAATCGTCAAAACGCATTAGAGGGGGGGGGGCAAAGGAGGGGCCGCGACCTCCCCCCTTGGGAATAAATAAATATGTACAATCGCTTACTGACTGTTACGCTATTGCTTTAATATTGATGGAAATGACCATTTTTATTTAGCACAAATTAATATGGGTATCCACAACAAATACTATCACTTTCTCAACAGAGTAATGAATTAATATTGTTTGATTGCAAACTTCCAACATGCGGCCCTCCTCTGAAAAAATGTCTACCGATACCTACGATTTGAGGTACTTCCAACTATAGAGTATATCAACTAACGTGTTTTGACGGCTGATAATTACAGTAATAATAATAATAATAATAATAATAATAATAATAATAATAATAATAATAATAATAATAATAATAATAATAATAATAATAATAATAATAATAATAATAATAATAATAATAATAATAATAATAATAATAATAATAATAATAATAATAATAATAATAATAATAATAATAATAATAATAATAATAATAATAATAATAATAATAATAATAATAATAATAATAATAATAATAATAATAATAATAATAATAATAATAATAATAATAATAATAATAATAATAATAATAATAATAATAATAATAATAATAATAATAATAATAATAATAATAATAATAATAATAATAATAATAATAATAATAATAATAATAATAATAATAATAATAATAATAATAATAATAATAATAATAATAATTTAAGTAGCGATTCTGTCTTATACGTTCACAACTATGCTTTATTGCCCGATGATACATAAAGAAGAGCTGGTTTGGTGTGCATAAGTACCGAGTTTGAAACCCAATTTCACATAAAAATCCCAATCCAACAGTCCTTATCGGGTCAAGGCCTACCGCCCGGTCGCTGTATCCCGCACCCTGCCCAGTACAGGCGTCATGACTGGGGTGTAGTACTGGAGGGTGAGTGGTGGTCAGCGCCCCGGACCCTCCCGGCCGGTTTGAGGCCTGTGCGACCATGGGCCCCTGCTTCTTAATCAAGTAGTTCCTCAATTGGCCCCGCAGGCACCTAACGAGGCTGAGTGCACCTCGGACCAGGTCTCCCAGTGGGTGAAAGTCCCCACGCCGGTACCAGGAATCGAACCCGGGTCTCCCACTTGGGAAGCTACAGCTCTACCATTGTGCTTAGGAGAGGACACGCAGTTTCACCTTCAGTATTTTAAATATAATACGTATTTATGTTAATGCAATCATGTTTATTTCTAGGGTCACCGTAAACTTTGTCTCATTAATCTAGAATAGGTCAGTTTCCAGAATACTCCCGTCGAGTTACAAGGAGTGGTTCTCTTGTATGTATTACAAGAGTAACGCAACGAAAATATATGCTCACGAAAAAACACCCGGTATACAATAGCCTGATGAATCCTGTGTATTGCAAGTTTACTCCATCAACAATGGTTTGTATGACGTTGTTTAGACTTCACGTCAGTTCCCTGTCGTGGCACGGTGGGACTGGAGACGCTGAAACTCAACAGTCAGTCCATACCCCAAGGGTTTAATCGATTGTTGATTACCATTATGGGTAAGCCTGTCTTTATTCTGCGGCAACAGCCACTTGAGCATCAGACAAGCCGAATCGACTTAGCACTCAGCAAGTCTTCCATTCAGTGACACAGTCTCTCCCAGTGTACAACACTCTTGATGCTGTTCCAATATCCCAATCTTACGTGACTTGTTGCTGACTGCTTCTGTGATAAACTATGGGATTTCCCCCCCCCCCCCCCTCAAGTAAACGTGGGTGAGTGTGAGAATAGGCAACACTATTTGCGTTGGTTATTAATTTTAATTGAGGCTAATAAATAAGTTGTTTCAAACGAGTTGTCGGTAGTTAGAGGATTAAACATAGAACTGTTTCGGTATCTCAGCACAATAAACTCCAACTATTGCTATCTTCTGATGTATCGACATCTTACCGTTTAAAATACCTGTTTTTGGAATAACAATGAGAAGCATATGTTGTCGTGATTTACTGAAATGCTACTCCGAGAATGCTCTTGTGGTAACCTGCAAGTATGTATAACCCGAGCTCGGTCTTTAGAACAAACTTATGATAATCAGTCACTGTGTACACTTCTGTAAGGCTGTAACACACGAAGGGAAAGATGCGAGCCTACATCATGATTCCCCGCAAAAGTTCCCACATTATGCGTTACCAAATCTTAATTTCTTATCCGAATGTGAAACACTATATTTACTTTATGATTTTCTAAATTCTGAAACCACTTTTTCCCTTTATAATTTTTAGGGTGGCTCACCTACATTTTTCATGTACTCTGATTTCAGAACGTATTGAGTTCTATGCGAACCTTGAACTAATGGTTTTCTTGGTTACTAAGTTCTGCGAAACATCTAATGGCCTTAGCCACACTGATGTATTACTAATTACTTGTACTCAACACGGAAACTGGGTAATGGTTTCTTACTCACTGCCAAAATTGTAAACCATGCTTCCTATATTATGCACTGATTTTAATAGATGCAAATTATTTGCTGCATTTATTTACCCACCCTAATCATTTCTGTGTAAAGTTATTAATTCTATAAGTCAGTAATTCCGGTATCACAGAATTCTCTTAAATGGTCCCATAAAAATGTAAGCCGGTTCAAGCGTTAGCAGAAGCTACGTTGTCTCAAATACTAATCCGATCTCACAAGTTGTTTAAACAGTTGGGAGTACACTCACCATTTCTGATAGCGTACATCATATCCATAATCCGTGAAAGTCGAATCATGTCAGAGTGTCATAATATTTTGTGGTGTGACATTTTAAGGTAGTATTTTGGAACTGTTTTCCTAGAAGGTGACCTCAGTAGAGATGGTCCGCAGCATTGCAGTCCATCACTGGGTTTAGAATGCACAAAACACCTTAACGTTATAACTTCGTGGTACAGCTTTTATTCATCTTAACTATAAACGGAAATGGATTGGCCGAGATGGGCTGGTTCCTTGTTTCGTGGAACACACCATAAATGTCCTTCTATAGGGACACCTAAAAGCAAAGTTTAATGACTTCCTGTGTGCGTCACCTTCTGATGCCGTCTCCAATATATCGGTTCTCGATTAATCTGCTGCCAACTGCTCCAGTGGTGGAATATGAAGTCCTGGGAAGGTGTGAGAACGGGCAAAGCAGTTAGCTGGCTAATCAATTTGATGGAGGCTGATAAGTGAGTTATTTGAAGCGAGTTGCGAACTACTTGAGGGCATAGAATTAAGCTGTTTCGGAATCTTCCCACAACATTGTAACTATTGAAATATTTACATCCGTTAACTTCTGTCGTAACTCTACCTTATGGGATAGGATAATTGTTTTCGGAATAACAATACGAAGAATAAGCTGCCTTGAGTCGATGAAATGCTTTTCGGAGAATCCTCTTGCGGTGACCGGAAGTCTGAATAACTAAAACGTGGTCTTTTTTTTTTTTTTTTACTTTCTCTACTGGTAAGTAGGGGAAGTATTGTATTCCACCCAAAAATTCGAAGTCGAGATTTCACCGGAAATACATGTTTTGAGGCCCCCTGAATAAAAAAAAGCATTTTTAGAAAATGGTCCGTGTGTGTGTCTGTGTGTCTGTGTGTCTGTGTGTCTGTCAGTCTGTCAGTCTGTCAGTCTGTGGACAGCATAGCTCAAAAACGAAAAGTCGGTTAAAAACCAAAGTTGGTATTTAAGTTTAATGTCATTCAAGGATGTGACACGAAGATTTTGAAGAAAATAGCCCCACCCTAAACTACCCTTTACATGGAAAATTTTTCGAAAATTTTGATTTTCTTGAAAATGGCTCTAACGATTTTGATTAAAATGTCATATGTTTGAGATATTTTTATGACAAATGAAATGTATATCTTGAATTTTCTGGCTATAGCCCCTGTAGTCGTATTTACTCTGGACGACTTTTGCACAACTGGTAAACCGTTAGAGATAGACCAAATTATACTATACCAAAAATGTAGATCTTGCTAAAATACACAATTTATGTCTCAATAAATTTTCTTGTAGGGTGAACCATTTCGGAGATATACCTTGTTATGTGTGTGAGTTTCGGAAAACTTGGAACTTTCGTGAAATGGGTCATCGTTGTTCATTTTTTTATATTGTAACTTTGGTTGCGGGTGTGAAGTAAAGTAGACAGATGTAGTCGAGATAAAGAAACACTTTTATTTCCGTAAACAGTAACTTTGTACACTCGTTGCAACAACAAGAAAGTCTTTTTCGATTCTCCAACAGCACGGCTCCGAATTCGTAACACAAAGAACTGTTCCTTCTCCCTGGTGTGACTCCTCGACGCTTCGCATACGTCTCTTCTTTCCGTCGGCACGACTACTCAACCTTCACATACGTCTAACTCTTCTCACACTTTACCGCTATTTATATCTCCCAGGCACTATTCTGGAAGCTTCAGGAACGTTCACTTATTGCGGTGAGATACAAAGTAGAAGATTCCAGTAGCCTCTATCCTTTTCTCTCTTTCGGCAAGCGCCCCAACAATGCGGTCATTCTCTATCTCTTTCCTTCGGCTCCTTTGCGGTAGTGCCGACAATAATGCGATGGGTGACACTGCTGTTGTCGGCAATTAGATGCGGCGGGCTCGGTGACAATATGTTACGTGTGCAAAGAGAACGGAATCTCAAAGCTTTAAAAGATTTGACTATCGCACAAAGCCTACTGTATTCCAATATTCCCCTTGCACCTACAAGGAAATAAGCAATAAGATAATTTGTACAAATGTTTATTTTAACTAACACGAAGAAGATATAGGAATAAGAGTTTGTAAGAATGGTTAGTACAAGAGTAGAGAAAGTCATGTGAGTGCAACACATCAGAATTTTTTTTTTTTTTTTTTTTTTAAATTAACGTCCTCCAACGTAATGTCATATCGGACGGTGAATGAATGAAATGGGTGAAATGATGCTCAAATGAGCCCGAGGTCCATGGGGCTTAATGTTACCCCACACTTACCCGGATAACTTACCCTAAGCGAGATTCGAACTTGCGATCTCTTGAACGTGAGACGGACACGCTAACCCTCACGCTACCCAGGCGGGCTACGTGGTCTTCAGGCGCTACGAACTGCTGATAATTGATCACAGTAAATGCTTCTGTGGCACTTTAAAACGCGAAGGAAAATATGCAATATTTAGAAAGTCCCGCCTCCTACCACTAAATTCGAAGCTTCTCGTGCACTTATGAAACACAGCAGTTACTCTGTGACTTGTTAAACGCTAAAGAAAAGTTCTTCTTCTCCCTTCTAATTTTCAGAACTTGCCTATGTGCCTTCCGAATGTAGTCACTTCTGTACTAACTGATTCCCAGATATCTTTGAAGTGATAGCTTTCTTTACAACATGACTTCAGTAGATCCCTAGTTGTCTTAGCTACACTGGCTTAACTTATTGGTTTTCTCTAGCACTGAATTTGATGTCTTCATCTCCTTGACAAAATTACACCTCTCGCTCCTTAAATTATGCACTTTTAACATACCGAAGCTATTTATCTTTCTCTCCATCATTTCTTTATAATTCTTGTCATAAATAACTACTATAACACCCCTGAAACTGCTGTAACAAGAGCGTCACTGCTGTATCATAGCAATTACGAGTCATAACTTAAAAAAGTGGACAGCGACATGGGGACACGATGTATAAAGTATGATTTTTAACCCTGCAGGACAGCACTTAGCACAACCATCGACGCTATAGTGCCGCGTCGGTCAAGGTTTGTTGCATGTGCGGTGCATGTAATGTTTGTTCTGACAAGTATTTAGAGAAGGTCAATAGGTCTCATGCAAAATTCGGCAGAGTTAGCTGTCTTATCGGAAGACTTCAATAAGAAAAAGTAATACCTGTAAAGTGGAGGATTGCCGATCGCGCCAGCATGTAGCCAAAATCAAAGCAACATGAAAAAAGCAAGACAAAAGTAATATTTTAGCTTTAACGCTTACACTAAATAGGTATAGTCTTCATAACCACCGTTTACAATATATTTAACCGTTTATCAAAAATGCCTTGAAAACAAATAGAGCAAAGATAAAATAAATTATTTTAGGACAGCGTTTAATAAAGGAGACTAACCACTAAACTATCTTAATTTTATTTAAATTTAAATTTGAAAAGAAATGAAATTCACCTACAGTGCTGGTAACGAGCGTTATACCGAACATATGAAAGTGCGATAGATACCTAGGGGTGGGGAATACCAGAGTTCTATGAGGCGACACCAGTTATTCAGTTGCTATTCCGAAATCGTAACTTATTGGTAAAATTTCCAATTGTACAGCCACGGATAAAATGATCGAGGGCATTAGGAGAGCAGAATAGTCCCATGGCATGTTGCAGCGCCGTTTAAATAAGTTGATATTTCCAACATGCAGTTAAGATTATCCTTAATCTCTGCTTCTTATGTTATTGTCTGTCGGACACAATGAGCAATGTTGAAACCCTCTTTAACATGACCTTCCTGGTTCACAGTAATCTGTTGTCAGTGGATGGCTATTTAACTTTAATGCATTCATTCTAACATTTATTATATACTTTTTTATTTTGACTACTTCACTTTAACGTTTTAACCAAACAGGTCATGAACGAATGACATGATTGCACAAATGAGCTTGGGGTGTTAAAATGCTTGAGGATTATAGATTAATAATCCGGATAAAACCTTATACCACACAACTTGACATAACCTGAATTGGAGCTGGGATCCATAAAGTGAGTGGCAGTAATGAGACATCTACATACACTGATGGCCATTAAGATTAGAATTAGTAAGCTTGAATGGCCTCCAGCCACTGGAGGGCAACACTGCCTCATATAGGCCATAGTAGGCCCATTGTACTTTCCCCTGGTAGAAAGGGATGAAGAGAACTCCAATAGGACACCCATTCCCGGACGACGATGCGCGCTAGCAAGGACGGGATTCCCAGCGATTACAGAATAGCGTCAATCCTGAGGGCAGCATGACCTCGCCTTAACCATTTTCAACCTGGGAGTACCAAAATAAAACGAACTGCTTCCAGGAAGCGGCCCTAGCCGACCAGAGAAATCTTTATACACGCAAATTCCAACGTCCCACCGCAACGCACCAATAAACGTCACCTGGACCTGCATCCCTGAAACGAATGAAGATGAAACACACGAACTGAAACAATGACAGGAAATTATGGACATAGGAAATGAGCCAGAAGTCATAACCGCAGCACACCAATAACAAGAAGGCGTAGGGAAATGTTGGTCAACCGAACAGGTTAAAGACATTTTTCAAAATTAAGGCTATACTAATTATTACAGAGCCTCAAAATGTTTTTCATACACACATTGTACATAAATTTAAACAAATTGAAAATGGAATTGTCTGAAATAAGATACAAGAACAGAAGAAAAACCATAGTTGAAGCATATTACAATGTCCATTTGGCTCATGGCTTAGGGTAAACGGATATTCTCTTGGGGGCAAACTGACACCAACATTTTAGTCACTGTCATCACTCATACAATTTATCACACACGAAATAAACGCAACTTCCAGTCTCCAAACTCTTAACGTGGTACCTTTTTACAGAATTAAGCCACTGAACCCACTCTCATTTTCCTTGTAACACTGTTTGCATTCCTTGTAAATATCCTCTTTCTCATAGGCAAGCTTCTTCTAACTCTCCAGACTTTCACGACTGCTGGCTGTTTCTTTTCAGTGCGGGCAGCTTTCCTAGTTTCTAAATGATTTATAAATTCTGAGCTTGCCATAAGCTCAGATATTCTGAATATCCTTTTGATTCCTTATTTACTTTTAATATCCAAAGAAGTTGTTGGAGATGGACTTAGCTGTTCGAAGCTTTCGATAGTGTAGGAGCTTGAGTCTGACATTCTTGTATTGTTGTGTGGTTCCCATTATTTCTAATTGGCTCCTGATGCTTCTCTAAAGGACATTCATTCTGAGATTCAATTGTTTCATTTTCAGCTCCAGGTTCTCTATTTTAATGCGAACACGATACCACATTTAACCTCATAAACGTCAGACATTCTGGATTTCCTTTTGCTTCCTGGTTTACGTTTAAGATCCAGAGAAGTTGTTGAAGTAGGACTTAACTGTTCGAAGCTTTTGAGGGCATAGAAGCACAAGTTTGGCCTACTTTTGTTGTTGTGTTGTTCCCATTATTTGGCATTGCTTCCTGAAGATTTTTCAAGCGAGCTTGATTCTGATATTTACGAATCTATTTTCAACCCAAATTCTTTATTTTCATGTAAAAATGAACACGGAAGTGAACTTAACTTCATAAGCATGACATCAATCTTTATGTTGGGTTCATGTAAATAGTATTATTTCTTCACTATAGTATAACAACAGTTTTAAAATATATTTAAATATGGTTCACCTTTATAAATATTTTAAATGTTGTATTGAATTATTTGCGGAACAAAAGATGCGTTGTCATTTTTGCCCCACAGGAGCCGTGTCCGTCTGTCCTGTCAGTAGACATACAGACTGGATACGTTTGCTGTGGTAAGCTTCGTCTAGATGGATTCCCTATGTCACCATATGTACATCTAGAACGTTGTTTTACGCCTTCGTTTTCCACAAAAAGACTTATGTGTAGCGGATGGAATGTTACAGTTCAAGTAACTAAATGAAGAATAATTTTTCGTTTCTGTTGTTGGATTGCACGTTTTGTTTGCAGTAATCCTAAATACCTTCCATAGTATGTTTACACAACTCTACGTGCGCACGGGTTCTCAAAAGTGATATCAACTTCGCTAAGGAAGGTACATTAAATTTTCTTAGGAGGTATCAGTCGGCCCATATGTCCATTTGTCGCACCCTTACCCTATCGCTTCAGATCATTTGCCGAAGTGCACCTGCGAAGTATCACCAGAATTCCACACAAGGGTGGTCCAAATCACCACAGTGGCAAAGCTTTAGAATTAAGTCGCGAAATTTGTGTTTATGTAACATATAAACTGAAATATTTTCCAATCTCGATATCCTGGCTAATGTATTTTAGGATCATTTAGGCAGCCACCTATTGTCAGCTTGTATACATAGAGCGAAATGGAACTCCCTATCCCCCGTGGGCAAAATAGGGATTATAAAATTAAGTGCAGCAAAGAACTGCGATATAGTATAGCCCTTAGTTATCTTTGCCTCTTTTTTGCGCGATTTAAAATTAGAGACCGGCAAAATATGAAGAATTACCAATTTTTATGCACAAATATAAAAACTTAAAGAACAAGTATCAAATTTTATAAAATATGTATTTTAAAGCCAAAACACCTTAAACGGTTTGGAGCAAGTTCATTACATCAGAAAAAAAGTTTTGTGTATTTTGGTACATATTTATAACAAAATAACAAATGAAATACAACAAATTACATCGAATTTGTAGACTTTAATCATTGTCAAAGCCATGAACGAAGTTAAAGGAGAAATTCATTGTTCTTCCATTGTTGACCTTATAAACTAAACTAAGCCCCAGCACACAGTCCATGAAGAGCCTTACCGCCCAGCCACTGCGTCTCCCACGTCTGCCCACTACAGGCGTCATTGGTGGGGTGCAGTACTGGAGGGTTGTACGTGGTCAGCGTCCCGATCCCTCCCGGCCGCTTATGCGGTCTTCACGACCTTTTCATGACCTTGTAGTTGGTTAAACTGGAAGCCCAGGGTACTTACGACATTGTAAGTTACCATTAGGGTATGCTATTCCATATGAATTTGAGATCTCCCTGTGGTTTACCGGGAAAATGTGAGTGAGTTGGAGAAATTAATGTTGTGTCGGCACGTTACCATGGTAGTTCAGTGGTTAGAGTAACCGGAGGGATACCGGAAGATCCATCTTTGAAATTCCGGCTATAGCATTAAATTTTTCAGTCTGATTCTAACTTTCGAAACAAAAAGTAGTTACTGAATGCCTTGTTCTTGTTTAATTAGTTACAATATGCAACTAAAACAACTTATTCAAGAAAATAAATGTTCTTCAAGAATAGAGGGCGTTTAATTTCCACTAGGTAGAAACACTACAGACTGCTCGTGTGTTCTGGTGCTTAGCGTATTAGTTTACAAATCTAGAGGTCCCGGTTCTATTCCCCGTTGGAGGATGGAAAGTTTTGTTTAGACCGAACTAGATTCCATCCTCCTTAGTGTCTGAAAGCATGAGTGAAAGTGCAAATGTGTGTTTGAATCTATTACTTACCAAGAAAAGCTATTGTAAACAAACCCAAAGGTTAACAAATAATAAAGGGGATGATGGAGTAGTTGATGGGATGAATGGCGGGGGAACTGGAGAAGCTGTAGAAATCCTACTGTTTTGTCCATCAGAAATCCCATATACCGGCCCAGGGATTAAACCCACGCCATCTTAGTGAAAGGTTAGCGGTCTAATCATAAGTCGTAAAAAGAAAGAGAGAAAAAAAAAATAAGGAAAAGAAATGCCACACTTTATCAACTGTAGAACTCAACTTGTTTGTAGGTGTGGATTTTTGAAGACACATTTCTCGCATTGGGTATTCTACTCGTGTTTGACAGTAAACTGCCCGAATATAATATCTGGAAAGCCAGGTTCATTGCTAACGGGAATTATTTTCAAAGCAGAACATCGTAAATCTTGCAAATTATTCAGAAATATTAAGATTTGCATAACATATGTAGAATTTTACAAAAAATAACGAAAAAGGATTATTTTTTGTCATGTATATTGAATTCTGCACACTCCCAAATGTATAAAAAATTGTTTCCATAATGGTAACATACGTTTTAGACTATCAAAATTCATATTTGGCCTGCATCGGTATACAGAGTGTTCGTAATAGTCTGTAAATTCTCATTATCACCCAAGTTCACACACTCTATAGTACATTGTCGTCTCCAGACATTCGGTCAGATCAGGAGGAGGGAGAGAGGGAGGAAGGGAGGAGGGAGGTAGTTGTCTGAGTCTGCACAGGAAACACTGGGAACGTCCTTGAACCTGTTCTCTAATATACCGCTATGTGGTGCAATTTTAATTCGCAGCTGTTGCAAATATCTACTAGCAGCATTTCGTTTAAGAGTATCCATAGGTAAAATTTCTAAATATTAAAGTTCTTATTTAAATATTTTCAAAATTTCCTCAGGTGCTGCTCTACTACAATTATGAGTGTACTTTAAACTTCGTGCATACATGTTTAATACGTATTTATTTACAAAAAAAGTACTTTCATTTTGCTAATTATTCAGGCATTCCACACGATACAAGAATCGTAATTTTGAAAAACAGAAATACTGCCATATGATTTAAATACTAATATACAAAGCTTATATAGAATTTTTTAAGATACAAAATTTATATTTTACTTTAATAACAATTGGTGGAATGAATCAGTTATTTCAAACAAATGGTTTAAAGTCTTATTAGGAGTAAAAAAAATTAAACTTATTAAACCTTATATTTGGGTTGTTTCCTTAAAAGAAAGCTTTTAAGACCTTAAATATAATATTGTAAGAGCTTATCCTCGATGGTACAATTAATTATATAATATTTTGAGCAATTTAACAGTGTAGCAGAAACATATGTCAGTTTTAGGTTCTATCCCTTTGAGTTTCTGTGAAAATTTCAACAAGTTTGGTTACAAATTACACCATATAGAATATTTCAATATGCAAAATCAAAATAAAGTAAAAGATATTGGAAGTAAATAGAGGCCATTAGAATGTGCGCTCTTTAGGGTTTAAACTTTTCTGTTTCCTTTAACTGGTAGGTCATATCGGTCGATGAATGAGTGAAAATGGCTAAAATGGTGCGAAAACGAGCCCGGGGTCCATAGAGCATGAAGTTACGCGACATATTCTGATTTCTCAGGATAAAGGAAAAGCTCGGAAAAATCCTTATCCGGATAACTGAGATTCGACCTCGGGACCTCTTGAATGTGAGGCAGACACGCTAACCTCTCCAGCCCACCACCACAGAGGCGGGCTCAAGGGTTTAATCGGTCACGTGTTGAAGCTTTTAAAGATTATGGGAGCAAAATCCATAGTAAGTTAACTGTGGCTAAAAGTTCAAAAGGTATTTTTGACCATACAGACTGTTTTTTTAATATTTTAAACATTTTGGCGAGATTTCAGATATGGGCAGCATTAAACTGGCTTGATATTGTGTTCTACTTCCTTAATGTGGAGTCATGATAAAATATTTAATTATTTAGATACTTTCTTGCAAAAATTGTTTAATCTCGTGTCAAAACAACAGGAAAAAAAAAAAAAAAAAAAAAAACAGTTTGAAAACTAAGGTAAGCTTTCGGAATTCGATTCGGAAATGTAATACATACGATTTAGTTGATATTCTTTATGATCAGGAAAAACTACAAATTAAAGAAGCATTATGAGTTATTTTTTGGGTGGATTTTTAACAGAATAATTACCCTTTCTTGTCACACATGATACAAATTTAGATGTTCCTTTGGGATGCTCTGTTTTGCTTGATCCATCGCAACAGAACTGAGCAACTTTTAGTAATTTTGCCAGAGAAACAACTGGCAGACGTATTATTTGGATCCCTATTAGAGTAAACGCTTGATCTTTTTTTTTTTTTTTTAAACTAGTGAGAGTGGCTGTTTTAAATGCTTGATTGAGGAAACATGTATGTCGTACAGGCTTTAACTGACCTCATTTTGGAAGACATTACATAGAATCATATTTGTCAGGAATTACAAACAAATATCCAACTGCAATTTTTCGGACATGTTAAATACAGTTCAAGGAATGGCTTCTGTGAGTCTTATTATCTGATTTCAGTTTATTCGTTTTAATGGCTTTTAATTATTTTTTAATTTTGATTCATTAATTCAATTGATTTGCATTAGCGGCAGTTCTTTCATTACATCTTATTCTCTTTTCGCTGGGCATAGTCTGTGAAACCAACCAAGCACCTCCTGCTATCCTTGAGTACGACTTAGCTCGAATTCCGAACCAACAACTATCCTTAACAAGTTTCGGTCCCCATGGTCACCGTTGCTGAAGTGCCCCGCTTAGGTGTTTCGTGGAGTTCAAGTGTCGCATCGGGAATGGGTATTAGTGAGTTTATTAGTGTCCCCGGAGGTGAGGGGGGCGGTTCCTAGCCCTTCAGCTTCAGCTTCGTGGTAAAGCTAAGGATACACAACGTAGGGGCGCCGTAACTGGGGTAGAGCACCGCCTTTAGGGCCCTTTGTGTTTCTACGGTGATCTCTAGGAGGTGACTCCTACCAGTGACCCCTATGCTCAATGGTCCCTCTACAGAGGGAGCCCCACATTGAGGTGCGGTACCAGAGCGCCTCCGCGGGATAGAAACCTTTACAAAGCGAAAACCTCTGTCCAGTCGCAAACTAGCGCACAGTCCTTTAGCCCTGAAAGAAGTGAGAAGGGAATGATGGGAACAGGAAATAAAAGACAGGAAAGTCGTGGTAGGTAGATGAGTACCTCAACATTCTTCTAAGTGACAAGGGAAAAACTCCAAGGCAGAGTACGCAGTCAATGGGTACAGAACCCGCAACCGCCCGAATGCGGCTCACAGGCGTTACCACCTAGACCATCCCGCTCGATGGCCCTCATGGTACTTATGACCTCACCAGAAGTACACCACGGGTCAAACATTTGAGCAAGGGAGTCTTTCGGATTGGCTTGAGCTCGGCGGGGCAGTGCTTCCAGACGCACGAGAGATTGAGAAAGTCTGGGCGATCGTCATGCAGGGCTATGAGACGACTATGTTCTCCGCAACCAACCTGGAGAGCTGTAGACAGTGGCTACACACTATCACCCCACCAGGGTTCTTCGGTAGTCTTCCCGAAAGCATTCGCACGCGTAAGTGGCGTATCCACTTTGCTTCTGACGGCTTGTGTGTTTGAAAACACTAGCAGTAAGCTTGTTGGCATAAATAAATAATAATTACTATCTAAAGGTTACTTAAACCCGGAAAATAAAGTACTTACAATTGTAAGTCGCCCTTGGAGTATTTATCTCTGATGTGAGATTCCCTTGTGATTAACCGGGAAAAAGTAAGAATCAGCTGGAGAATTTAATGTCGTACTGGCAGGTTGGCCATGGTAGCTTAGTGGTTAAAGCAGCCGCTCGATAAGCGGGAGGTCCGTGGTTCAAATCCCGGCTATGGCATTGCAATTTTCAGTTTCTGATTCAACCTCTTAAACATTGCCCACACACGGCTTGTGTGTTTAAAAACACCAGCAGTAAGGTTGTTGGCATAAATACATAGTTCGTATTAAATCCACACACATTTAAACATGTAGTAAGAAATTTAAAAGTGGCGTCCTGAGAAAAATTATTCATTCTTCGCATTTACGAGTGTCTGAATTATTTTACGAGTAGAATTACAACAAAAACAAACTTTTTTCTTGATTTTCATGAAATTTCAGTCATAAATATTCTTGAAGCTATGAATCCAGGCAGCTGAAAGCACTTCTAAAGGTATTTATTCGTTCTTGCATTGAAGTACACTAATTGTGTGTAGTAAAATACTACATGGAAAGTGTGGGAAGCCTAGAAAGGTGATAGTTTATCGTGAATATGAAAGCTAAGTTATAGCAAAATGCTTGGTTATAAAGAATAATCTCAGTACAGGTTCCTTGTCTCTGACTGGACTAACATAGGAATTTTGACTCAGATATGATTCAAATCTAGCGTATTGTTTTCTTTCGCTTAGCAAGCTTTAACTCCTTGTTATGCTATAATTAACGTAACTTGTGTATTCTGACAGTTCGCTCGGTATGCGTTACGCCACTGGTAGAGGAGGGGCAGAGCGGTCTGTTGTCATGACAACCAGGTTTAACCTTGAAGTAGCCAATAGACTTTGTGGTGGGATTGCGTGGCCACGAAATCTATTGGCTACTTCAAAGTCAAACCTGGTTGTTATGACAACAGATTGGTGAAGCTTTAAGATCAACTAGTAATTAACGTATTGCATTGAACTGTATCTAGTACTGTCTGAGCACCAGAAGAAGACAAGCACTATACAGTGTCAGATAGATGTGTAATACGTATCACAGCAGTTAGGTTCAATTATTATATTATTATCACTATGGGTGATTCACATACACACTTGGCGGCGCCGTGGCCGAGCGGTTAGCGCGCTCGCCTACCACCTAGGCGGCCCGGGTTCGATCCCAGGGACCCGCATGTGGTATTCGTGGTGGACGAAGCGGCGTCAGGGCGGGTTTTCTCCGGGTACTCCGGTTTCCCCCGCCATTTCATTCCACCGGTGCTCCATCTTCATGTATCATCAGTGTCACCGCCTGCGGTGCCGTAGTAGTAAAAGCGGGCGTTAAACACTACAACAACAACATACACACTTCCTAGTAAAGTATCGCCCATACCTTAATGGCCTTCCTCATCCCTTTGCCTTTTTTAGCGGCCCCAAATGACATACCTGTCAATGGGCCCTTAAACACAGCTCACTCACTCGCTCACGCCTTGTAGGATGTCAACTGGTTGCGTGGACGGTGTTGTCACGTTTTTTAGTTCGGTCAATCTCAGGTGTAACTCAACAAGCAGAATGTTTAACCACAATCTGAATGCACAACGACTTGGCAACAGCAGATTCCTTCGCTATTGAGAAGACCCTCTCTATTATTTTCATGTCATTAGCAGCAGAAGAAGGATGAAGGAGAGGTTTACAACTTCTTGGAATGTGGTCTTGGGATGGGTACCACTATACGTGAGCAGATAATTCAAGCCCCCTCTTACCACTTAAACCCTCCTCGCCTTCTTCTGGTGTACAGACAGTGTTTACAGACCATGTTTACCTATTTAGTGCAAGTAACTTCTCAATATCCTAAGCCCAACTGTTATTTCACTATAATCAACGTTTGAGCTATATTTCATTCGGTCACTTTGCACTTTGATCCTATTTGGGTTATAAATTGAGACCTAAAGCCTATATCTTATAATCTTGCCCTGCTGACATCCATTCTTCCGCTGTCCATTTCCTTCCCTTTTCCGCTGATTGGCTAATGTACCATCTTTCACAAAAGTAAATACTCAACTCCAGGGAGATCTGCGCGAAGGGTCACCTAATTCTCAGGCGTTCCTAAATAGATGGTATGAGAATGAAATTTGTCATATATGCTTTCCTTGTACAGAGGGCATGACAGCCTTTGGCTCACCTAGCAGCTTTGAAAAGCAATAATTCAGCAATCCTTCTAAATTAACACGAAAATATTGCAAATTTAACGTTACTACACCTGCAGAAAATATATTACTAGCGGGTTTTGATTACATAGTGAACCAGCAGTAGTAACGATACCAGTGTTGAACCCTTTGATTCCCAACGTAAGCTTAATCATCTAAAGAGAATTTGTCTACTCAGTTGTAGCTAAACATGTTAACGGTGTCCGTCCTGCACTTGGATAGAATCCCATCTAGCGCACATTTTTTTCTTTCATCTTCCTTTCTGTCGTAACGGGAACATCATTATTTATATAAGCGTGCCAACTATACTTATCATACAGTATTATCATATTGCTGAATCACCGACATTTTAAAACTGTTACGCGTAGACTAATATAGCTAGGTCAACTTTCTTACTTCGTTTGTTGAAATCGGTCCATTAGAAGAGAACAAAAAGCCAAAATAAAGTTCAATTGCTCTGTAGATGCGGGAATAAAAATGATATTTTTATGTAAAATCGCGTTTTGTCAGGAATGACACCTATATAGACAAACTTAAAAAGCAAAACCTTATCTGAATACAAAATTTGATCGAACTCGTTAGAGCCGTTTCCAGGATGCGCGGAATATACACAAGAATTGCTCGTTTAAATATATAAGATTTATATATTTATTTCGTCTTCTTCCAACAATTCCTCATGTCAACAAAGTTTTCATTTAGCTCTTTCTACCCATTTAACAAAATATTACTATTATTATTATTATTATTATTATTATTATTATTATTATTATTATTATTATTATTATTATTATTATTATTATTATTATTATTATTATTATTATTATTATTATTATTATTATTATTATTATTATTATTATTATTATTATTATTATTATTATTATTATTATTATTATTATTATTATTATTATTATTATTATTATTATTATTATTATTACTCAGTAACACCACCCTAAAGTACACTGTCCTTGTACTTCAATACCAACAAGAATAAATGAAAACGCATCAGTGCACATGCAGCAGTAAGCAAGTACCTGCAGCGCGCGGATGGAGTTGATGACGTGTGAGGTGTTTAGTATTTCGCTTGCACAGTGATAACGCTGTCACTTAGGAAGAAAACAAGCTTAACATTACATTTTGAAGGCCATAACCTTCATTTAGGAAGAAACATTATTTTTGTGTTTCGTTCCCGTTTAAGGGTAATGTATTTGCACCAACGACATGTTTGACAAATAATTTTTAGTTTTCTTAAGTTGATAGCGTATGAAATTCACTAGTGTCAAGGCGGCGTGTTTTGTTTTAGTGTTTTCACTTTGACTCGGAGGACATAAAAATTATGAGGCAGACTAATGAATAGTGTAGGTTGTCATGCAAGTAGTCCAAAGGTTTTTGACTTAAAGTATTTTGGGATTTGAATCCTACCAATGCCCAATGTTGCCCAAATAAATTCATAACATTTCCGTCCATCTCCTTCAAGTATTGCTCGAACAGGCGGCAACATTTTCCTCTGTAACAGCAACTTTTGGACATCCTTCACGAAATTCATGAGAGTGTGTGGAGTATAAGGGCCTGTCAACGCTTTTGAATTCACTGTACTTGTTATAAATTATTTCCTTAGATGGATCTTCTTCGACAAATACATTTCTTAACCCATCTTCATCTTGATTTAAGATCATAAAAAGCCATAGTCCGGAAAGCTTTAAATTATGGCGATTAATAAATTGAACAGACTACACCTAATCAACTTGCGAAGCATTAGAAAGTAGCTGTCAGATATAAACAACTTTCATCTGTTTTCAGAAACATGGCATTCTAAAAATGTTCAATGTCGTCCTCCTAACGAGGGAAATATGTCACAGTTGGCTTTTGGTGCATTACAATTGCTTACGTTTGTTATAGCAGGGCGCCGGGATACAATCAGTGTTAATATGCAAATGACTCACTCAATAGCTTGGCTTGTCAAGATGTAAAAGTTATCTACTTCATCTAAGGCACCCTTTCTTTATGTATGACAATAGTAAACATTGTCAGTGCTTAGCGACACGCTGAATCGGTTTGTGGTGTGAAAATGAAAAGCTTGATGTTTATGCTATTATCATATCCACAATACAATAAGAATGGCTACAATGCGTTTGCAGCCCTCTGATGATTCACGAGAACCGCAACGGTGCAAATGCCTCGTTGCCAAATTTCCCTCCGTGTTTGTGGTAAATGCCATCACTAGGGCTCGGAAGTTCATGCCCTAAAAACACTGAAATATGCATGCAAATATGCTCTTAAAAACTTGAAAATATGCCAAGAAATATGCACTATTTAATTACAACAATTAATGTCCCTTTGCAGTAGACAAGATGAGTTAGTATAAATAATAAATAAAGTTACCTTATTCCCTAAAGGTTGAAGCAGAAGTGGTCCCGCTGCTAGTATTAATGCTAAATTGCAGTTCACAACCAACACTTTGCACAAATTTTCAATTGTAAAACATCGTATGTTGTCTCACAAAACACTTTTGTAACGTGTAAAACCTCTCCACGTCACAAGATGTTATCGGGCTATATAGAGACAGTCAAGTCTCTTGGTGTGATAGATGGTTTTCTTTCGAGGATGTCTCGAATATCGCACATCTGTTTATAACCAGAATGTTTTGAAACTATATAATTTATGTAATTACATGAATTACATGTTTTTTCAAAGACAGTAAGTGATTCATGCAAAGGAGATCCTACAGCTTCCAATGCCGTTATGGCTGTTGGCCAGAAAGAAAAATGGGCAGATATGAAACTAAGATCCTCTTTTAACCCAGTGCCTGACAGAATATTTTGCACAGTTTCTATTGATGAAGCATCTTTCGAGTCCAATGAATTAACAACCTCCTCAACTATTTCTATGTGCTCAGTATAATATAAAACTGCATCGACCCATGTTCCCCATCGAGTTAACACTGGTGCAGGAGGAAGTCGGATATTAGGTGCCTCTTGATCTAAACAACTTAACTCTTTTAGAAGATTTAATAAAAATTCTCTTTGTACTGGACACAAATCTATGTAACAGTGGGAAAGAATCACGTATTGTCTCAGAAATGCGATGAAGAGCGTGTGCCAAACAAGTTATATGAATTAAGTTAGGACAAATCTTTCAGAGTTTGTCCTGATTTTACCATATAAGGACCTGCATCAGTAACAAATAAAAGTAACCGGTCGTATTTAAATCAGGGGTTTCATTAACAGGACAACCACACAAACTGGTTCGCTAATTCATTTTGTATATTTCACAATACGTTATTGTAACAATGTCCTACATAAGTCTTACTCAGTGTACTTTCTTCAGGCACATATTGTCCAGTGTACTTAGCAAGAAAGTTTTTAAATATCGGATTATTAATTTTGAACAAGGGATATCAGCAGCTAAAAATGCTTGGCACAAGTTATAGGAAAATTCAGTAACCCTACTTCCTAAACACTCTACTGGCTGTTTTTGAACAGGTTCTTTGTTTGCGAGTTTTCTGATTAAATTCTCCTTATGTTTTGCTGTGTTTATGTGTTGAACTATTTGAAATCTTTTCTCACTCCCTATATTTTGCTCACACGCTCCACAAAACAGTGCCCTATTATCTGTAGATATTAAATCACCCGAAAACTCGTTCTGTAAATTAATTAATCTAGCACTCGAAGTTGGTTTTATTTTCGACATTTGAAGATCTTTTTAACATTTTATACGCGTAATTTAATTTGGTGGGAACCAGTTCACAACACTGTTACGGTTGAAGACCACAACACAACTACTGGTGGGCAGGCAAGATATGCTATAATCGTGCTGCTCAAAACGTTGACCTGCACTTTATCTTTGCTACTATAAACCTCTCAGATAACGCACTGATTATTTTCTACGAACATACATATAATGAAAAAATGGAAACAGGTTATTCACTGCATGACAACATGACTCAGCATTAGTGCTCGCCACCTCGCGAGTTGCATCATCATGTGCAATACTGCCAATGTGAAAAATATTATACAGATGGAAAAAATAATAAAAAACCATAAAAATCATTAAAATATGCAATATAGGGGCTATACTATTGGAATAATATGCATTTATCAAAAATCGAGAAAATATGCAGTTATATGCACTATAAAATCATGTCCAATTAATTGAAAATTCCATAATTCGTGCACATAATATAAAACCATACATTTTAACCCCTATGAAAAAACATGCAATTGCATGAACTTCCTAGCCCTAGCCATCACAATTTTCTCTTAACGATTATACGAAAACAACAATAGACGCCATAATAGATGTGCAAAATATACAAAAAGCGTGCATTTCTATTTGTCGTTTAATATTCAAGGATTTTTGTTTTAGTCCTCCAAACCTCAAGGCCTACCTGACGTTCTATGTAACTTCCTATATCCATTTAAGAATTGCTTCACGCAATGCATTTCGTGAAGATGAATATTTCTTGAATTGGGAGCTATGAATATTTCTTTTAGCAATCCGGAACATTTCTTGGAGCAGGCGTTCGTTAAATTGTGGAAATCACTGAATTTTGGTTTATCACGTTTTGAAAATACATGGGGTATTTCACAGCATTAAAAAGCTAAGATTACATGAAAAACACATTTAATACTGTTATAAGCATAAATATAACGAAATATGTCCGTTTGAACTTTACGAAAGGTAACTGCAAATTAATAAGACAAAAAATTCGAATCACTGGGTGTAAGAATAAGAATTTTCTTTATACTTGTTCGGAAGAACATAATCTTTCATCCCAGGCGCCTGTTGAATTTATTCAATAAACATGTATTGTACTCTTTATGAAAGAAGCAGTGGCAACTAGCAGGTTTGCTTTTATTGCCAAAAGGATATCTAGGCTTGTGAGAGAAGCCAGCTCAACATCACATCCCTGTTTACGAACTATGCTTGCGGAGCTCTAAGCTTGATGCTTCAAAGCTTTTTTCCTTTATCAAGCTTTAAACCGTTTGCTTCTAAAGACAATCCCAGCGCTGTCTTTCTACGTGGGATTCCATTTGGTGCCATCCTCGAGACGACACAGGGTTGCCAACATTTAAAAGTAAAATTATCGTACCAGGCACTCAAAATTATAGATTTGGATTCAAAATTATCGTACATCATAAAGCAAACGCTACAACAATAAAAATATCAGTATAATACTTATGAAAATATAAGAGTAATGATGTTTATTATATCCACTTACAAGATTGATGACCTCAACAAATATTACAACTTTAGCACTTATGTTTCTCACACTATTCATCTGAAAGTTCAGCTTCCTCAACCGTTGCAGCATTGCACCAATTTGTTGTTGAGATAAACCTTAACATCTTCTCGGTGACGTGCAGATTTTAAGATCTACCACGTTCTTTCATAAGTTGAGACGACAAAATGAGTTCATTTATCGTATCTAGTGCCAATCTATTTCTAAATTTGGTTTTTATTAAACCCAGTTTAGAAAAAAAAAAAAATCGTTCACAAGAAGTGCTTCTGTAGGGCAAGGAAACCACTGATAATGCAAAGGCCGCTAGTTCTTTGAAATCAGTATTTCCTCCAAGGTGACATGTTTAACAGTACTCCAGAAACTGTAAGGTTCAGGCATGTTCTTTATTTCACACGGAATAGCACGTATTCCGAGTTTTCTACTTTGATCGTCAATTTTCTAAACAGTGCCTTCTTCATTGAGATTATCAGACCTGGGCACACTGGCAATAGGAGGATAAAGGGTAGCAGGCTTAGTAGCTATGGGGTGGAGACAGACAATGAGGACAAAAGTTGTGTTATTTGTAATTAGTTTCACTTCGTTGGAGTGACAAACCAGTGAAAATGATAATTCGCCGATATCGAACTACCATACATTCAAATTATCGTACACCCCCATAATTATCGTACGGGTTGACAACCATCGTACAAACATTACAATTATCGTATGTCCCCATAATTATCGTACGAGTTGGCAACCCTGAGACGATATCTATGTGCCCAACAATCTACTGTATGTTTTCTGAATGATCGAAACTTACGACTTTGGGAACCCTTTTTACTTTTATTTTGAATAAGGATAAAATTATGGATTGTCTAATGATTTAAAACAACGTAGACCTTTTTATATGCATTCGAAATAAAGTTACATATCTGGTTAAAATGTGTTAATAGAAGTGTTATTAATTTGTCCTTTTGAGAGCTCACGGGTTCGCTACTGATTGGATCTTAAGTTCTTTCGTGATTTTTCCTGGTTACTAGGTGAGTCGTCGGGTGCATTATACAGTAAAGTCTCGATTATCCTTCACTTATTAATCTGCGGCTCATTAACATTCATCTTTTTTCCCTGTCTATGTGGTTACTTTTTGCGAAAGTTGCATTACTCACGAAACAAGCATCTATGATTGGAAAGGGCAGAATGAGACTGAAAAATTTAATGCCATAGTCGGGATTTGAAACACGTACCTTCCGGCCTCCGTCCGACCCCTCCAACCATTGAGCCATCATGGCAACCTGCTGACGCATCAAATCCTCGAACTCACTATCAATACCATTTTATAAATTGTAATTGCAATAAAATTACAAAACTTCATACTCTGATGCATGCATGCCGGCAGAATGGCAAAGGAATTTCCACAAATCGCAATGTAATTATTACAAACAATATGAAACAGATGCCGCTTTATTTTGGTAACATCTTCATACACCATTAAAAATCTGCACATCTCTGAGTGTTTTCAATTTTATTTTTACAATCTTTCCGAATCTGCTTGTTTTGCACGTTTGCCTTTCTTTTCTTTTATTAATATTACTGTAACTGCACATCACTGAAGGAAGCTCTTTAGGTTTGTAAGGAGATTTGAAAATACCAGAATGGTGGCCGTTTTTGTAACTATCTTAAAGAGTATATTAGTACACATTCTTATTAAGTCATTATTTAGTTACATTTATCAGCACCAAAATTCAAACGAAATATCAATATCTAACTTCAAAGTTTGTCGTTACAGACCATAGGTGTCCAGTATCAAGTTGTTCCTATACTACTCCAGTGAAACTTCTGAGAGTTCGTCCTTTGAATTCTGTAGTGTATAGTAAATTCCGCAGCATAACAGCCCAATCCCAGGGAAAGGCCTACCGCAGACCGCTCCACTCTTCCTACAACGGATATCATGAGTGGGGTACAGTATTGAAGGGTGGGACGCGATTAGCCTCCCGAGTGCCTGTGGGCTGGTCTTTGCAACCTGAAGCCACTACTTTTCCCTTAGTAACTCCTCAATTGGTCCTTCAAGAATCTCAGTAGTTTGAGAGGCTGTGTGCACTCCAAATTAGGTCTCACAACACAAGAAAATACGTACGGCGGTGCCGGGAATAAACCGCTTGTTAAGCAACTACACTACCACTTCGCTAAGGTGAACAGTTTGTAGCGCGTCCCGATTGCCGGATGACCAAGTTACCCGATGGCAAGGTAAACAGGTGAACTGCTGAACAGGTAACAGCGGGGTAACCAAGCGACCAGTTGACCGGACGGCCAGGTTACCAGCTGATCTGCTGACCAGGTTAACAGGTGACCCAGAGACTGGGTATCAGGGGGACTGGGTGAGGAGGAGACAGGGTGACCGAATGTTTGGGAAACGAGGTGACCAATTGACCGGGTGACCGTGTTAACGATTGTCCAAGGGACCGGATGATCGTATGCCTGATGACCGTGTAACTGGGAGACCGGATGACCAGGTGATTTGGTGACCATGTGGCTAGTATGCCAGGTAACTGGGTGGCAATTAATGAGATGACCAGGTAACCAGTTCACCGGAACATCGGATGATCTGGTGACCTTATGAGCAAGGGAATATGTGAATGCTGACCGGGTGGTCGAGTAACATGGTGACCACTTGAATCTGTGACCGAGTGAACCTGTGACCGGCTGAGTAGGTGACCAGGTGATTAGGTGACCAGGTGATTAGGTGACCGGATGACTGAGAGAATGGCTGGTCAGGTGGCCAAGTGACCATGTTATTGGTTGAGAGGATGAGGGGTTGAACAGGTGACCTGGTTACCAGGACACCAGGTGACTAGGCGATGAGATGACCAGGTGATATGAAGATCGGATGACCCCTTCAATGGTTTCAGGGGTACCGAATGACATAGTGACCAAATGATCGGGTGACCAGGTGGCTGTGTAACAAGGTGTCCAGGTGACCAGATGACCACATCGATGACCATATGAACAATTGACGGAGTAATAGGGTGTCCAGGTTGACAGGGTAACGTGTGGCTAGGTGACTAAGTGAACAGGTGAACATGTGATCATGAGACCGGGTGACCGGTTTAGTGGGCGACCGGGCGAGCTGCGACCTGCTGACCACGTGATCAGATGACCAGGTGACCGGATGACAAGCAGATGTGATGACGGAATGACCCGATGACCGGGTAATCCGATAGCCAGGTGATCACGAGACAGGTTAACCGGTTGACCAAGTGACCTGGTGAACAGGTGAACATGTGACAAGAGGACCACCTGAGCGGTTGACCATGTGGCCAGGAGACCGGGTGATATGATGACAGATTAGCAGAGCTATCGGTAAACCAGGTGACCGCGTTGTCCGTAGGCTCTTATGACCGTTAGCGGGTGGACGGGTGACTGAATGTTAGGGAGACCAGTTGACACTATTGTTAATAAGTTTTAAGTTTTGGGTTCGGTGTAAGATAAACAATCTGTGTAGATCGGTTTTAAGAAAATATGAAATCCTTAGAGCGATTTCCTTGAAAATCATAAACAAATTAGTTAAACAAATTAACGGGAACGCAGTCGATTTTGGGCTTCAGAAAATCATGTAGTGTTGCATGAAACGCCTCACTATAATCTGAAAACTGGAACGTGGCGTGTGATAAGTGCTGGAGGAATGGTAGGACCCATTCCATTTAATGAAACAGTAAGAGATATGCTGCCTGTTTGTGAGATAAACATTTTATTGCGCCTCTGCCGGCACTATTTCGCTTGCGACTCTCGGCTCTCTCGCGCAGTGGAGAGAAGTCGTGAATGAGGTACCATCAATTTTAATGACCCCATGTTTCTTGCATTCGTTTGATCTAAATGCCACATGGTAGCTATATGGCCAATATGCAATTAGGCGAAGAAATCCCGAAGTATGTAATGACGAAAATGTTAATGACTCGTATCGAAGGAAACTACTCTATGTACGTTTTGATGTGCATTAAAAACAAAAAAATGGCGTTTAACGTCCTTAATAACAATTCTGGTCTGCAGAGGTGCTAAAAATGTGGTTGGAATAAACAAATACAATAAATGACGCTCATTAACTGTTGTGGTTCTCAGCGTCCCATTTTATGTTGGGCGTGAAAGAGTACTTAATTTTGCTCAGAGGCCACTTTATTACGCTTGAGATTCTTATACGTGCCAAATCTACTATACGGGACCACTGGCTTAACTACTCTTCGAAAGGAAGCCATTCTAAGAATTTTTACGCCCGAAAAAAATCGATTGCTCCCCGCTAACTTTGATCTCACAATCTCGGGAAGCAGAGTTTTACGTATTAAGGCTGGTTCACAACCATCGGCAACGGTAGCGATAACTAAAACGGGAAAGCTGAGATACATATGTTCGAATGGGAGCGTTCACAAACTACGGCTAGGTTTACCGGGCCCCGGGAACGGGAAAGAAGACTTGGAGAGTTCCTTTTACCGGGCACAGCATGTTAAATTCATTTTGTGCGTATTGTACTTTTCTCTGTTGAAATTATTCAAGGGGACCGTGCCATGCAACAGCCGATAGAGCTCTCTCAGAAAAAAAAATATCAGAAAGAAATTAATGAATTCCCAATATCAACATCGATTTCCACTTTCTATCGCTAAGTTAATCGATAGTTTACCTTGTCGGTCTCGTTGTCGAGCCGTTGGGAATCAAAATATTGAGTGATGTCTTGCTTGCCATAGTGGTTGTTGTGGTTATCGTTTCCGGGTGGGGCGGCGCCGTGGCCGAGCGGTTAGCGAGCTCACCTACCACCTAGGCGGCCCGGGTTCGATCCCAGGGACCCGCATGTGGTATTCGTGGTGGACGAAGCGGCGTCAGGTTGGGTTTTCTCCGAGTACTCCGGTTTCCCCCGCCATCTCATTCCACCGGTGCTCCATCTTCATGTATCATCAGCGTCACCGCCTGCGGTGCCTTAGTAGTAAAAGCGGGCGTTAAACACTACAACAACAATTTCCGGGTGGTTGTGAACAAGCCTTTAGCTCACGGCCTCTCATAGCTTAAAATTGCACCGGGTGCAAACCAAAGTGAAAAGCTCCTTTGCACCGTGCATTGTGGCCACTCGGTTAACGCGCTACAGAGCGAAGAAGCGAAGAAACTGTGGTGATAGATGGTTTGCTTAATCAGTAAATAAGAATTTCCTAAGCTGCATTAAACAAAGCTTATTTCCATGTTTCGCTCCACATACACATATGTACCGGGTGAAACGAAAGTCATTACATTAATTTAAACCAGCGGTAGATATCGGTATTTGGAACACATTTTTTATCTTACGTTTTTGTCTCCGACCATTTCCTACGGAGATATTTCACGAAAACAAGCTGAAAACACTGCAGATGGTGTAGGTGCCACTTTCCCTAGCTCAGTAGATAAACAAACATCACACAGGTGTGTCTTGAGAACAAAACACCTACCCTGCCTTGTCCTTCCATGTTTACTGTGCAAGTGTAGGCCAATCACAAGTGTTAGCTCGTAAAACATTACACGAAAGCGAAAGCGCCCAACTTGTTTACACCCACAAACCAGGTCAATTGCTTGACAAACCTCAACGCAACGCTGCCGACTTCATGTCTGAAAGAACCCTCGGAGTATCCTTTCACGTCTTTTAAGTGATTAATTATTTCGAAATTCTGTGTGATGTACCATAATTACTACCAAAGTTATGTCCAAAATAAGTTACTCTACGCATCTTACAAGTAACAAACCGTTATCTTCGTATATTCTTGTGGAATTACGCATCCAATTTGGATCAAAATCGGGTGATCAAAGTACAAAATGCTATTGGACTTTTTTATTTGTAATGTCTATATGAAGCACACATTAGAAGGAATGTAATGACTTCCTTTTCACCGTGTATAAGTGAATGAAAACTAGATTACGTGCGAGTATTTCTGACTGTAACATAAAAAGTACTCTCAGAATTTCTGTCAGCCGATCTCTTGTTCAAGACATTACTGATATTATTGTAAGTAAAAATGAAAGAAGAAATACAATAAACTGTCTGACCAAGCCAAATTTAAACTGATTTTATTTGTTTCTTTTACTCTGGTAACCATCGCACTGAACTGAGCGTAGCCATCCACCACCAGAGTTGCCAACTGGAGTTCAGGGAAAGAACAATACTGTGACGCCGGGCGCGGCACGAAACAAGGGACTGTCGGAGCTAAGCTACTTCACGCCACATGCGGGGTCAGCAAGCAAACAAAAGGACAAGGTCAAGCTTCCTCACACCACTCACGAGAGGGAACACGTGACAATAAACAGTCGAGGAGGCTACAAAAGGTTTATTTTTCCGGTGTTTTCGAGTAGGATATGGTTACGCCACTGCCGTGAAGGAGTTCACGAAAGGTCCGTGTGACATCATCCCTGCTATATAAGGAGGCCAGGAAGAAAGAGAGTTAGTTACAGTTACACACACGAGCCGGTGAGTGTATCAGCTCTGCGTGTGCGTTGTAAAGATTTCATGAGCATTGAGTGATTGCATCATCATTATTAGTGTATGAAAGGCAGAGAAAGTGAAGAAAGACACTGAAAGGACTGGGCAAGGTTACGAGAAGTAACATTTGTGAGTTGTGATAACCCGAAAAACTGTAGCGTGTGTGGGGCGGCGCCGTGGCCGAGCGGTTAGCGCGCTCGCCTACCACCTAGGCGGCCCGGGTTCGATCCCAGGGACCCGCATGTGGTATTCGTGGTGGACGAAGCGGCGTCAGGGCGGGTTTTCTCCGGGTACTCCGGTTTCCCCCGCCATCTCATTCCACCGGTGCTCCATCTTCATGTATCATCAGTGTCACCGCCTGCGGTGCCGTAGTAGTAAAAGCGGGCGTTAAACACTACAACTACAACAACAACAACTGTAGCGTGTGTTAACGACGAGAAGAAAGCTGTGTATTTCTGATAAAACTTTAGAAGGCAATAAAGTGAGAGAAAAGTAACCGAACAGATTTTGTCATGTTGTCACAACGTCAATAAGAAAATAGCTAACTTACTATATTATCTAAGAAAATCAGTAAATAATCACGAACAAGAATCGAGTGGAAAACAACTAAATCCTTAGATTAGCAATTCACAGTTTGCAAAAACATACCTACAATCAGATCATTAAAAAATCTGATGTGTATCACTCATATGACTTTCTCAACTCTTGTACTAACCATTCTTGCAAACCCTTATTCCTACATCTTCTTCGTGTTAACAGAGATAAACATTTTCAGAAATTATCTTATTGCTTATTTGCTTGTAGCTGCAAGGGGAATATGATAATGCAGTAGGCTTTGAGCGATAGTTAAATCTTTTAAAGCTTTGAGACTCCGTTCTCTTCGTACGGTTAACATATTACAAAATGAGCAGCGGTTGCATTTGACGAAAGTTAAAGTTTCCTGAAACTGACACAAATAACAAGGAATATCTCCGAAATGGTTCACTCTACAAAAATTTATTTGGACATAAATTGTGTGTTTTAGTAAGATCTACATTTTTTGTGCAGTAAGATTTTGTCTATCTCTTAAAGTTTACGAGTTATTCTAAAGTTACTCATAGTAAACAGGACTACATAGGCTATAGTCAGAAAATTCGAAATATGCATTTCATTTGTCATAAAAATATCTTAAGTTTAATAAAAATCGTTGAAGCCATTTTCAAGAAAATAAAAATTTTCAAAAAATTTTCCATATAAAGAGTAGGAGGAATTTTCTTCAAAATCTTCGTGTCGCATCCTTGAAGGACATTAAACTTAAATGTCAACTTTGGTTTTTAACAAACTTATCGTTTTTGAGTTATGCTGTGTACAGACTGACACACAGGCGCGCGCACGCAGGCACGCACACACACACACACACACACACCACGGACCTTTTTCTAAAAATGCTTTTTTAGGATTCATTGGGCCTCAAAACATATATTTCCGATGAAATCTCCACATCGAATTTTTGGGTGGAATGCAATATATCCTCTACTTACTAGTAGAGAAAGTTAAAAATACTAGATTTGGTGATAAAAATAAAATTAACCAGTTTAAAATTGCGCATGGCACGGAAACACTACGAAGTGAGAAAGAAACAACGGTGAAAGCGAGAAAGGAGAGAGACGGCAAAGCGAGCGACACAAACATAAGGAAAGAGTGACTGGAAGTTTGCTCCGAGATCAACATTTCGCAGTCGTATTTTGCACCATGCACCGTGCAATGTACCGGTGCATGCACCCTGAGAGGCCCTCCTTAGCCCTAAGTCACGAAGGAGTACATTTGGTTGTACTTATGTTCAATGAGCCCGGGGCTGATGTGAGATTTACCGATATCATTTTTCGTGAGGATAAAGGGAACACAACGACAAAAATAAGTTGCCTAGCTAACTCATTTTAATATTTGGCTTCCAATTTGAAGGGTTGACATGCAATGCTGTGGGGTTCGGCAGAGAAGTCCAGGTATAGCAGAATGCTCGAGATCCAGTATACTAATATTGGTTCATTGCTCAACTGGTCTCATTACAGAACATGTGTATCGTTTGACAATAGCAGGCACTGGGACGCGCATGTTGTGTATGTTCAGGTGTTTTTGCGTAGCCCACGTCGTGTAGGACCAAGAAGATTCCGCTAGCTGCATACATAGTGTTTACGCTGAAACCGTGGTTAACCTTGGAAGGGTAGGGAAGGAAGCGAGTGTGAACAGGGTGTGGCTTCCTGGGAGTGGTCATAGGTGACCTCCGCTTGTAGGTCAAGTGGGGGTGCCCAGTTTAATGCGTGGGTGAATTATGAGGAACTTTAATTAAGGATTGGTCTCCATAATTAAGTAAAGCATAACGTAAGACTATTGGTAGAGATGATATCCTTCGGCTGCGATTTTACTGGCGAGGAAAAACTGAAAATAAAATGGCTCTGATTATGAGTTACATAAGGAGAGAACCATCCGTTTCTGTTGGGTAGAGATATAGGCAGCAAGTTACATTGTCATTCTGTCGTTTTGTATTCACGAATAGAATTTCATTCTGAAACAACGTATTTGTTTATTCGTGGCTTTTTTGGAAATAAAATATAAATATGCATGAATTGCTCAAAACTGATGTGCATAAAACAGAACTATAAATTTTAATGGGCACTAATACCGCATTGCCTGTTCGAAGTGTCATATTTTTGTCATGAATGTTACTACCTGAAACAAAATTGGATTCAGAGCTTCATAGAGCAACGGTGGTGAAATAATATTTTGGATGACAAAAATGGAAGTGAGTTTTTATTTATGGACGCTCTGTAACTGCTACGGTTCTCTGCGTCCGATTTATATTGGGCTGAAAGACCGCTTAGTTTTGCTTACGGGTTCCCCTTTACCAGGCTTGAGGTTCTCATATGTGCTGTAAATCTACGACACGGGACCATCGGCTGTACTTACCTTCCCAAGGACTTTTACGCCAAAAAGTCCATCCTTTTCTATTGGGTTTAAACCCACAACCTCGAGACCAGAGGTTAGCATGTTACCCCCACACGGTTGACAAAGATGAAAGCTAAGAATATTTTGGATGATTGAGATCGTATTCCAATGAAACCAAAAATCTTTCACCATATGCTTCATTAAGAAGACAGGTCTGTGAATTTTTCAAAAAATTTAGTGCTGTTCTTCGTTATCTTATGTTAGTATAACCAAATGTGGTTCACTCCCTCTATTATGCATTTTGAAACAGAAATGTAAGCTATTTTATAAAGGAATTTTGGATACAATTTTCATAATTTTAAACATTTTAGATAGGTATATTGTCCTTATTGACCTATAATACAACAATGCTAACCAATGTGCTTTTAAGGTAATTCTTTTTCAGAACATAATTTTGTTTAATTGTGAGTTGCTGTTTTTTACAAAATATATGTATTTTTCAACTTTTGGCAACTTGGAGTAACATTTGCCTTACACTAAGAACCACATAACTTTTGGCTCACGTACACTGGAGAAATTATTTCCGAAGTCTGGCTCTAATAAATTAAAAGAAGCATTATTCACGTTGAAAAATGTGTAAAATATTACAACCTAGAATAAGGCACTGCAAACTGAGTGGAACAGCTTAGGCGGTAACGTCTGTGGCCCGCATTTGGGAGGTCGTGGGTTCAGTGCTCCGTGGCTCACGTTCCTGACTCACTTTATTTCTTTTTTTTTTTCCGGAGGCTTCCCCGGGTCGGCAGGTGATTGCTGGGAAGGTTTTTCATATCCTTCGAGTTTCCTATCCCTTAATTTCGTTATATTAATAATTTCATTTCACCGTTCATCCCGTTAGCTTTCTTTTGGGGTTGGAAGCGTCGGCTAGAGTCGTAGCAGCAGCACGGTAGGGAAAACAAATGAACTCTGGAAATCTCGTCCCCGGAAAATTCCGGCTCCCCATAGGATGGTACAAGCCCGAGGGGGAAGAGGAGCTGTGTCAGCCTACACCGATGTGCTTCTAACTGAGAAAATGGAGTCACCGTGCCACTTGCTCTGTCGTAACTACGTTCCGGCCGCCCTTAGGATCCATTCGCCTCATCCAAACACCCGAGGGGTTCCCCATCAGGAACATAGGGAAAAAAGATCGTCTTTCGGTCGAGGTGCCTAGTCCCCCTCCGTAAGTTGTCATTGAGTCATTGAATCAATGCACTGGAATACTTACTGATTACTATCTGATGTCGCTCTGGGTGGCTCAGTTGGTTAGACGCTGGCCTACTGATCCCAAGGTCATGGGTTCAAACCCGGCCCAGGCCGATGGTTTTTAAGTGTGCTTAAAAACGACAGGTCCATGTCAGTAGATTTACTGGCATGTAAAAGAACTCCTGCGGGACGAAATTCCGGCACACCAGTGACGCTGATGTGATCCTGGCAATTGACAGCGTCGTTAAATAAAAAAAAATAATAATAATTTAACTATCTGATATTTTAATTGTATAATTTTCATAATTTAGGTCACAATTTTATTTTAAAACCGATTAATGCGTACAAAATGTTGCAAAAACACTTCAAGAATTTTTATTATAAATATAAAAAAGCCTCGAATGCCACGTATCTTCCTAGGGAAAGGGACTTACAATAATTTAAAAAGGCTAAATTGTATTTTGTAATTGTAGTTTGGTGATTTTCACCAAACAGGCTCCTTAAAAGAGAGCGTGTTCATATCGCACCAGTAAAAGAGACGGATCTATTCTAACGTTTATAATCGTCAGTTTGAAGCTAATGAATTGGAGCTATGCAGCAATATGAATCCACCCACGCCTTGGGGCACTAGAGACCCTCACCTTGCGGCTAATAGGACGTTGAAGAAGGAAAGAAAAACACGGTCACATTGCGCCACTAGCTGCCAGGTTTTAAATTGTTTGCCTGTTAAAGATAATATATTCAAATTTTAACCATTGTGAAACGGATACAGCAAACGCATTACAGATAGGACTATAAGAAACCCCATTTAGAGATCGTGGCATTCGTAAAGCAGCAACAACTATTTTTTAAGCGCTGACTTTGTTGTTTATTACTTATTTTAGTCTTTCTGCACTTACTTTGTAAATTTAAACCCCTACCTTTATCACTTGAATGTCATATGTGACATATTGCTTCAAGATTACAAAATAAATACATGTCATACTAGAAAATAAATGTCATTTCATTTCTCTGATTCTTAACAATACATGTATTTGTTCCTGTGGTGCAAACACCATGTCGGTAACATTTTGTAATTTGCATTTGCCCTTGCTTCATGATATAGCCCATGAGATCTTCTATGAGCATGTTCTCCCGGAATATACTTTCTCTCTTATTTGTGAACTGTCAACAATTTGGCAATTATAAGTTAGGAATATGTCTTCTGCCAGTTCAATACCGTTTGTACTGCCTAATGGTTTTGTAACATATCCTCCGCACATTGGGATTTAGGAATAGTCAGACGGAGGTACTTTCAGTAATTGAAGCTCAGCACAAAATGCCGGCCGTAGTGGGCTCTTTGTGCTTCAAAGTGACCCCCAGGGAGAGAGGAATGAACGGCAGGCCCGACGGGTGACCAGATTTGGACAGCGATTTGCGCTAACGACTCAACATGATACCATCCTGATCGCCGGTTGGCTCTGTCTTAGCCTCCCGTAGCCTAGAGATCCTGGAATAGATGAGATAGCTCCCTCAAGTCCTGCCATGTGCTAGGGATAAATCTCTACAAAACGCAAATTATACCGTGCTGCGGCAATACACCTGTTGGTCCTACAACCCTGAAACAGATGAGGTGAAATAATCGAGCGGAAATGACGGGGACGAAAAATAATGAGCAAGAACTCCGCGGTAGAATGGGAACCATCCCATCACCTAGCGAGCTGGGTAAACCATGAATATTCCATAGTCAGAGTGGCGTACGATATGAACCGAACCCCGGACGTCACGAATGCAGGCCTCGCCTATTACCACGGAGCAGCCTCCCTCGATTATTCTGGACAGTAAGCGATGATTCACCTCCAGCAGAATGTTAACGTTAACGTCTATTTTAACTCTACAGCCAATTCTTTAGGAATTATATCCCCTAGGACATTTTACTGGTCTTCATTGCGCGGGAATGATATGGAGAGAGAAAGACAAAGATAGAAGGGAAGCAAACTAACAGTATTTTACCAAGTGAAAGATAAAGCTGCTCACAGTTACACACTAAAATTTAATCACTAGAAGAATTTGCAACTCACAAAATTGATTCCCTGTTCCATACCGAACAACTATCTCAATTTCAAGTTCCTCAGCCTATTTTACCATAATACTTGCAATACACCTTCCCCAAACGTAATCCCCTCTGCAAAGACTAACCACCCTGAAATGAATCCATCTACTTGCCCTTGAGTTAACTATTGGGGTTTTAACACATTACCTCACGTGATACTAAAGTGAAGGGATCAACAAGTAAGACAATGCACGCCATGGTGTACTGCACGACTGGCAAAGAGGATGGTGTCTTAACAGAAAGTTTGTGATTATTAGTTCTAATGTGCCCATGCGTGGATGTTAAAGCAAAATTTGAAGCTTTGTGGGAGAACTGGAATTGCGGTGCGGTCCATAGTAGTACATCCTTGCATTTTTTTACGATGACAATATTGAGTGCCGGGTGACAGTCACAGCTTTGGAGTAAAGGATAGCGTTGGACAAAAAAATACCTTTTAGATTCATTGGCGTTTTAAAACATAAACTTAGTGTCTTTTAAATTAGGCTCGGTGTAGTGGTGGTGATTGTACTTTACTGTTACATTCTAGAAATTGATGGACTCTTTTCTCGTCAGCGGACAACGACTTAGGCTCAAACTTATTGTGATCAGTTAGAACATATGCTTCTAAAAATGTTACAGGGTAGTTAAGATCAGACAGATTTTGTACAAAACTGTCTACATAAGTGTCCAAAGAATCTTGATTTTTGGGGAAATTACGAACACTAATAAAAAAGAAGAAGAAAATTGGTCTCTTAATGTACTTAGGGTGACATCTGTCGAAATGAAGGCATTACTGTAGACCGGAAGTCTGGAAGGCAAAGAGGAACTGATTATTTTGTAATGTCACATCTACGTCCAAGAAGATGAAGGAGTTGGAGGTCATTGTAGCTATAAAATTGAGAGAAAATATAGGGTTAAATTTACATATGAAATGGTTAAAGGAGTATTCGTCATGTTTTGTATAAAATAAAAATGGAACTTGTAAAACTCAATAAAAGTAATGGAACAAGGTCGTCTGACCCCAGAAAGTCTTTCTAGAGCTGCAGCATAAACAAGTGTGAGTCTGAGTATGCCAAATAGTTACCCTTGGCAGTTCCTTTTATTGTTTGCATAGTTTTATCTTAAAAAAAGCGTGTGCGTGAGACCGAAATTGGAGTTTTCACATTATGAAGGCACAATGGCTCTTATGGAGAATCAGCGCGGCGTTGCCACGTATGTTGCGCCAGCGCGATTACCGCGGTTTTGTTAGTTGATTCCTGAACCACTGTTGAAATCTTTTGAAAACACGCATATTTGGCAATGGCGCACTTGATTCTTCCGTAAGAAAAACATGGTCCATAGGAGCCCGTTGTGCCTTCATGACGTGAAAATTCCTAGTATAATTATAGTAACAAATGGGGGCAGGTGTCCAGAAAGGGTGTAATGGCGTGTAACCTTCATATACGAGCACATGCCATTGATTTAACTTTTGTAACGTCAGTCTGTCCATTTCATCATGATAATCAGCAGAACCTTTTTTCGCCAAGAATACAAGTTTTGTACCTTGTACAAATACTCAATCTCAATCATAAGCGATTTATTTCCTCTCTTTTCAAAATCAAATCCCATTTCCTTCCCTAAGAGATAAAAGGTTGAACAGTTAACATTTGGCAAGTCCTCATCCTCATTTTTCAACACAGTCAGAATTGCAGGGGGAATACTTTGAAATAGAAATTTATGAAATTTGTGCCGTATTTGCGTTCAAAATCATATTTTATCTTCCTACTGGTTTTGTATGTATGCCACGGTGTAGTGATGGGACCCTTTTTTCATTCTTTTCTGAATCTAAAAAATGTACGCTTACTTACACCAGTCGCCCTATGAAGTTCACTAACAATGCCGGGGTTCTTTTTCTTTAAATAATCATACACTCTAAGAATTGTTTTTCGCTCGCCACTTTTAATAATTTCGCCGTTTTTTCTGCGGTACATTGCGCATTGGTCACTTAACTGCAATGCACACGATTACCGGAGGCATAACTCGCTGACACCTTAGATTCCCAAAACCTATTGAAAACCTCCACTGAAGTACAATCCCTTATCGGCCCTTCAACTGTCGCATCACATATGGTTTTCATCATCTCCAAGATACAAGGACCGGGTTGGCAGTATGCGTTGCGCGCTGCAAACATTTGCCTTTAAATGGTGATTCATGGATGTCTTGGTACTGGAGACGTTCTATATGTATATAAAAATAATTTCGCTATTTCCTTGACAACTTTGTCGCTGGAAGATTTTACGTGGACTTATAGAAAGAGAAGTGGCCAGTGACGACATTTTCCACTGTATAAAAGAAGAATCCAAACACCTTGTTTTAAACTTAATTTAAAAAATATATGTTTAGACATATTGATATAATCTAAATACCAACGTGGCCTATAAAAGCAAGCGAATAATTCAGATTTTTTTTTCATTGAAATTATTTCGGTTTAAAACCATGTTTAGATGTTCGGAGCGAGAAAGATGTTAAAAAATCTGCTTTCAACAAAATTTTAGATTTTATTATTTTAAAAAATGTACTAATATACATAATATTTATCGTGAATACCATACTGTTCTTCGACACATTTCACACCGAAATGCATGTTCATAATTTATCTTAGTCGCATTTGAAAACACGCACATTTGGCAATGGCGCACTTGATTCTTCCGTAAGAAAAACATGGTCCATAGGAGCCCGTTGTGCCTTCATGACGTGAAAATTCCTAGTATAATTATAGTAACAAATGGGGGCAGGTGTCCAGAAAGGGTGTAATGGCGTGTAACCTTCATATACGAGCACATGCCATTGATTTAACTTTTGTAACGTCAGTTGTAAGTATAATCACATCACAATACCCTGAAAACATTGGTTCATCTCATGATTTATTGTACCATGGAGGTGGTATCGCATACTTTTCCAAGAACCTTGGTAAAACGTGTGAGGCTGTAGGCTGTGTTTACAGGTAGGATTATGTTTGATCAGTAAAGGTTTAGTTTATTATATGGGGATATTTCTGATCTAGTTTGCCAACAATACTTCCATCTGAGCTGTGGTCAAAATTACCAGTATTAGTGAAGAGCACGAAGTGTTCAAACATAGGCACTGGAGCAGAGGACAATCCTTTAAGAAGAAAACAATTTTGAGCTTGCGCGTGAATGAGGCTGATGTTAGATTAATAACTCTGGTTTCTTCTTCTGTAGCTTGTCATCTTGATACGTTTGTTTTGCTATGCCACAGTTGAAATAAATTATTTTGGAAGTGGTCAGTTTAACATAGTTGTAAGTCCGGAACGTTATCGTGTAAAGAAAATTGGCGTGTAGACTTGTAGGCAACCGTATAGAAGGTGCAACTTTCAGTCAACTTTGATGCAGCCCTGGAAGTTAATATAAATGTAAATAAAACTTCTGGACATAATTTTAGCTGTATTGCATTTATACATAAGCATTTGGAAGTACTAAGGATTCTTATTAATTCCTACCAGTGTTCAGAGTATATAATACATTAACAACTGAATCCGCGAGCTTTCGTTGAATGATAACTGCAATTTGAGTGCATAAAACGGCCATAGTGCTTCGCTTCACAATATTATGTAGGAATCAGAAATTATTGCCCTTCCCTTTATTTCCCTTTGTGAACATCTACTATGAAAATGGATTCGTGTAATAAACATTTTCAAAAGCCTAAACGTAATTCCGTGGCAAATGTGTGCATTTTGATACACTAAAATATCATTATGTTGCTATAAACCGCTTGGGCAAGCTTTTAATCCTTGTTTTTATATGGTGTATTTCCAAAATGAATATATAGGGCAATTGCTGTTCGTACATGCATGAAAGTCACAGTACCTAAATAGTATGGCCAACTACATATCATTATATTTACACCTTATATCTGTAAGCTCCTGGAAAAAGGTATAGAGGCAGATTAACTAACTATTTAAAATGGTAAAATAATTAAAGGCACAATCAGTTTTGTTCCATAATAACCACAGCACCGGCGATACTCTCTGTCATACTCGTAACAAAATATTTTTGAATATTATATTGGAAGTCTCTCTTGACATAACATAGATAAGTATGATCATTCTATTTTATTAACTAAACTCAATATATGAGGAATCATTGGGCATTATCAAAACTTACTGGAGTCTTAACTGAACAACGGAATACCATAAATTGCAATTGACAGTACATTTAGTGATATTCAAAACATTGATACTGACCTTACTCAGGGTGCAGTGCTTGGTCCGATTATATTTCAGATCTACATTTATAATTTACTGAAAATACATTTAGAAGCTATAAGCGATCGTTATTCGCATATGCAGACGACAGTTTTATCATCCGGTGGAAAATGTTGAGATGACGCCTGTACCACACCATCAGCGGAATGAAAATAACCTAAATTCGCTGAACTGAAATTTTCTGTTGTTTGATACCGAAAAAACAATAACCATCATCTGTGATCTTTTGGTTTCAACCCCTTAATCTGACATCTCACAGTGAAATATATCATGCTATCTTAGTAACTATGTAAGTTGCGGCCGTGCCGTGGCCGAGTGGTTAGATCATTCGCTTCTCACCAAAGCGGCCCGGGTTCGATCTCAGGCAACCGCATGTGGGATTTGTGGTGGACGAAGCGGCGCTGGGGCGGGTTTGCTCCGGGTTCTCCGGTTTCCCCCGCCAACTCATTCCACCGTTGCTCCATATTCATTTCATGTATCATCAGTGTCACCACCTGCGGTGCCGTATGTACTAGTAGTAAAAGCGGATGCTCAATTTTTTTTTTTGTTTTAAATTAACGTCCTCCAACATTGTGTCATATCGGACGAATGAATGAAATGAAATGGGTGAAATGATGCTCAAATGAGCCCGAGGTCCATGGAGCTTTAAGTTACCCGACATTCGTCTTCTCAGGGTAGGGAAAACCTCGGAAAAAAACCTTACCCGGATAACTTACCCTAAGCGAGATTCGAACTCGCGACCTCTTGAACGTGAGGCAGACACGCTAACCATCACGCTACCGAGGCGGGCGCGGATGTTAAACAATACAAAAAACTGTATAAGTTAATAATCCCAGTCAAAAATATTTAGGTATCACAATTATGTATACTAACACTTCTGAAGAAGCATACACCATTTATATGCAAAAAACCTTGTCAAAAAATTCACTTTTTGTCAAACTGTGGATACAGTGGTCAAGTGATGTTTTACGTCAGCTATCAATTTATATTTGATTAAATCCCTTCTTCAGTATGGTATTTTGGGTTGAGAAATTTCGTTTCCACCCTGTTATGACTTTAATACTACTAGAAAGGAAACTAAAATATGTTTGAGAATCAACTCACAGATAAAATATACCACTTTTGTTCCCTGACTTCAATTCAAAATGCATGGAATTTGTTATGTTTTACTAAATTTCAGACACACATTCCATTGTGTTGCCATAGATACAAAACTAAACCTTCTGACCCTGTGTGCTTGCCTGAACTTAGATTTTAACAACTAAAGCCTTCAAAAGAGTAACAATCTTGGTCCAATATTATAAAATATAGTGATAGAAACGTTATGCAATTTATAACAGTATAATACTTTAAATTAAAAGAAAGCTCAATTAAAGTATTATTAGGAAATACTTTCCAAGATGATATTTTAAACTTGCGTGTCCATTGCTAACATTTGTATTAGGTTACTTTTAAAACTAAAAGTAACATTATGTCTTATTGCTTTTGTTCTGCAGCTTACCAAGCGGGGGACCCGGTTTCGATTCCGCGTACCCGCTGGGAGACCTGCTCCATGGTGTTCTCAGCCTCAGCCTCGTTAAGTTCCTGAGAGACCTATTGAGGAGCTGGTTGATTAAGAGGTAGCGGCCCCTGGCCGAGAAGACCGCATAACCGGCTGGAAGGGACCGGGGCGCTGACCACGATTCACCTCCTGTACTGCACCCCACTCATAACGTCTGTGATGGGCAAGGGTGGAAGTCGCAACGGTCGTGCGCGAGGCCTTGGCCCGGATGGGCTCTTGTGGCAGTGGGTAATGATACCATTACCACATATTTGTACTCAAAGCATATCTATTTGTAACGAAATACCCGCTTGAAGAGAAGGGTTTTTCATTCAGTGTCGGGGTTATTGCTAATTGCCAATTATTGCTAATATTATCTGAACTTTTTAGAGAAATTAGCTAAAATAAAATCAAAGTTAAATTTCCCCATTTCAGGCTGGAGGAAGCGTTCTCATTGTTTATAATAGTACCAGGAGTTCCAAAGAAGGAAATTCAACGAAGGTATTGATGTGGAATCGTCATTCCTCCGTTCCGCTATCCTACGCGGAATGATGCTTTCTGGTGATTTCTGCTCCGGCTGCTCTGGCATGTGACTTTAACCTCAGGGTATGCGTGAGTGTTTGCGAATAAAACCAGAACTCTCGTTTGAATACTTTTATTGTCACCAAAATAATCCTCACACTCGAGGATCCGGAATGTAAGTCCCGTGACTGAAGTGATCGCTCGGAGATCTGGGCGACAAGTGTAGTGACCCGCCGGGTTCTGGAGGGCAAGTCTAAACGACCCTTTCTCTCCGGGTTCTCGCAGGTAAGTGTCTGTGCGTCATGACGCTCTCTATACCTTTCACTTCCTAATTAGCAACAGGGTTTCGAAGAAACGACCATCCCTTGTTTTCCGGCTCAACGCCGGCACTGAACGATTTCCAGGAAAACCGGTATTACTATGTATCAGGCTGACTACCTGGAATTTACCACTAATGACTTGCTAGCAACATTACGTGTCCCTTCTGACAATCTTAACCACAACTAATACTCCAGATTCTGTAGCTTTATATATGTAACGATTTTAACATTTTCTGATTATTAAATTCCGCCATGTGATGCAGTATTATATCCATAATTATGGCGTTCACAATTTCGGCTTCAATATGTTGAGACAATTATTTGAAACCACATGCCAAAGCACTTCGTTTAGTCGTACAAATGCTTCTTTATATTATGATTTTCGCTTTTTACTTCAGGAGTGTTCTACTCTAGCTCAGGAAGTATCATGCATATAATTAAAGCTCATATGGTGATAAAATACCATTCCAATTAAAAATGAGGATAATTTTAGACCACAAAATGGGAAATTTTCACTGAATTTTGATTAAACTTGGACTCAAAGTTATCAGCCGCTTACCATTGGTATTATTATAAGAGGGCGTGCATTCAATGTTTAGTATCTCTGTCTTCTAAAAGTGAAATTTCAAAGGAGTAATTAAATTTTTAGAGGCAAATCATTATCAAAGAAAGAAGTAATTCCTGAATCCTTGAGGCAAGACGGCCTTAGCCTGACTGTGCTTAATTTCATGGAAATGTTAGCTGTCAAGTGCATAAAAGAGAGAATGTCAAAAGCAAAGGATGTGAAATAAGGAGGTGAGGGGGGTGGGGGGGAGAGAAAAGCACTTTTTCACACGATGGGTGTGTCGGTTGATCGCAGATGATAACCAAGATTTTATAGCCAAAGGTAATGACATCACACATGCTCATGAAACAATGGCGTATGAAACTAAATTGATGCCTGGCCTATTATTACTGAAGCGGTTTGTACGGTATCGAGTAAAAGACGCAACCCGGGTCTAAGTGGCCACGTATGTTTTCTGCATAGTGGTGTTTTTGCACCACAAGCAATTTTATCAAAATTACTCCCAATCAATTTCTGAAACTGTAAATTGATTTTTTTGTGTAATTGCAGACTTGATTATCGTTTACTTAGAGTTCCTAAATTCTCTTATTATATACGTGATCTTGCATCTTATGGCTTGTGCTCCACGACGCATATTTTCTGGTGTTTCTCATTAGCAAGTCCCAGATTCTCAGAACCTGCCATTTTTAATTTTTGCAGCATAGGCATTCCTACGGTGGACCCCAGATTATGAAAATGCGTGTTTATTGCGCAATGTTTGGTTATTTTGTCATTTTCTAGACATGTTTCCCATTTTAGGTCATCATTTTGTCATCATATCCTTTGCGTCTTGATTAATTAATTTACTTGCATTTACATTGAAGATATAAAGAGTTTGATATTATTGTCATTTTAGATAAACATGACCTTTCAAAAGACGGCGTCGTGGCCGAGCGGTTAGACCGTTCGCCTATCATCAAGGCGGCCCGAGTTCGATAACAGGGACCTCCATATGCTATTCGTAGCGGATGAAGTGGCGTCTGGGCGGATTTTCTTTGGGTTCTCTGGTTTCTCCCGCCACTCATCCCACTGACTGCTCTATTATCACCTTTCCAATCATGCGTATCGGCTGCATTTCATATCATCCTCTTCCAAACTCTTATACCTGGTGCTGGGCTGACCACTCACTTCCAGGTCTTCAATCTATCCAGTCCATAGATTCCTCTGCTCCCTGATAGGTATCTGACTTTAGGCACAGGCTTGCAAGTCTTAGGGGGCGTAAAGGGAAGGTAATGAGCTAAAGAAGAGGACTTTCAGACGTCATAAATTTCACTATTCAACTGAGAAATTAGATATGAGTAACTTTGTCCTCGCGTTTTTAACAAAATATCACTCCTATTGGTTTTTCTGGAAAGGGTTATTTGCAGGAGAAGGTAGTGGAGGCGGTATCATTATAATTATGAGTTTATGTTCCGCACTAGGAATGAGACAGGTTAGATTTCCCTTCTGCACGTTAATGTATGTCCAGCACATTATAATTGCGGTCTCTGGGATAGAACCCGGTTCATCTTGGTGAGAGGTTAGTGGTCTGACTACATGGCCACGGGGCTACCTACTATGCGAACTCAAAAGAGTTAATGCTACTCTTATGAAAGACCTGCTTCAACAACAAAATTTTCTTGAGATTCTATTCAGATTCCTCTAACAAGAGCGCGGAACAAATATATTTTCAATTACATTTCTCAATTATCTGATTATCATTCTTATAAATGGTTTTATTACTGTATAGTAGTTACAAGGATCGTTCAATATATAATGCCAGAGTTTTTAAAATACATATATACCAGGTGGCCCACTCCAGCCGGCATTGGGGTAAGTAGATAACCCTTCGTGCTTAAAAGAGTTGCAGAAGTCACGGGGGTAAATTCAGTCAGTGGCGCACATGAACTTTGTTCTACTAGTAAGAGAATTGGGCGGGATGCCAGGTTAGCGTGTGTAGCGCGCTATAATAGACAAGAATAGTCTTAGAATGTTTTCCACTTCACTTACAGGACTTTGTTTTCTAGGGAATAAACTCATTCCTCTGTATGCTGCTATTGTCTAGCACTACGGATCACTTATTGTTAATTGACGTAACAAAATCCGTGCAAACATGAGGGCACATAACGTTTCATTGGCATTTCTTTGTTGTTATTAAAGTTATTGTCGTATTTCATATCATCCTGATGATGGGAGAGATGCACACTCCCGAAACGTCGATGACTCTTCATCATTACACCTGACTTGAATCCCGAGAACGTCTACATGCTACATGCGCTAGCCTGGCATCTCGCCCTCTTCTCTTACAAGCAGGATAAAGTTTGCGCACGCCACTGACTAGATTTACCCCGTGATATCTGCAACTCTTAACGCACGAACGGTTATCTACTTACCCCAATTGCGGCTGGAGTGGGCCACCTGGTATGTATACCAACGTCCTTGTAGGTGCTTCACCTTTGATGTCTCTTCTGCGTGCCTGTGAAGTTCTGAGCTGTTCCGGCAGATGGTAGAGCCGTAGTACAGCGTCAAAAGTGGCGTCTACATACGACTCTCGTAATAAGCAACGTGCTGTTATTGAATTCTTGTGTGCAGGAAAAGAATCTGTGGTGAACATCCATAAGCGTTTGTGTGCAGTATACGGCAGGTAATAAGAGTACAGTTGGGCGATGGGAAAAGAAAGTTAAAGAGCCAGGAAATGCAAAATCAGAGCTCCATGATCAGCCACGCTCGGGTCATCCTGTCGCAGCTACTGCTCCAGACATGCCCAATAGCGCAGATGCCATTATTCCTGCAGACCGGCGCATCACAACTCGACGTTGGCACTACAGTTATCGGTCAGCATTAGAAGTGCGTGTGCAATGATCGAGACCTTCCGATACTCAAAGACGTGCTCACGATGGGTTCCACGAATGCTCACAGCAGACCACAAGATGCAAAGAAACGCCATTTTATCATCTGGTGTCGTACTTTCATCTCTTTGGGCCGCTTACGGCGGACACACTTTGAAGATGGCTGGAGTGAAAACCTGGTCACGCGTGCAGCACAAGAGCTTTTACCGGTAGGGAATACATACTCTCACACAATGTTGGTGTAAGGCCGCAGAACATGATGGAGACCACGTAGAAAAGTAGGCCAGGGACATAAAATGTTGATATGTATTGACACCAAGTGGCAACAAGAATAAATTATCAAAGAAAAAAAAATGGTGGGCATTATACTGAACGAACCTCGTATATTCTCATATAAATTAATTCATAACCTTCTGTACACTATTATTATAAATTAAATCCCAGCTCCGGTCATTCTTTGGGATTCTCGTGTCATTATTTTAAAATATTAAAATTCACTTTATATGTCATTTTCCAAACATTTTTGGGTGATAAAAACACGTGCGCTACTCATTAACATCCATATTCTGTCCATTCAAAATGAGTCGACGTGCTTGAATTCCCTACGGTTATTTTGATCCCATTCATTTTATTCCTCCAGCAAGTAAATTAAGTTTTAAATACAAGTGTTAGTTTATTGCAAATTTTGACACTGAGGTGAACTGCTTTATATTATTGAATTATAGCTTTGTCCTATTACTTTTAACGAAGTGTTAAGCGTTCGGCTGTAAACTTCAGTATTTATGGATGTCTACACATCGGAACATGAAGTAAATGTCACCAGGGAGCGCAATTATCATTACGACAAGAAAGTTCTAAAGAAGACCGGTTTCTCAAGCCTATTCTGCATTAATGGCTAGTATATTTTGCTGCAGATTGAATGCTAACAACGTGGCCATTTAAAATATAGGGAGCATTGTGCCTTTGAGCATGCAATGTGGCTCATTTAATGTCTTAAGTCAAAGACCATACAAAGCATTTAGCGAAAACAATTTGCGGTTTACTGAAAATTTCGGATTCTCCATTCACATTAATTGCTAAAGTTGCAGGCTTAAAGAAACAGATGCGTTTCTGAACTCGTCAGGGAAACAATTCTGTACAACAGGAACGAAATATTATCTCTAAAATAGCTGAGGGGAAAACTGTGAGAAAGAACGGATAACTTGGAGCTACAGCATAGAGTCAGGAAACAAACAACATACTAATTAAATTATACTGTGACGCCGGCTGACGGCAGTGGCCAAACAACAAGGACTCTGGGCCGAGCTGCCTCAACTATAGACGGTACTTGTATTAAATACTTTCAAGATCAGGCTGCCTCGCGTGACTGTTTGTGAACACGTGACAATGAGCGCGGCATGTCACATGGGTTTTTGAGATTAGTCGAAAAGTGTCCTGAGGCCGGCGTATTTGTAGAAGTTCCAGAAAGATGAAGTTCGAGAAGGGAGCATGTTACGCCATCCTCACTATGTAGGAAGGTGAGGCAACAAGATTTTGGAGTCAGTCAGGTTTTGGTATGTGTTTGTGAGTGTGCGTGCGTGTGTGTGCGCGTGTGTGTGTGTGGTGTGTATGTGTGTCTGTGTGTGTTTGTGTGTGTCTGTCTGTCAGCTGTTGTGTAGGTCACGTCGAAAGGATGATAGCGAAGCAGTTAATGAATGTCGAGTGATTGTAGTGTTAGTCAGCTGTTTGGGAGACATTAAAGAAAGATAGAAAGGAGTGAGTCAAGTTTACGAGAAGAAAATAGGGGTAGGTTGTAACATCACGAAATACCGTTGACTGTGTTAACACCAATAAAATAGGGCTGTGTATTTGTGCTAAAGTTTTGTGGAATAAAGTGAGTGAAAAGGTAACTGGACTGGGCCCATGTCATTTTATCACACTGGTGTAATAAGTGACATTGTCAAATTTGTCATTTTGTTACAATAGCTATTGAGCATAAGAAGGGAAAAATGGGCGTGAAGGATGCAAAGTTATGAGAACCAGACGCAATGGAAACGCAGGAATAATTGTGTTTTCAATTAATAGCATACCAAAATAGTACCGAAAATGCCTTGAAAGTGCGCAACGGAAAACACAAAAGGCGCACTAAAGTCTCCTTCCCGCTTCTACAGACCTAGGCTGTTTGCTGGTTTTATAATTTTAAAATATTTCAGCTTGAAATTTCATTAAATGTGGATTGTTGGGTTCGACGTAGAAATATTCTTCTTGAAATGTTTGCGGAAAGATTGTGTTCCATTAGTATTGTCAGGAGTACGTAAACCATTAAAGGCTGAGTGGAGGTAGGAAAAGGAATAGGAGAGATACGGAGGTGTTTGGCACTGAAGATAGATTTATTGTATCTATGCCCCCAAGGGAGGAAGGATGAGATGAGAGGAGACATCGTGCGGCCAGATCTAGACTATCGGTACAGACACTGATAGAACTCCGTAAGGTTTCCCAAGTTTGACGACACCTCGTAGTCTTAGGTCTCCCGGGACCCTCTTAGGGGGACCTCAGCGCTGAGGCCAACGCCCCCAGATGCCGCCCATGAACACGGATCCCACAGACAACGAGGGACCGAAAGAGTTCCTGTGCGCATATCATCCCTGCGAAAATGCATCTAGCGCCTTCGCTGTCACTTGCAACCCTGAAAGAACCAACGGGACGAACGATGAATGAAATGACTAATGAAGCGAAATGGAAGGACAGGAAATTCGGGGATGTAATTATCTTACCCAGCATTCGCCTAGCGACCAGGGGAAACTCCCAAAAAACTCCATGGGTCAGGAGAGTCGGCCATGGGAATCGAACCCCAAGCTCCCGAATGCGAGCCTCACCATTACCGCCGAGCCATCTTTCTCGGTTAAAAGCTGATAATCCAGGAGGTTGTTACTTGATTGTTAAAAATGTAGGCGGAAAAAATGTTAATTATATTCACTCACTCACTCACTCACTCACTCACTCACTCACTCACTCACTCACTCACTCACTCACTCACTCACTCACTCACTCACTCACTCACTCACTCACTCACTCACTCACTCACTCACTCACTCACTCACTCACTCACTCACTCACTCACTCACTCACTCACTCACTCACTCACTCACTCACTCACTCACTCACGCACTCACTCACTCACTTACTTACGCACTCACTCACTCACTCCACTGACACCTGTAGAAATAAGATGACTTCCCCAACAAAGAACAACTTTAGCCATTCAAATACTTTCCGTTTTCTCTTGTACAGGCCTGTCAATCCTAACCGAAAATTTACAACACCAGCTTTGTCCTAAGCGAAGTTGGCAGTACTGAATAATAACAGAAGGAAATACCATTTTTGTTGGAACATGCAGCTGATTCAAAGTCTAAATTATACGATCTGGAGCAAATTATTATTTTACAAATAGTAAATCCGTCTCCACGTCCCACATCTTTTAATCAAAGTCGGTTGCTTTAGATATTAAGAAACCGGTATAGTCTGCTAGTAATTTTCACTGTAGTATAGACATGCAGTTTACACCTAGGCGACACCGGAAATTTCTAGAATGTCATGTTGTTAAAAACAAATTAACTTTGTTTATATTTGACGGCTACTTTTTAATGTTTTAGAGTTGTGCAAATTGCTCGAGTTGCTCTGATGGTTTCTTAATTATTATCACATAAAACATTTTGTGTTCACACAAAAATGAATTTGATTACTGAACATTTCTGACCAATTATTTTCTTACAAATTTAATTCGTCAGTAATTCCTAAACAACGTGAATCTCGATTTAGAAATGCATTTGGCAAAGAATTCCTAATTAAGGCAACAATTCATAATTGACACAGCGAATTCAGAAAAGGTCGTTTTCTTCTTATTAATGAATTTCATGATGGACGCACAAGAGCTGCTGTTACCGGTGAAAATATTACCGCTATTCGAAAAATGCTCGAAGAAGATGGACGGATATCTTATGTATTCAATTGGGGGACAAATTGGTGTGACTCAGATTCGCCATTCATTCCACCAATTGCTCCATTATCCCCTTCCAATCATCCATTTCGCCTGCATTTCACTAACTGCATTTGCTCACTATTCATAATTGACACAGCGAATTCAGAAAAGGTCGTTTTCTTCTTATTAATGAATTTCATGATGGACGCACAAGAGCTGCTGTTACCGGTGAAAATATTACCGCTATTCGAAAAATGCTCGAAGAAGATGGACGGATATCTTATGTATTCAATTGGGGGACAAATTGGTGTGACTCAGATTCGCCATTCATTCCACCAATTGCTCCATTATCCCCTTCCAATCATCCATTTCGCCTGCATTTCACTAACTGCATTTGCTCACTATCATATCTGGTGCTGGGCTGACCAACCGCATCCAGGTCTTCACTCTGTCTGGTCCAGAGGTCTCTCTGCTCCCCAACAGGCGTCTGACCCTAGGCACTGGCTTGCAAGTCCTAGGGGGTGTAAGTCCTACATAAGGGTAGGGTAATCAGGGAAAGAAGAAGAATCACCTTTTGTCATCAGATGATGCTATGGAACATTAGGTATAAAAACTTGGTTTCTGAAGTCCCTCAGAAGGATTAGCATCTGTGTTTTAAGGAATGGTTTCATCAAATGCAAAACTGTACTGATGTTAAAAGAGAATATTGTGAAAACAATAACATTATTTACATATTTTGAAACTAATCTTTGATTTTATAAAACTTGTCAGTGTAGCCCACGTGCAATTGTTGGAAACATGGGGACTTACATAAAATGTTCCATTTGTCAAAACAATCTCAAATTTCACTAAACTTTTTAGATTAGTGAACAAGTCTTAAAAGGCAGCACACCATCAAATGGAAAACAAAAGTGTTCTTGCTATTCGTTGCAATATTCTTCTCTTACAGTTGTTCTGTGGCGTCTTGATATGAAAAGGGATTTTTAGGTAACCTCTTTCTCGGTTCCAGATAAATACCTTACCTTAAATAAATAACATGTCTGGGTATCATATGTGAATTCACATCGTTGCTGAAGGCAGATTCAAGGATCGATTCCCTAAAGTGTTATGGGCTTCCAACAGGTGGGTTCTGAAGCGCTTTCAATCATGTGTAAACATGGATCGGGGTGCACTTCTAATGTGTAGTCTATGAGAACATCTCTTTCAATGAAAAAAATCCCTAAATATGAACAATTTTCCTAATACGGAAGCTGTTTTTAAAATTGGTGGCTATGTGAGGTGGTTAGTTGTTTTACTTTATCTATTACATACCCTCGTGGACAAAAGAAAAAGTCATGTCTGGAACGCCAAATTCGTCAAGTCCTACCGCGGCACAGCGTCCTGCTTACACCATCCGCGATACAGTTTTGTAGCGACAGCAATAAGTTGTCACAAGTTCCAGATCTTATTATTACTAACCCATATGATCAATCAAGGCGCTGTGCCGTGTGGAACTTAGGACTAATTTGACATGCCAGACATGACTCACTTTTTTGACCACAGGTGTACATACAGGAAGTAGAGGTAGTATTGTACTTCAACAAAAACTTTGATATCGATATTTTACCAGTCATAGACATTTTGAGACTTCCCGAATCAAAAGAAATCATTTTGGAAAAAAGTACTGCCAATGTGAGCGTTTGTCTGCCTTGGTATTTATCTCCAGGGGCCTCCAGCGATGTGACACAAAGATTTTGAAAAACAATCCTAATCCAAGCTACCCTTTACAAGCAAACCTTTTCGAAAATTTTGAATTTATCATTAATGGCTACAACGATCTTTACTAAATTACCTTATGTTTAATATGTTTATAATAATTGAAATGTATATTTTGAATTTTATAGGAATAGTCTATGTTGGCCTTTTCATTCTGAACGACTTTTGCATAGCTGGTAATCCGTAGGAGATAGAAAAACTTTAGTTCATAAAGAATGTAGATGTCGTTAAAGCACACAATTAATGTGAAATATTCTATTTTTGTGAAGTTAAATGCTTCTTAGGTATTTATTGTTGTTGATTTTCTTTTTTCCTTTTTTCATATGGGAAGACGTTGTTCCATTTGACATACACAGAGAATGTAATTTTAAAGCCGTTACGTACCGTCTAGGTCTCACAACATTTGACTGTCACTTAAGCCAATTGCATTCGTCTATTCCCGTTGTATCTACCAGGAAATATATAATAAAGCATGTCTACTAATGTTTATCTAGCTTAACATGAAGTAGGCAGAGGAATAAGCATTTGTAAGAGTAGTTTGCACATGGGTGAGTAGAAAAAATCACGTGAGTGCAATACATCACATGTTTTTATACTGTAATAATGTACCTAAAGCATATTGTCTAAAGCATTTGCCTCCAGTTCTAAGGTTTCCACGTTATGTATGACTTGAAGAGGTGTAATTAAGACATTACTTTGTTTTAAATACAACTTATAAAACATAAATATGAAAATTAGTAATATTAACATTTTATGCATTATACCTTATTACATTATATTGTGTAAGTTCATCAGAACATCTCTCTATATCATTTAAAATTCTTTTAAGCACAACTAATTTTGAAATGGCATTTATAAACGTTAATGGAGTAATCACACCTTAAAGTGCAGGTGGTAGTGTTATGCAGAAATGGATAACACCGCAAGTATGCTATATTTGATTACACCTAAACCTGCAGGCTCTGTATTCAGTTCGGGACGTTTGAATGTTCAAGCCCTTGTTTATCTCTGCAAAATCATTTAAGGATGATAATCAAGTAGATTTTTCAATTACGGAAAGACGTTTGGCCCAAATCTCAGCCATAGACTTCAAGTAAACTAACACAACACATTAGCAGATATATATTTATATTACACAACTATTGTTTTTGTGCTGCATCTGTGGCTGGCAAAAATCTCGCCAGAAGTATTTTTCAGTAGTATGTGTCCACGAGATATAACTGATGCAAATGAAGAATATGAATGACCTAATGACTGCACCTCAGTTTGTACTTTCGCTAGAGGCTTGAAAGTGTGCGTATACCAGGAGGTACATATAGACCACCGATGACCAACGTTTGCGACAGCAATTTCGAATCTTATGGCATAATTTGATTTAGTGACTGCTTTGCTACTGCTTATGTTTAAAAAGTCTATTAACATTAAGGCGACAAAGTCGAAGTGCATAGCCTTAGAAGATCCACCAAGTGATCGTCACATAAGCTATTGCGATAGAGACTTTTAATATACGAGTAGTTCAATTTGGAGAAACTCTCTTCACAAATACCGATATATAGAACTACACTCACTCTTGCTTATACTATCCTTGCAAATGCTTACTTCTCTATCTACTACATTTTAATCGACATAAGCATTTTCAGAAAGTATCTTATTGCTAATTTTCCTGTAGATGTAATGGGAATATGGGAATACGTTATGGGGATACTTTATGGGAGGGCTTTAAGCGAAAGCGAAATGCTTTAAGAGATGGTTGCTATGCGATGGCTTTGAAATTCCGTTCTCTTTGCAAGGCCAAGAAATAATAATTAAAAAAAAAAAAAACCGAATAAAATATTCCTATGTGAGAAAAGTATATGTATTGGCAAATTCAAACAAATAAAGCATATCTCGGAAATGGTCCAGTCAAAAGGAAAAGAGGTATTTGACGTAAATGGTGTGTTTTAACGAGATCCACATTTGTGCAGTAAGCTTTTGTCTGTCTCTTACTGTTAGCCATTTATACAAAAATCATTATGAATGAAGAGATCTTTTGAGGGCATTCCCAGAAATTTCAAGGTATAACTTAGAAAGCGCTATGAAATCGCCTATTTGTGTCCTTCACTGGATACAGACTGTTGTGAGTCTATACGTCACAAGCAAGAACTGATTCACGCTCCGGCTAAAAGAGGAGGTGGGGAATAGCACCTAATTAAGTAAGCGTCTCTAAAGAGACAAGGTTAGACATCGCTGATATAGACATCCAGGATATGCAAACAGGACCTTTTGGTTTCGAGACTTATTGCTACTGCCTTTAAGGGCACCCATGGGTGAAATTACTAAGTGTTACAGTTTTTATATAAATGTTTAAAATAGTTTGTCACATGCTGCTCTATCACAACTATGAATATGTTTTAAATTTCATACACATATCTTCAATAATAATTGAGAAAAAGCTTATTTTACTTCTTTTGTGTTAACTAGTTCAGTGTAATCTGACAAAATAAAATACTAACACATTATTTAAATATTAACAAGTAAACTGGTATGCATATTTTTTCACTGTTATGATTATTTCAGATCAATTTTAATTGCTATTGATATATTTTTGTAGCAATTTATCCTCAGTGGATAAATTTAATGCATCATATCTTGAAAAATGTAAACATGTATAAAACACCGTGTTTAACTCCATTTTCTGAGTTTTACTGGAAATTTTTGTGAGATTGTATGCATCCCATGGAACATTTTAATGTACAAAAGCTTAAGAAAAATGCATTGGACGTAAATATAGGCTACTAGGTCGCGTGATCTTGGGCGTTTAAACGGTCACACGTTGAAGCTTTAATCCGCTTGAGCGGAAAGAGAGAATACAATTGAAGCTAAAGGACATAAAAGCTAGTATTGTTTAACATTTTGATTGAAGCTGTAACGAAGACAATGTAATGCAGAGGGTTATAAAAATTGCTGCCGACAATGGAGGAGAAAGGTCAACAAAGTTCCCGAAATTGATGCTTCAGGTATTGGTTAGATTAGATTCGTGGGTTTAAGGGCGCTCAACTTCTAGGTCATCAGCGCCCTTATAAAATCCATGGCAATAGCCAGATATAAACTTTAATCAAAAATAAAATTACTAGTAACAAAAAAAATACACATAAACGTAAAAAACAGTCGCAATAGCCGGATATAAAGCAAGGTAATAAATATGTTAAAAGGCATAAACAAATATCTAAAATTTTAAATCCTCAAATTGATATTACAATCCGCTAAAAACTCAAAAACTCTATCAACCACTGTTTTGTCGTCCGCTAAGACCTCTGCAAGTCTGGCAAGCAGCTGCAGAGAGTCTCGAAGGTGCGCTAGAGAGCAACACTAGCAGCACGTGGCGGATAGACAAAAGATTGTCACACAGCGGACATAGAGGGGCAGGGTCAGGAATTGATGGCATTCTTTCTTCCACAGACCATCCGAAATCTTTACTTTTAGTAAGTGCTGTCAACCATTGCTCTCACCCTGAACACTTGCATGAAAACACAGTCAAACCGATATCCATGACAACAGAATGTTTTGGCTGAAAATCCGTCCACAGTATGGAGACAAATGCACGCTTTCTCGGCGTTGCTTCATCCGAGAAATCATTAGCTACGGTGCAACGCCTCATCGAAACAGCAGTCCTAAGTAACTCACCACAGAGGGAAAATAAATATCACCTGAAAAGTTATTTATGCACAGTTCCTGGTGTGTTAGCTTCTTACGTATCAAACACTGGACACATTCTAAACATTCATAAAGTTTAGTCTTCTTAAAATATGTCTTGTCATAATCGTCACTGGTCACATTAGGAATAAGTTAACCATTTCGTAGACTTATAGTGTTAACGATTTATACTGTTAAATACTGTTTTCTGTAGATATTAAGCAGTGCAGAGGAAGACAGCTTCAAACGTGTGACATATTGGAACGAAGAGCAAGCATATCAGTTCGTGTGACGTCAAGCGAGAGCAGTGTAATTCTATGTTGCCTAGATAAACGGCACTGTGAGTACGACACTTGAGGGCTCAGTCAGGTATAGCACTCTCAATAACAATAACATGGCCAGTACAAGCAAATCGATGCAAGCAGTGTTTCTGTCTGGTTCTGTAATGAAATTAGCTAAGTTCAAATCCCGAAGTACCTTGTCAGATCACCACCTAACGTGCATAAATTTCCCATATATTACATACTAACGTTGATAAATTAATTAAAGCAATACGAAGCAGGAAGTGTTGGAATATGTCCACAAAATTTTGTTCTGTACGGCTCTCTTCTTAGGAACCAGGAATAAAAGAGGAGAAAGACTCATCCAGTTTGTGGAAGGACGTAACTTGCGTATACTAAATTCATTCTTTAAGAAATCCCCGACAAGAAAATGGACTTGGCGATCCTCAGACGGAAAAACAAGAAACGGAACAGACTTCATACTCAGCAACAGCCTAGAAGACGTTACGAAAGTGCAAGTGATAAACGGATTCAAATTTGATTCAGATCATAGAATGGGAAAGACAACTCTCAAATCACATAAAAGGAAAAAATATGACAAAAGACCATATAAACCCAAAGCTGAGGAAATAAACAAGGATAGCATTAAAGAACAGAATTACAAATAGAAGGAAACTCCGAAAACGACATGCAAGAGCGTTACAACAAAATCCAGACATGTACTTTCCAATCTGCATAGGAAGCCTCAAATGGTATAAGAAAACAAAGTTATCTATAAATACAGTTAATAGAACAGAGAGAACTAAAGAAGAAGCTGTGGCAAAGATCATGAACAGGGACAGAGGAATACTCTGAAACTCATAAGAGAACTAAGAGGGAAATTAGAAAGGACATAAGGGAGTGCAACCTTAACCAAACGTGGTTCATAATAGCTGAAACGAAATCTATTAAAACGGCAAAACAAGAACTAGCGGATGGAAAGTTCTGGATGCTTGGTGGACAAGATACAAAAAGGAAAAACGACGCGATCAAGATCAGGACTAGTAGCCGCCGCAACTTTCTACAGACAACTATATTACAGTAAATCTTAAATGAACTCTCAAAATTTACAGAGGACAAAAAAGGATGAAGAGGAAATACAGTCTGTTCTAACAAGGGAAGTTGAAGACGTCATAACAAATCTAAATAGTAACAAAAACCCTGGTGATGATGGTATTATTAATGAATGCTTGAAATGGGAAAAAGAGGAGCTGACTTCAACCATAACAACGCTCTTCAATAAAATTGTTAGCACAGAAGAGATACCCCAACAATGGAAAACGAGTACGACAATTCTCATAAATAAAAAAGGAAATCGAGAAGATTTAAATAACTACATACCGATAAATCTTGTATCTAATTTGTATAACATATTTAAGAAGATCCTTGCAAATAGTGATAGGTAAGAACCAACCGCCAGAACAAGTAGGCTTTTGTAAGCAATACAACGCAATAGACCATCTTCAAGCAAGCAATCAAGTCATTGAGAGAACACAGGAATTTAATCTCTAATTTTATATAGCATTCATAGACTACACGAAGGCGTTTGACACAGTTCAACATGGTAGTGTACTGAAATCCTTAAAAGAAATTAGCATACTCCCAAAATACATAAAACTGTTTGGGAAGATATATGCAAACAATAACTCCAAGGTCAGAACAGAAGTAGAAGGAGAAATCTTCAGAACCAAGAAAGGTGTTAGGCAAGAGGACCCAATCTTCCCTAAGCTGTTTACATACGTTCTCGGAATTGTATTCAGGAGACAAAATTGGACTAGAAAAGGATGAGGAATTAATATAAACGGAAGAAGACTGTCAAACCTCAGATTTGCGGAAGACATCGTATTGTTTGCCAAATCAACAAGAGAACTACAAGATGTGACAGAGTTGAATGCAAGGAGCGAAGAAGTAGGGCTGCAGATGTATCCGACAAAAACCAAAGTCATGACCAACTCAAGAGAGATACCAATTCTAATTGAGGGTGCACCGCTCCAGTATTGCAGGGCATACAACTATCTGGGACAAACAATAAGTATGGTAGAGAGAAGGGAAAATGAGCTCCCAAGAAGAATAACACTTGCCTGGGGAAAATGTAGTTTAAAATTTATTCTAATGGAAAAAGGATTAGCCTCGCAACAAAATTTGTAACTTCGCAAACTTGCGTCATCTCAGTGCTCCTCTATGGCAGCCAGACTTAGATGTTTACAAGAAAACAGATTGAAATGATGCAGGTCTGCCAGCGGAAAATGGAAAGGAAGATATTGGGGATCAAACCCAAACAAAGTTCGAAATGAAGAGCTAAGAAGAAAGAGTGGAATGGAGTATACGGCCAATAGAGCAAGGACCCTTAAATGGCGATGGGGCACACGTGGCCAGGATGTCTCACAGCAGAGGGGCCTATGCTACAACGACCAGGGATCCTGGCTTGGAAAAAGAAGCAGAGGATGTCCACGACAGAGGTGATCTCAAGAACTTTGTGATGTGAGTGAAATGTTTGTAGATCATTGGACGAGGGTAACACGAGACAGAATGAGGTGGAAACAGATTGTCTTTGTAAGCAAATAAAACGTAACCTGCAGGAAAATGAACTTACAGGAACTAACTCAGTAGTAGTAGCAGTAATATTAGTGGTAGCAGTATTAGTTATTAACCCCGTTCTTGCTACATAGGGTACCACAGGCGGTGAACACTGCGGGCTATTGCAACATAATTATGGGAAGGAAAGTTTCCAGTGTTAAGTTTAGGTTATCTCCCAGACATTTTCAGGCTTTGAGGACTGAAAAAAGCCACAATCACATGCATTAAGCATATGAAAAGTATTCAGGTCCAGATGAGTAGTGAAATGGGAATTGTAGGGAAACACTTCTCGTGAGTGCCTGGAAGGCATACTCCGCAACGATGGTCCACACGAGCCCCTAGATGAGTCCGTCTCGTATTTTGATGTCAAAAGCCGGGCACTCTAATTAACCTATGAACACAGGTCAGTTTCAGACTCAGGAGCGAAGGAAAAGGAGGATAACACAAGCATTAAGTGGAGTGCTAGAACCAGGACAGTTTAGCATTTCCTCACCAACATAAACCACTGAGTATTATATCCGCAAGATTTCGTGCACACCACTGGACGTTGTACAGAGAAATAGAGAGAGGGAGAAAGAGAGGAAGATGAAATAGGCCAACAGAGGGGAGACAGAGGAAACGTAAGGATGCTGTAAGAGAGAGAAAGGAGGTACATGTAAAGGGGAAGGAGAAAAATATCATGAGTAGAGCTGCGAATTCTTCTAACAATATAAGCATACAATAAGAATAGTATGACTACAGATGCCTATATTAGTACTATTTAGATACCCGCAGCTCATATAATCCAGACTGAAATACAGTGTATTAACTCTATGAAAGGAAACGAAGACATGTGAAACCGGGCATTACTATTCCATTATGCAAAACAGAGCGGGGCCTATACAGATGGGACTAGTTTAAACTTCTAAGTGCAGGGCACTTTTCAAAACGCGCAGAAAACATATTTCGCACTAAATAAGCAGCTTTAGGCTAAAATGTCACAAGCACCAAAAACAACTTAAGTGTCCTTCTGTCAAAATTTATGGACATGAAGCAGGTTATCAGACGAAGACCTACTTTGCGTGCTGCCTTTCGGTTGTACTTGAGACTTCAGCGGTCAACATGAACTGATCAAGGTTACTTACTCGACGTTTCTGTATTACATTTAGAAATACATGGCAAGAAACAGAACACTGCGCTGCTGTAACCTACTGATCACTGATTGAACGAACATCCGAAAATACCATCTGAAAAACGGCACTCGAATGCATTCAAGATATACTTGATTCTGTAGTTGAGTGTACGAATCTACTGTCTCTAGCATCTACTTATAGTAGCTAGACGAAGTATAACATTTAACTCTACATTTACATACCGAAGTTTCACTGGAAATATATGTTCTTACAATAGTGCGTTTTCAACCTTTCCTGACTATATTTATGGTCTGTTCACCAGCTCATGGTCCCTGGCAGTAATGCAACCAGCCAGTGTATCAATACACAATTCTAGGTACACAGCGATATCTGAAGCAAGAGTCGTGCTTCTAGTCGTGCTTCTAGTCGTGCTTCTAGTCGTGCTTACGGTAGTAATACCAACCTTGGAATGTGTATTCACGCTAGATTAAAGCAGAGAACTCGCTCAAAATAGCGAAACTTAAATGTTATTTTCAGTTCATGCGATGTATTAGCTAATAAAACGCAAACGATGTTTTCAACTACTCAGTTTTTCTCCCCTTACTGTATTTTTCAAAAACCTGCCAGTCTGTTAGTTTGTTTCCGTCTCAAGTGTTGTACCCTCCAGCATTATATCATGTAATTCCTGCAAGGAAAATTCACCTGTTGCCTTGCTTTATTCATTTTACCTTGGCCTAAGCTAGTTCTATGGGGCTCATACGACACGTGTATGGGGGCAAGGAAAGGACAGTTTGGCCCAATGAAACCAAAAATGCTTCCGGTTTAAGAACCTATTTAGGTCTGTTTATTTAAATCATCCTATAACGATCTGGTTTACACATAGAACTGTCTCACTGAATCCTTTTGTTCTGCAACCACAATATCATATCAGATTTCACAACACTCCAGGTGCACTGTGGTACTTCTACAGTACCTTTATCCCTACATCCAACATAATACTAATGACTTGTACTATTTTACAACTGAAATTAAGAGAAATTAGTAGAGAGCAAACATAACGCGAATAACATTGGAAGTAAGGTGGCAACCTAACCAGCAAAAGTTTAGAAAACTCGGGTTATACTACATGGAATATCTTTCCTTTCCTCTTCATGGGCTGGTGAACAGACAGTATTTAGGAGGGAATTTAAAGTTCCAGTACATGAAAACCATTGACGTCTAGTTAAGTAATATTTAATAACATACAGGCCGGGAAGTAAACTATAATCCAATTTTCCATACCTCTTCAATATATACATCTTTATAATCCATGTCTCGGACTTCAGATTCTTGAAATACCCTATCAATATTATCGTACACATTAGCAGGTTGTACCAGCTACCACCGGGGAGTTTCAGCTTGAATGATCCTGTCCCCTGTTGTGTCGTGACTGCTAATCCGGGTGTCCTCTGTCTTCTTTCACCTCACACCTCCCTCCCGGGGGTGCCCAGTCAGGGGCACAGGCACAAAAAGTCTAAAAATATCACCCCCCCCCCGCATCTGGTAATATCTCAAGTCATCGTATTAGCTGCAGCTGTTGAGTTGGCAGCATTGCGTTACTGGAAATCCGAGATGAGAATTTGTATGTTCTCAGTAAATCCTTTTTTAAATTAATTAATTCAAAATAATGAAGTACACAATCGTGCAAAACATTTGTACAAAATGTGTAACAGAATCTCGGAAATAGAAAAAACTCAAAGTCATGACTTTCCAAGGTATTGTTCGAGTCTGTAATAACACACTTCACATACTTATATCGCAATACCCTATTTCAGGACCCCGAATTAAAGAAAATATAGCTTTTACAAAAATACGTGTCCACGCATTTGTTTGAGGTGTGGTGGGATATGGGGTGTGTTGTGTGAACATAACTCGAAATGGACATTAGGATAAATACCAAAATTCATATTTAAGCTCAGCATCTTCAAGTATGAGGCAGGAAGATGTTGGATGAAATCTCCAACTAAAATTGTATATACAAAACTTAAGTACAGCATTTTCAAATACGCGGCACAAAGATTTTCGATAAAATCCCCGAACTTAAACTATCCATACAAACCTTCGTATTTAAGTGCCCATTATCATGTTGGGTTCTTTAATACCTGTGTCAATTTGCTTTCCCATGTTACGTACCTTGTAGGCAAAGTGTTGCACTCCACTAAGAATGTGATATCGAGATTTAATCAGAACTGCATGTTTTGAGACCCTCGAGTCCAAAAACACCACTGAAAGAACATTGGTGAACTGGAGCACCATGATAATTTGGGGAAAATATGCCGCTGCGATGTGTAAACAAAGTGATATTGAACATGGCTGTACTTAGTGCACTCATTTGCCTATTCGCACAGAAGTGAGGAGGCTATATTGTGCTTCCAGGTTTTATAAACTTCAGGAACACTTCTTCTGAACAAAATGAATGTCTCGATTTCGCTGGAATAATTATTGGTGTAAAAATGTTGCTTCTCTTGCCGGTGTATTCCAAATATTAAACGTATTAATAAAGGTACGCAGAGAAAAACCGAAAATATCCTCAACTCAAGTGACAGTATTTGTTCACTTGGGGAGAAAATTTCACTTTGGCTAGACGTAATTAAGGCAATACTTCTATGAAAATAAATAAATCCATAAGGCAGAACAGAAAACATATAGAATATACAAACTTTTAAGGAGCTATGTCAAAACACTATTAGACATAATCCCTAGGGCGTCTCCTCTATGCAGAGATTACCCTCATCGCTCGGCCACTGTGTCCTCCAGCCGCAGCCAAGGCCACAGTGGAGTGCAGGTTGGTGGTGGCGGGGGTCAGCACGCCGACTCCCCCGACCGTAAGGCGACTACTTGACCTTTTAGGGACACTATCTTTCCAAAACAATACTAAAATATTAATATTTTAGGTATTCACAATTAACCACCTTTTGGTATCCTAATATGAAATGCCCCTTGGACTCTAGTGTTTATGGTATTGCTTCCAAATTGTTAATTTGAGTTTTCTATACAAATACAAAGTAATTATGCGGAAAAATTCTTAATTTTAATTATTTTAAGAGAAAAATTGCTCGCATGCTATTGAATTTTTCAACTTTTTCAGTTTTGGTTATGGAAAATGAACTATTTCATGTTATTAGTCCAACATAACTAGTCCAACACAATTTTTGTACCCATAATTTGTGAAGCTCTCCTGAAAATTTCAAGCTTGCAAGCTATAAACTCTGGTCCAAGGACCATTTTAAGCGGTAAAAAATGCTGAAAAAAAGGGGAGGAAAAAAAAAAAAAAAAAAGGAATGGAGAAAAATGGAGTTTAAGGCGTTACTTACATCGAAAATGTTCACATTTTTTTACCAAATTTCACCAATACATTGTTTTAAAACCTACAATGAGTTTTGTATACTTGAGCATGTTATATAGCAGTGCAAAATTGACACAAGTCTCTCAACACGCATAGAGACGTTTGTTTTTGCTATGAAGAAATGTTCAAATGTACTTTCCTGCGCTTCAAACACTTCAGTCGACCAGGCGAGGAAGAAAATTAGTTGATCATTGTGAGGAATGACAGGTTTAAAGCACCAAGATTCAAAGCAAGAACACGGCATCAATTGGATTTCCCTTCAGAAAGAACATTCAGCTATTTCTTCGTCTATTGAATTTCTCCTTCTCTTTTCTCTATCCTGCGTGCGAGAGGCAAGATTCTCTGAACTGAATGTAGCGAAGTGTAGCTACAGATCTGGAAGGTGACAATGAGGATGGCTTTATCACTATCATGCCGGCACATCACACTCGAGTTAAACATTAATATTCGTCATTATACGAACAAGTTAACATTATTTCTCTAAAGATTTGTCACATTACACCACAGATTTACAAACAACACTCAAGTGTTACATTTTGAGAATAATGTGTAGGATCATATGAGTGTGCTGCAGGAATTCAAGTTACACTTTAGGTGTTCCACACAGTTTGAGAAATTTACAGAGTTTGAAATAAATTAGGACAAGTGGGTTCCTAATCCAGCCGAGAATCATAGGATCATACCTATAATTTAGAAGACTTCTATTTCTATTCATAATACAAGATACTTCATGTCTCTGATTGGCTACAGTTGGACATAGAATCAGTTCTTAGGGTAGTGTTCTCTGCTATTCCGCTTTCATCCAGTAGGAATTAATTCATATCTAACTTGAGCCATTCAGAGACATCAGAATACCTTCCCCACGTGGAATAAATCTGTAATGGCAGCTTTATCGGTTTTACTGCTGTGAGAACTTTAGCTGCGAAGTCAGTTTAGTTACAAACTGTATTATAGGTACATACTGGGAGTTGAAGCATGGGAGAGTCTTGGTAGTGTTAAGGTTTTGTTAAATATATGGTTTGTTCTATTTTGTGCTTTGTTGGAATAATAAACAAAATATTCATATTCATTTGTGAAATTGGAAATAATTATGGTTGTTAAAGACAGGTTCCATACTCTTTGTTTCACTTAAGACAACGATTTACATTTCTAAAAAAACAAAAAAGTGCAATTCATAAATATAATTGTGTTTATGCTACTCGTGCTTCAAAGTATGAAATAAAGGTTTTTATCCTTCCAACCAGAAAACATAGCACTATATGATTTATTAAGCACAAAACTAGTAAATGAAGCACTTGCCTAGTTGAGACACAAACAAGTGCAAAACTGAAAGGTTTATGAGGAGAGTTCATGTTTGCTATAAAATAGGAAAATGTTGAATATTGTTGAAAATTACTTCTTTGAATATTTCAGTTAGTCATATAAAGGAAAAGGTGTCAGCGGAATTATATGGATTCTGAAAATAATGAAACATTTAATAGTTCTGTATTTCAGGACATTTGGACAGTGATGATCAATAATTACCATGAGAAAATGCACCGCATATAACTACATTGAATTACAAAGAATTGTTTTCATAAATATAAAGGCAGGTTTTTAGAACCATCTAAAATGTTTTCCAGAACGTTTTTGTAACCTTTTAAGCTTAAATGGCTTTTAAATAAAACATTTTTTTACTTAGAGCTTGTTAATAGTAATATTTGTATTAGTACAGTATTTATGAACTGTAAATGGAGATGCATTTCGTTTCATGAAGTTAATAACCATCACTTGAAGACACTTTATATAAAGCATTAAAATTGTTAGTAGAAGCTCAAGTTTTGTGGAAAAAATGCCAAAGTTTGCTTGCTTTTGTAAACTAAAACTTTATTTTCGTCTAGAGATACATAAAATTACGTAATTTCATTAACACAGCTTCTTCATTGCTTATATTTAACTTACTTTTAAAGACGAGGGTAGTTAGATCACAAACGTTTATTCCAGGCTTTAGAATCACTATTTGTAGGGTTTACGTTATTATTCTAATACACAATATGCGTTGAAAACAAAGCGTTTATAATTTAGTTACAGCGATTTACTACTAAGGAATGACGATAACTCAGTAATAAGCCTATCAGAACAAATTTCACTGCAAACAATAATCAAACACATGTTTTTGCAGATCTGCATCTTAGAAACACTTTCGCTTAGACCATAACGTGTTACATACAGTGTATATACACTTAGTAATATTGTGATACTCCGAATTATTTCTTTTAAACTTATATTTTTTATTATTTGTGCATCATCATAATTGAGTAGTGTTCTGAATTCATTTTATGCACATGTTGTGTATGCGTAATCTCTCGAATGTCTAGAATACAACAAGGGTTCATAATGAAGAAGGAATAGGACAAGTTGCTTGCAGTTTACCCATAACAATGTAAGTCCCCTTGCTATCATAACGAGATTCTTAAAACTATGACGAGAATTTTAACTATATCATGCATTAAGACTCCCGTCATACAGAGAAATCATCAGGATAGCTAGCGAAGTGTTTGAAGTACACTTGCGAAATATACATATTAACTAAAGGAATGATTTTACTCCATACACTTCCAAATGCATACTGCCGCTGGAAGTGATTTCCTAAGATCTATAAAAGTGTTAAAGGCGGAAATCATTAAATACTACGATAACAGCTTACAAATACATAACTTAGTAAAAATGTGCAGGTTACTAGTTTTCTGTGCAAGATAACTACGTGGGAGCAAAGTACAGGAATATAGCGTCAACATAGTTTTATTATCCCAAAATGATCACAGATGTTACAACGCTTAAGAAATAAGTTGAGCAAACATTTATGATAATGGTATACACATATTCTGAGGAATAATCAGAATTATGATGGATCTTACAGCAAATATTGGTCTACTGTTTTGTTACATTAGATGATTTTGTGTAGATTCAAACATATCTGAATTGTCCTGTTATGGATCCACACAGGATCCATTTAGGCAAACACTGTGCAAGGTAAATTCCACTATGCAGACATTTGTGTAAGAGAATATTTCTTAGCATGAGATCAATCTTGCCAACATTTAGTGGCAAGACCAACGCACCATGTAACAACTGACCTCTCTTACATCTGATACTGTGGCAATTTTTCTGTTCTTAAACGAAGTTTACAGCTGATTTTCTGTATATGCTTTGTAAAACCTTTAAATTGTGTTGAGTTCTTTAAAAAGTTTCAGAAGCTAATGATTTAGCTTCTTAGAGGGTTGTAAAAGTAGCAGGGCGTTTAATATGCAAATACGTTATTGCACAATAAATTAGTTATAGAGTGATTTTCTTCAGAGCACAACTGGTAATTGTTAATTTCAGAATATCAAAATATTCCGTGACATTTGATTGAAACAGAAAACAATACATTTTAGACCACTAATATTTTAGACAAGTGGCGTTCAGACGTTGCTGCGATCTGGTTGGCAGCGTGCCAAGGATGTCGATTTGAATTAGGAATTGCTTCGCCTTAATCACTATTTAGCTATTTAAAACAAGTGTCCTGAACTATACTGCTGTTTTGCTTTCTTCAAGTTCACGTTCAACAATTACAGTGACTTTCAGATTATTTTGCCTTACCTATTTTAAAAGTCTTTGAGTAATCCTTCACTGTAATGACATTTTAACAGTATATGAATACATTTGAACCTTGTGTTACATAACAGAGAATTTCTGTGCCTTCCTAAAACGTAGATGGAGTTCTTTTACATGACGTCTACTGACATGAAGCTGTCTTTTTAAGCACTCTTAAAAACCATTACTCTGGGCCGGATTTGAACCCGCAACCTTGGTATCAGTAGGCCAGCGTCTAACCAACTGAGCCACCAAGACCGACGACGACGACGACAACGACGACGACGGTGATGATGTTGTTGAGGATGGTGATGAAGCTGATGGTGATGATGATGATGATGATGAAAGCTCTCAGGTGATGATTCTGATGACAAAATAACTGTGATGACTATTATATAGTGTACCAGAAGAAGAATACCCATTTAATAAATTCCTGGGTGTGGAGAAAAACTTCACTGAAGACTACTAGGAAACGTGAGCCTGCAAGATATTGCTTAATCTTCCTGGGGTAAACGGCGATGCGAGAAATATAAATTATATATGTGATACTTGGAAGTTTTTCATTAATATATATCAGACACGCAAAGACAAATTCCAGGGACACAGAGACGCTAAACCAACAGACCTAATAGAAATAAAAGCGTCAAAAAGACAAAACGGATATGCTCTTAAGGCACGCTTGTGTCTTCAGATTGCAGAATGAGCTCTCTTCCATTATGAGTCCATGGATGGCCAAGATGATCCATAAGTGTTAAGATTCTCAAAGTCAGTGTTTAATTAAATAATTTCAATTCTCCTTATATCTATTGTATTGCTGATGTGTACTCTCTTAAAGACTGTAGTGTTAAATGAAGTAAATGTAAACCCCGCGCGACAGCCCACGAAGGGCCAAGGCCTACCGCCCAGCCGCTGCGTCCCCCACCTCTGCCCACTACAGGCGTCATTGGTGAGGTGCAGTACTGGAGGGTGGGACGTGGTCAGCACCCCGAGTACTCCCGGCCAGTTATGCGGTCTTCTCGACCTGGGGCCGCTATTTCTCCATCAAGTAGCTCCTCAATTGGTCCCCCCGGGACCTAACGAGGCTGAGTGCACCCTGTGCCAGACCTCCCAGAGGGGATAAAATCCCCATGCTGGTACCGGGGATCGAACCCGGGTCCTCCGCGCCACAGGCAAGCACGCTGCCAGCTGCGCTACGGAGGCGGCCTGTTAAATGAAGTATGTAGCACTAATGCTGATGTTTTTACATACTGTTAAAGTCTTTAAAACTCTTTTCTAACAATCTGATCTCTGAGATCGCCGCGATAAATCTAGCATGTTTTGAAGGCGCGACAACTGCCGGGTTAACTGTGGAGAACCTATAGGTCAAATGGCAAAGTTGAACACATCACTCACGATGAGACGACTTGGCAATCCCGGTCTGCAATTAAACCAATGAACATAAAAAAGGATACTAAATCCACCCATCTACAGCAAATAACACTGTCGACATTGTGTATAAATAACATCAAGGTCCTGTATGTAAGGTTGTACTGAACATTTTTGCAAATTATTTGCTCAGTAAAAACCATGTAAGATATTGTAAAGACCAGCGTTATAATTCTTTTCGTATGGTTTATATCACTTTCAAATTTAATTTCTCCAAAAGGTGCTTATTTTTAATCATATTCTGGTTGATATTTCCACTTCACCAGTTTCATGAACGAAAGATGAACGTTTGAAAATATCTCATAACAGTGAAAAGTCATGAGCTTATCCACGTTTTATTTTTACTTTTAGTTAAACTTTAGAACAAACGTGATGACAAATTGTTATAAATTACTTTAAACTATTCTTAGTGTTGTATATACTGAAGCTCAAAATATGTGGTTTTCTGTGTGTAATGCTTATGAATAATTCTTCAGCGGAAGTGCAACTGAATTCAAAACGCGTGTGGTAGTAGTAAGATTAGGAACTGAATTACACATTATTACCTCTCACTTTCAATATCCAGAAGTCATCTAATGGCAGCAGTGGGAATAATGATTGTCTCCGCTTACGGGGTCACTTCAGTATTTGGTTCCACGTGGAGAAATGAAGATATACTTTTGACGCCCTTTAGTGTAAATTACTATTTTAATTACCTTTAAATATAGGCGTTACAGTAACTGTTCTTAAAGGGCTATGAATGAGAGTGCAGTAAACACGTACCAGAGTGTATGCAGTATGACTGACTAATTTGTTATATGTAAGCCCAAATTAAGTTGCACTTATGTTCAGTAACATGTCGTAAGCTTGTGAGAACCCCCGGATGAGATCGTTTAATGTTCTTTGTGTAGAATAGGAACAGAGTGTTCTAATTCTCGGAGGTTGCATATCTCGTTAATTGAGAGCTTTTATGGTTGATGAAACAATCGAAATCACAGATATTCTTTCCTGGTAGTAAAGGGAATGTTCAAACACTTTAGTGCAAACTTATGCAATTTCATAGCCTTTAAGGAAATTTAGGCAATACAGGAAATTTAAAGAAATTCAATGTTTCAATCACCCAGAATCTGTGATTTCAAGAACCTCATCATGAACACATAATGGTTAAAAACACCCTGATAGGGACTCGCTATCCAATAGACGTGGTTAAAGCACAATTATGCTAGTGGCACTCCAAGTACTAGGACGCTCCAATCTTGCCTTTCACACAAAACACTTGGATGACAACTTCAAACGCCTCCTACCGGCTAGAGAGATGACGTAGGGCATGTCCGAACATTTAAGAGGATGCATGCTGTTTGTTTCAATTTATAATATTTGTTTCCAACGATTATATATGTTACCAGTGCTTCTTTTAGAACCCTCCTGTAACACTTTTCAAGATATTCTCCTTACAAAAGAACTCCTACCGCAATAACTATGATGCAATCAGCTGAGTTGTACTTTACATATATTTTTAAAATAGGAGCTTATATAAACTGATTACACAAGGTCGGACTCCATTGCCGAGTCACTTATTGTAGATTGAATGATGTGCGGCAGTATCAGTGGAAGGTGATGCTGTTACTATTCAGGTCATAAATGGGGCTTAATCTAAGTGGGGGAAATTTGCTTTGAGTGTACGGTAATTGAACCATTAAGGGTGGGCGTCTGAGAGGAAATCTGACCATGGCCTTTGTGATCCAGAATCCCAAATATCTATATTTGTTTGCAAAGAATGTAAAATAGATAAAATGCTTTAAAAGTCATGTGTTATGCAACAATTTAGATTTATCGAATACCTCAAAAGGGTTTGTCAGATCATTTAATTTATTGCATCGAAAATTCTGATTTTCTCAACATCTACATCATATGTTCTATACATTGAAATTTTGAACAGAAAATGTGCGCTCAAGGTTATACAAGCAAAAATTGAAATTATCAACCTCATTTTGGTTTGCGGTTGAAGAAAATATATATGAAACTCACCCTTTAAAAGGATTTGAAGGCCTAAAACTCTGGATGACGACCACCGCGCTCTAGATATCGTCTTAGAAACCCACCTTGATGAAGTCCGAACCTTATTTATGAGTGCTGCTTTAGTGCATTAAAATAAACTCCATGTACTCACACTTAGTGATATGTGAAATACTTGATTCAGATCCAATGCATTAACTTTGCTTAGATCAAATAGAATAGGAATGCTTTAAATAATTTAACGTTCTCAAACATCCATACAACATTAGCGTGTGTACTTAGAAACAATCTTGGTAAATTAATTTCGTTTGTGCTTTAAGATGCTATTTCGGGAAGAATCGCTTTATAACGAAAGAAATTTGACAAGCGCATCATAAATAAGGCTTCTGTTAATACTGCCATCGGCTGTGTATCGTACTCCACGCAGAAGATCATCGTGATGGTTAACGACGCCATATTCACCAACGATATAACCATCCGGGGTTCGTTCTTCCACGCGATACTTGCGATAGTTTTTACCTTCTACAACTAATCCAACTTTGTGGTTTGGATCATTGGGCACCTGTTGCTCTGGAGCAAACGTTGGAAGTGGTACACTGTCCACCACCCCATGAGTCTTTCCATTAGTTAGAACGCTGAGCGCCTCGTCAACTTCGTAATTTTGTTCAGGAGAGCCATACTTCCTTTCAGGCATTTCATAATTTCGTTCTATGTGTTCTTGAATGTTTAGGAGTCGATACATTTTAGGAATACGGCTGTTTCCTGCAAATAATTGAGTTTCTCTGTCTTTAGTCCCATTCGCTGGTTGAAATGAAGCATTTGGCTGATCCCTGTCAGGAGTTGTTGCTGAGTAAGAACCCATTCCCTGGAATCGGAATTTCATATTACCATTTTCTTGGCTCATTGTAGTTCCTGGTCCTAACATATAGCTAGGACCTTGGCCATATTGCTGTTCCTTATATTGCAAAGGCTGTGGCTGTTGGTTATGCGCCGTTACAACGGCTCTCTGAACCGTTTCAGCAGCTGAAGAGAAAGAACTAGGATCTCTGCGGTAGTTTTGAGGTTCACTATAGAACTCTACTGTGCTGTCTGAGGTGGCAGTAGATACTCTACTGTGGTAGCTGACTGGCGTACTTCTAAAAGGAGCCTCTAAAGAAGTCCTTGTGGTTGAGTAGTCACTATGTTGGGCAACGGAAACTGAGGAAGAAATCTGTGGACCGGAAGAGGAAGAGGTGATGATGGACGAGGAAGGAGATGCCTCTTCGACACTAAAATGACTCCTCTGCACGGCTGTAGCAGCTGGCTGTTCTTCTGTCACCAAAGACGTAGCTCCCTCGGTGAAGGATGAAGAAATACTACTTCCATGATAACCCTTTTGTGTCTCGTTCAAGGATTCTGTGGTTGAAAGAACGCTTAGCAGGGGCCCATTTTGGGAGAACTTGATTGCGTCTTGGACAGGTTCGGATGAATTCACGGGTACAGGTGGCTGTGCTAGTGCAACTGAGGAAGACACTCTTACTGAGATAATTTTGTGAGATTCGTTTTCGGGACTATCGGGTTGTTCTATTGAAAAAGAGGGTGACACCGATGATACTTCATCGTAGAATTTTTCTTCCTGTGTATTTCCAGTTGCAGTAGAAATTTCCTCGGTAGTTCCATACACATTCTGAGATTTTGTTGAACTGTATTCAGAGTTATCTGTGGAAGAATTTTCTGAAGATATGCTATGTCCAGCGACGGAACCAATTTGTGTTTCATCAGTGAGAGTGCCGACTGAATTGAGGGTGGGATTCTCTGCTGTAGTAATTAGTTTGCTTCCTGCTTGATCAATCACACGTTGTGGTTGCTCAGCCGTCAAAGAACTAAAGCTTGAACTTACTCTGCTACTCTTTGTTTCAATACTCTTGTCAAAGTCTACATCTTCAGAAATACTTTCTGCTTCTGTCGAAAATGATTCGCCGCCGTTTTCCCATTTTTGTGATGCTCCATCACTTGAAACAAGCGTCTCTGAGAAATCTACATCCTCACCATAATCGACGCCATCATCATCAGATGTGCTAGAGCTAGACAATTCCTTGGATTGAAGAGGTTCCGTATCTTTGTACATATTTCTACTTCTGGTTCTCGGAGCGGTCACTCCGATAAAAAGGGATAGGAAATCACTCCCAAAGATGAGGTCATCGTCATGACTGCGGGCTGATTTTACCAATCCCTGCCTGGCGGAAGGGAATCCCAAAGCGGGAACGATTACCAGGGCCCAGAATATCTGAAAATAAAGAAATACAACAAATTACTTATAATATTCAAATACAGACTAAGGCTGGATAAGGCTGTCATGTAAAACAGTTATAATCTGGAATATTTGATGGAGGAATTATAACTATGAAAGAACTTTATATCAGAATAATTTTATAAAATTAATACCATATAGTGCAGGCCTTGCAGAAATTTTCATAATTAATACTTAGGCATTACACATTCTGTAAAGAAGAATGCAACTAAAACAAAAATTCCTTTTTCTTCCAAAATAATAATTAGATATAATACATCAGCGTATGGTCATTTACCTCTTGCTTAATTTGAAATAGTTTTCTCTTGTAAATAGCTCTGTTTATTAATGAAATACTCATTTATTCACAGTTAGTGTAAGGAACTGAAAATGCGCAATAGTATCACAATTACTTCAAATTTTATTTTTTGTTATGTTTCGAGACTGCTACAAGTAAATCACGAATGATGGAGTATGTTTTAGAAGCAAAAACTTTTTTTGCAGGTAGGCTATGGATAAAACGCACTTTAAGTGTAAATCCTGATTATTCAGATTTTCATGATATGGAATAGCAGCCAGTCCGGCATTCTATAAACGCTAGTGAGATATTGAATCAGAACTTGAAATCCTATATGGAAAAAGAGTAGAACACACTGTTTATTGGTATGTTCACTTGTGGCTGAGGGCAGACAGCAATGTCTTCCACTAAACTTCTATCGTTTTATTACATATCTGATTCGCTATGGGACTGTAGGGATGAACAATTCTGATGAGTTACCATGAAATCTTCAAACTGTCATTCAGAAACGACATGATGTATCCAAAAATATTACTATAGTACAACATTGTAGCCATGTCATTCAGCAACTGTAACTAATAGAGAGCAGATGTCGCACAGTTAAGGTTGTTACCACTGTGGTATTTGTAGTACTCTGAGGAATGATGTGTCTATGTCCAAATCCGTTGTGGGAGTATTTCTACTCTTCAGATCTCTAATTTTCCATTATCTGCTCTTTTATTATTAGGTACATTTTATTATATGAGGGCACATAGTTAAATACATTTTATAATTAAGCAGGGGTGCTCAAGGTTGAAACCTGGGTGGGACGGTAAAAAACTGCGTGTGGTCACAGTGCATTGTGCATGACGCAACTTTCGTTAGTTTTTCATGTATTTATATAGCTACTTTGTGCAAGGACGACAGCAGAGGTCATTGGAGGACGCGCAGGGCAGCTAAAATTCGTTCATGGAAACAAGGCATCTAATGTCCACGGTGGTTTGATTAGCTCATCACGTCTGAGATTGGATTCCGTAGACCAACATCAATATTAGTATTACGGGCTAGATGCCGCGTCATCATTAGACTATGATGAATATTTTGTCGGAAAATCAGACACAGAAGTGAATGTTGTCTATTGAGCACTTATGAGAAACTACTTATCATGCTAATATAATTCATGTTACATTTACATAAAACAGTAAACAATAAAACTATAAAATTACGTATGCCTTCCGTTATGTTTCGGGAACTGTTAACGTTATGTGCTGCCATATGCTTTGGGCACGGCTCCTGTAAATTAAAACATCGATCCTTGGAGCGCTTCCAAATTTTCTTGTCGCTAGTCATAAAAATTCAATGAGTTCATTAGCAAACAGGAACGATGATTTTTAGAGGTGTTATGCGGAATAGTGTTCTTTTGGTATGTATTAATGCTAACCCCATTCAGTTCACACTAGTTCTTAATTTGATCCTAAACGATTGATTAATTAAGATTATTATATTATATGTGCTTATTTTGCTATTTCGTAGACAGAGGAAGCCATGATGAACTCTTACGGTCAGGAGCGCATTGGTAGTTAAAGAATTATCACTGCAACAGTTTGTATAAAACACAGCATCAATCTCTAATCACTGAATTGTTGGCTGCTTCTGGATGCTTCACATGAATAAAATTACTAAATAAAGAATTAATGCTCAAATCATGTTATTCTGATTTCAGTTTGTATAGTATTTGTCACTCTAGAAAAATATCTCATAGCCTAAGATTAATAAATCACGAAGAATGAAATAATACGATGTATTTTCAAATTCCTGTATTTGATGAGCGCTCAAAAATTTTCTGAAACACAAGTGCAAGCCTGACAAAATATTTAAGAGAGCCATAAGAAGTGAATTCCAGGTTCCTGTTTTCAAATCCTTTCACTTCTTCCCACCTTTATTGTTGAACCTATACACTCTGGCTTGCTATGCTGCTCATTTATCCTAGATCACGTAGATCATAAAAAGCCGGTGTATAGTGCAACTTCACTCTATACCCCATCTGACGGGGCTTCTAAACCCGGCAGATAGCGAAAGGTTAGCCTAGGTTAGGTTAGGTCAGATTATGTCAGGTTGGGTTAGAAGTAGTGGTGAGGTTAAAGTTACTATATGCCTCAGATAGTCCGTCATTTCATGAAGAACCGCGACAGGGAGGGTACTTCCACGTTGTTGAAGCATACGCGAAATGACGAGTTTTAGCAAAAGCCTACAACGTATACAACTCATCCTGACGGTGACCAACAATCCGTGTGCAAGTATAATTATGGAGGTTTATTCAATATAGACTCTATATCAGCTATTTTGTTCAGTTTCACGTATGCAATATAACTTATTGAAGTTAACACTTTTGACATAGTTCGATGAGACTTGTGAATTCTTCATTCAACTGTAAATCTGTGTGATATTAAACTACAGGGCAACATCGTCCTCAGTTTTTAACTCTGTATTGTTTCCCAATAATGTTGACGCCCATTGCCCAATGTGAAGGTAAAGTAAGTAAATTAGTTTCCAAATAATCTTCTTCGGGATTTAAACTTTTTTTTATGAATTTCTGAAATTAAAAAAGTTGCCGCCCACAGATAGAGTACGGTGTGGAATTAAGTTTAAATACTTTGTCACTTTTTGGGATGTACAAGTTTATACTTTCTCGTAAGTTTGTGAATAACATTGCCAAAACGCGGAGTTTCAATATTGGCGTTAAATCATGAATTCTCACCTCTTTAGCCTGCATTAGCGGCGCAATTTATTTGTGCCAAATGGTTCAGAAGTCTTCCTTGGGGCTTCAGCCTTGACACGCCTACGTTAGCTCGTCGCAGTGCCAACTTCAGACTTCGTCTAAGGCTCTTTGACCGCCCTCGTGTTATTTCAAGCGTGAAGTCCCACAGACAGCGATATGGACTTGTGAAAGGTTGATTTTGCAATTGATGCATTCTCACCATCTCCTTTCTTAGGAACTTTTCGATTGCCAAAGATTTGTACACGACGGAATCTGGTGAAGGCGAATTAAACATTCGAGAGGAATTAAACATTCCGTTAGCTTTGTGATATATTCTTTCTCACAATTAGGTGTAAATAAAACGACGATAAATACGGGGATCGGAAACTACTGTGTCTCCAAGTTTGTTTACAGCCTCTGGTCATGCAGAGCCCCAGCATTTCAGCATATGCATCTTCTCAGTCCCCTGATGTTGATAGTAAATTTTACAGTAACCAGAGTATTTAAATTTAAGGGAAGACTTGAGAGCCTCTCCGGCTAATATTAAATTTTCTAAATTAATCACTTATCTCGGAAACTATTTAAATGTCAGACTGAAATGTTTGCAAGATTTAGATGCCTTTTAAGTTCACTGATCTACCTTTATTCAACAGCCCTTTGTTAAAATTTATCAGAAGTTATTTTTTAAAAAAGATAACCAAAAATCCTATTAACATCTAAGTAGGTTCGGAGAGCAATTGTTTTGAGTAGTACAGCAGTAATTCCTGAGAAAGCAGGTCATTTATGCCAGAACATTTCGTTCACAGAAAAAGCTGTAAAGAAATAAACCACAGGTCTTCAGCACATAAATGCTTCCACACTTAATAGTAGTACCAATCTTAGAGCAATACATCTTCTTAAAATGAGTTAAAATATACCTGTCTACTTCAAATATTATATATGAGGTACTACTATTATTTTCTATGAAAAGGTAAAAAATTTACAGTACAAAATAGCAGATGCAGCACCATTTATAATAATATGTCTAAAATATAAATTATGTGCCTAAATAATAAAATATATAGCAAATTTAATAGGACATTTCAGACATTGAGAGTACATCAGAAACGAAACAAAAGTCTTACGTTGCACTCACATGACCTCTACATACTTTTGATAAAACTACTCCAACAAAAGCTCACTCTTCTAAGTATTTCACGTTAATCAAGATAAACATTTGTAGAAGTGCTTTAATTATATATTTCTTTGTAGATAAAATGAGTACATATAGAGAAATATAGTAGGCTTACGCGATAGTCATATCTTTTAAGAGCAAGGGTAATTGATTCGTAATTCCGTTCTCTTTACATGGTCAAGAGCAAAGTCTAAGAGTGCAAATAATATCAAGGATTATCTCGGAAATGGTTAACTTTACACAACTTTACACACGTACTTTAAGGAACAGTTATATGTGCAAATATATTGTCTATCTCTCACTGGCGGCGCCGTGGCCGAGCGGTTAGCGCGCTCGCCTATCACCTAGGCGGCCCGGGTTCGATCCCAGGGACCCGCATGTGGTATTCGTGGTGGACGAAGCGGCGTCAGGGCGGGTTTTCTCCGGGTGCTCCGGTTTCCCCCGCCATCTCATTCCACCGGTACTCCATCTTCATTCCATGTATCATCAGTGTCACCGCCTGCGGTGCCGTAGTAGTAAAAGTGGGCGTTAAACACAACAACAACAACAACTATCTCTCACTGTTTACCACTTATGCAAAAGTCATTCAGAATGAAGAGAACTTCACAGGTTATTTACGTAAAATTCGCTCGTGGAAAAAAAAAAGGCATGTCTGGAATGCGAGGCTACTTTAACGGTAGAGAGCAACTCCATGAGTACCATATAATTGCAGTCTTCAACAATCAGGTATGTTTGGCTATCTGTCTACCTGTCATGTATATGTGTATGTATGTACGTAGGGACGTAGGAAAGCATGTATGGGTTCCAGGCATGTCTTTTCTTTTCTTTCTCTCTTTCTTTTCCTTTTTTTTTTCTTTCTTTTTTTTGGGCCATGGGGTACATTTCTCATGAAAATAGTTTGCAGATGTGGTAACTTAATTAGAACCATTAGCCTATTTTTCAAAGAATCAAAATTAAAAAAAAAAAAAAAAAAAAAAAAAAAAAAAAAACAGTCCACATAAAGGGTAGTTCGGAATGGAGGATCTTTTTGAAAACGTTCGTGTTTCGTGTTGTATTCTTGAAAAACCTGAACTTAAGTACAAAGTTTGGTATTTAACAGAATTGTTTTTGAGTTGTGCTGTTCAAGGACAGACACACAGTCAAACACACACGCAAACATTTTTCTATTTTTTTTTTTCTCTCTGATTCATGAACTTATCATTTTTGATAAAATCACGACAACGTATGCACAGTAGAGAAAGTAATATAATTCATAGTAATTTTGTCATTTAGCCTCCGCTTTATCACCAAGCAGGGTGTCTCAGGTGGTAACTTCGGAAGGTCACGGGTTGGATTCCCGTGGACTTGGGGTTTTTGTTGTTTCTCACTGATCAGTTAGACGAATGCTAGTTGCTCATTCTCATACTACGACTTCCCTATCTCCCACTTCTGGCCACCCTCATTTTCTTATCCGTTTCTGCGTTGAAGGACCAGGTGACGTGTTGCGGCTGGGCGGTGGCTTGCGGTGGTTACTGTGCTGGCTTCGCTGTGGCAGCCAGTTCGGTGCCCCGCTTCAGTGTGTGGCTGCCTCTGGGGGTAGAGACCGCTGACAGGACAGGATACGGGCGGCTTCGGAAACGTTCTATCTCTAATCATTAGGGACTCCGTCCATGCTTGCACCCGTCGGTACCCGAATCAAGTCTCTACCCTTATCTGTCCCTCCTAAGGGTCACGGCACAAGCACTAAGGTTCTACGTGCAGTCTTCTGCCTGGGCTGCGGCGACCCCTCTGTTGAGTATCTTTCTTTACCTTTACCTCCGTTTAATCATCTTCTGAATCTATTGTTGTGTCAAACAAAAATCTCCTATGATGAAGACGTAAAACAGTTTATGATCCGAACTTCAGGATATGTGACCAACCATGGAGTGAGTGAGTGAGTGAGTGAGTGAGTGAGTGAGTGAGTGAGTGAGTGAGTGAGTGAGTGAGTGAGTGAGCCAGTGAGTGAGTGTGTGGTGTTGAAGGATCCGTTGACAACTTGGCCATTAAGGCCTTGGATGAAATCATTCTGCACTCAATTGCGACCAAATGAAGTACTTATACTTGTTATTTGCAGCTCTAAGCCATCAATTGGCATCGCGAGCTTTTTAGGAAGTCCTGTTCTTCAGAACGTTCCCATTTTGCATCCTTCTAGATTGGCGTATTAACACTCAGTTTTTGTCAACACGTTCAACTTACACTGCGCTCGAGTTAGCCACGTGAAATAATAAGTACTGATTGTGAGGTAATTTGTTTGAAATCTCCATTGTTCGTGACTTGTTATTGAGTTTTGTCTTTTAATTTATAGAACACTGTTTCTTCCCAACTTCATGAAAATTATAACATTATTTATTTTGAGGATTCATGAAATTAATAAGCAATTGCAGCGAATACTCAAAATGTCGTCAGTGTCTGGATAACATACCAATATATTTAACTCTTAAGGTACAGCCTTACGTTGGAAATGGCACTGTTTTCAACATCTTCAAATTCTTGATTTTTGTGTCATATAATACCCTTGACTTTCTAGCTTTCGAAAATGTATGTTTTGCATGCTAATTGTTACCATAAATTTGTTTAACTTCACAATTTCTACAATCAAGTTAGCCTGGGCATATGACATTGTTGAAATTTCTTTTCAATATTTCCCGAAATTAAAATTTTCAACACTTTTACCTGTTCCAATCTCAAGGAAGTACTCTTAAAGGTAAGCTATGAAGGTCATTCATGCATCATTTTGAAGCTTATAAGACAGAAAATGAGGTGAACAAACAACTATGGTCTTAACATAAATCACAAAAACCCTGTAGCTATTTAAACGAAAATTGAGTTGGTAGAAAGAGGAATTTTGAATTTCAAAATTTAAAACTCTTTAAAGAGCCAGTTTACTTGACATATTTGAGAGTAAAATCATTGTACATGTTCTAAAAAACAGGGCAATAGTAAATAACTAGTGAGACATATTATGCTGAAAATATATCTGTTATAATTAGACATCGCAACTAAGGTGTTCACAGCAATAAAGCGGAACCAGATCCTATCACGTGTGGGAAGATATCCTGTAGTCTGAGATTGGCTAAAGTTAGATACGAATCGATTCCTACTGAATGAAAGCGGTGTGGCAACGAACTCCACTCCAGCCAATGCAGCATGCGCACAAGATTAGTAGACTTTGTGTAACTCCGAGTACAAATATGGAATTAGAATCACAGACAGTTATACTTTACCTAATTCTGCAGGCCATTTAAATTTATTTTAGAGTTGTTATTTTACTCAAAGATTGAATACAGTATTGTGTTTCAAATGTGGAATGCAATTGACAGTTGTAAGTCCATTTTCATCCAAAGCAGACATGTATCTAGAAGTTTCATTTTGTAGGTTAAAATTTCTAAATGAATACTGTCTTAATATACTTTCGAAGGTTTAGTACAGGTAAGTTAAGGGCAGTGGAGGGGGACTTCGGCACCGCGGCTCATATGGTCTGTTGTACCTATGTCCAGCAAGTGGGTGCCCCGGGAACGAGGGATGAGGTGAGAGGAGACAGAGGTTGGTCGGATCAGTAGTTACCACAGAGCAAAGGGCAGGGCACCTTCGATTTCTAGTTTGAAGCTCCCCGGCAGCTTTTAGTACAATTGCCCCGCTTGCAGGCATGCACATCCCAATGAGGGGATCGGAAACCCCAGACTGCCCAGACGGGTTCGGAGGTTTGCAATCAACCCCCGCCGATACCTGAAATAACCAAGCAGATGAAAGGTGAAGTGAAATGAGAAGTGAGGTGAAATGGAGGGATAGGGAATTCGGGGGTGTGATTCACCTTCAGATATTCACCTAGCGACCCGGGGAACTCCCGAATACGTGTCACACCTCACTTGGTATACTCCTGGAACTTTGTTTTGCAGTTCCTACGTGCATAATTATATAAGGAGAGGTTCTTTCATTGGGCTGAACGTGCACATGCGCTTTCTTTTATCCCTGAGCTGCTAGGGGGTGTCTCCAAGGTCCTTGCTTATTGAGTTCTGCCACCTACGTTGAGTGGAGAGTGACGAATGAATGTAACTCGCATAGAAAAACTACATTCTTTTAACAAAGACAGTTTAATAAACACAAAAATAAAATTAAAAAAACACGCGAGAGAAAACACTTGAAGATAACTATTGCTAGATCCCGGTCATACTTCTCCCACACAAAGGACATATTTCTACAAAGATTTTACTTAGCCCTTTCAGAAATATTGACCTAGTGCAAGACCTCTTTTTCCAAATCCACCACAGTTATCTATATGGTAATTCTTTTGTCTTCATTTCGTTTCACTATTGTATACATACTTAAAGACGTTTTGTTCTCAATACTTGCCCAAAACTCCTGCTTCTCTGTGTCTTTTATCCTCGTTCTTGCTTCTTTGTAAAATACGTATTTTTCTTCTTTTTCCAATGGCGCTACAGCCCAAAGCGGGTCTGGGCCTTCTGATTCGAGACCTCCACTCTTCTTTAGCCAATGCTCTCTGTTGCCAGGCCCTACAGTTCAGGATTTCATAGCAGTCATCCTTCATTGAATCCACCCATTTCTTCTTAGGTTTTCCTACTGGCTGTTTCCCAAACATCTCCTCCATCATCACTCTCTTAGGTATACATTCCTTGTCCATTCTTTGAACATGTCCGATCCCTTGTAGTTTTTCAGGTTTCACAAAAGTTGATAAATCTTCTTTCTTAAAAAGGTCATAGATTGCTTGTTATATCCCATTCTCCATCTTCCATTCTCTTTTGCCAGTCCATTCATAGAATCTTTCTTTCGAGAGATGCAAAATACACTGACATTGTTTTTTCACATCCTGAAATATCCCCCATTCCAATCTCTCTGTTAGTTTTCCCACATCCCCTTTCCAACTATCTCTTCCCACTCCATCTCACTGATACTTCACACATTATACTGTCAATGAATCTCATAGTTTCCTTCATGATGTTATTTTATTTTTTGTCAATTAAAATACGGAACGGGCTCAGTTAGGACGAAATGAACATTGGTTTATTATAAATGCTGTGAACAAACGTGTTGCTTAAGTTATCACGCAGTAAACAGCTATGATATAACAGTTATCTTGCTGAACGGAAGAATAAACCTGTTTCTTACGCCTCTGCACCAAATATGGGTGATCAAGGCCATAGGTAAACACGGTAAATATATGCAGGACCATTCTGCAAGTAAACGTTGGGACAGATTGCAGTCAACTTATGATGACTTCAGTGCAAGGTTTACCTCATTTCACAATTCACCAACATCGTTCTCTTCCCTTACAAGCTGCAACTTTTTCGTGGCCTTCGGCATTTCTTTCTTCTTACGTAGTTGTGATCTTTAGCTGTAACAGATGGCATTTAATATTCCTTGTGGTTTTATATTGTTTCATGCAGCCTTCGGAGCTCAAGAATGAGAATTCTTTAGCGAATAAAAACTATACTTACTTATGATGCCAAACTGCAAGAAGTGCCAAAACAACTTTCTGAATTTAAATACACTTTATATAACAATAACGTTTAGTATGACTATTAACTGTAATTAAACTTACAGCTTCATAGTGGACCATATCTATAGTTTTAATTCCTACCTTATTTGTAACTGAATTTACGACTAATTCACAATACTTAAGAATTTTGCAGTGCACAATTTACACAATTAGTGTTTCTCACCCTATACGCAACAATTATAATTTGTTACACATTTTGGGGGAAAAAAAGCGCGGGTAATACGACAACGAAGCAAAATGGCTCGCATTGAGCAGGTCCCAGGTTAGTTCCCAACAATTACTCGTTCTGACCTTGGATTTCTTTTATTTTCCCTGGCCGGTAGGTGACTGCTGGGGTGGTTTGTCATCTATCGCGATTTCCTTTCCATCGTTTCTCTTTTATTGCATTTTCTTTTCCTCTTTCAGGCGTGCCTCTGGTTTTTCGAGGCATATAGTGGTAATGGACAGATGGCGCAAATGCTTACTCAGGGGAAAGAGTACTCCCCGTGGACACTAGAAGGTTGCTTGATCACCCCTCTAGGCAGCTCCAGCAAGGACAGGGATCTTCGAGCTTGGAACTTTTAGGGACCTCTGTGCCTCTCTGTGACCTGTCTGCCTATCCTATGTTTACGTTACTTCATCCCTTCCTTCTGGGCGTGGTAGCCATTATTTTTGAAGCCGGTCCTAAAAATTGTGGTAATTGAGACTTCAGATTATACAAAATTCATAGCAGAATGAGGACTTCAGAGCCTATTACTATAACAACCTGAATGTACCTATGTACTTATATATGCGAAAGTTGGAAAACTGAACTGAGTTATTCCTAGTTTGGAACATTAATTCATAACTGTAATGGTACATGCTCCTTTGGCAATAGTCACTTTACTGCCCTCAAGCAACCCTTTCCAGACCATTAAATAGGACTCTTGTTTCTTTCTTCGAAGAATGCGAGTAAAGAATATACAAAGTTACCCTTATTTCTCAGTTGAATAAGGAAATTTCTGATGCTTGAAAAGTTATCCTTATGTAACATGTCAGTAATACAAAAGTCTGTACTTAGTGAATGTAAATGTTACAAAATTATTAAATAAAAGCGCAAAGGGTAGGAAAATTATAAAATAGTGACATAAAATCGAAAAGACCGTAAAATAGGAAATGTAAAATATATTATGTAATAAAAATTATGCATTTTTACTTTCTCTACTGGTAAGTAGAGGAAAGTATTGTATTCCACCCAAAAATTCGATGTCGAGATTTCACCGGAAATATATGTTATGAGAGCCCCTAAATGCAAAGAAAAGCATTTTTAGAAAAAGGCCCGTGTGTGTGACGGTGTGTCTGTCAGTCTGTGGACGGCGTAACTCAAAAGCGAAAAGCCGGTTAAAAACCAAAGTTGCTATTTAAGTTTAATGTCTTTCAAGGATGCAACACGAAGATTTTGAAGAAAATAGCCCCACTCCAAATTACCCTTTACATGGAAAATTTTTCGAAATTTTTAGCCACAAAATTCAAAATATTCATTTCATTTTTCATACAAATATCTTAAATATATGACATTTTAATCAAAATCGTTAGAGCCATTTTCAACAATATCAAATTTTTCGAAAAATTTTCCATGTAAAGGTAGTTTAAAGTGGGGCTATTTACTTTAAAATCTTCGTGTGGCATCCTTGAAAGACATAAAACTTAAATACCAACTTTGGTTTTTATATAACGTTTCGTTTTTGAGTTATGCTGTCTACAGACAGACAGGCACAGGCGCGCGCGCGTACCTTTTTCTAAAAATGCTTTTTTGGATTCAGGGGGTCTCAAAACATATATTTCCGTTGAAATATCGACATCGAATGTTTGGGTGGAACGCAATACTTCCTCTATTTACCAGTAGAGAAAGTAAAAATTACAAAAATTATATGTGAGAATCCCGGCACTACATATCATACATTATTCAACATATTTCATCTGCTTGTTGCAGCGTTTAGAAGGTTATATTTCTTGAAATAATCATCAGTTGGATAAAGAAACCCTATAAAGGGTTTTAAATTCTTGTTTTCTGACTTAAAACTCATAAAGGTTATGTAATCTGGTGGAGGGGTTGTGGTAAACCATAGGAAGGAATGTTAATACTTCGATATCTGCAGCCAAAGCAATGGGATTCTTTTAGAAAATTTGGCATATTTATGCTTCAACTGGTTCGTTAAGCTCCAGGTCCCAAAATAAACAACTGACAAATAGAGTTAATTCGTTACGAGAATTTATATAGCGGACCATGTTTATGGAGTTCCCAGATTAGGGGCTATTATTATAACAAATAGTACAAGAGTGTAGCAGAGTCAACCACGCCTGAACTGGTTGTGCAATGATACGGCCTTGGCAGTGTTATGTCGCCCTTTAAGTGTAACACAAGGCAATGATATCCACATTTCCTGGTTTTAGATAGCTAATGGTTTGAAACTAGTCATTTTCATTTCTTACTGAATGTTTGACATCATTTAATTTCCAGTGTTACAAATACAAATTTAACAATTAATTCATAAACATTAAAGATAAAATAAACTATTGTCATTGATTTCATTAAATTTCCTTAAGAGAGACTAAATTGTGAAGGTTGCTCAAAATGAAATTTTTAATTTTGTGGAATATTATTAAAGTTGAAGAGCTTAAGGCAAAACCAACCATAATAATAAAAAATCAATGATCCATCCTAAGGTTATAGCTAATGGACATGCATAAAACCAGCTTTTACAGCAAAAAAACGTAGTGTATGAGATGTGAGGCTCTGAAGTATGGTGAGTTCAGAAAAACCACCATTGCACACAGCATTTTAAGCAAAAAGAGCTATTGTACATATGCATTTTCAGCAAAAATAAGCATTCTCCTTAGTATTTTCAGCCAAAATTACAATCATGTTACTTTTTCTTAACTCCAAAACCAAATCTGTGTTTGAAAAATGTAAGTATGCTTGGAATAATCATCCACAGTGAATATGCGATATACTTAGAGTGGTCCTTGGACTAAGATGCTATTAGAAACAACCATTGCCTACAGCACTGACCTTGCAACCACTGTACAAGGCTGCTGTTCCACCAAATTCACAAAAAAACTGAAAGATGTTCCAAAATTCTCAAAATAGCTGCAAAACATTATGTTTACTATGGCGATTTGGGAAGCACTGGTGGTGCAAGAGAGAATATAGACGATATCAATGTTTCAGATGATGAGAACAGCAGTGGACCAGGTGGCATACATTATGTTCCTGTTGCTATGCATGTTATCATTGTAACCCCATTTGAAGTTAATATAATTCCTTATTTTGTTTATTGTTGGTTTTCAAGTGATTTCCTGTATTATTAATTGACGAATAAAGAATACTATTTTCATTTTTGTGCACTCAGATGAAATTGTTCTGGCCAAAACTACCTTAGTCCAGAACCAAGAAAGTTTCAGGTATAGTTATATAACCATATTTGCATATTAACGCTGATTAAAACATCAATCAGGCATAAGAAAGTCTCCTTTATGTTTCAGTACGTTTTACATCATGTAAGTCTTTAGCTTCTCCTGAAGATTTTCATTTTTGGACTATGGTTGTCCAAACCAAAAGCTCTTCAACTGGAATTTCCACTTTAATGTATTAACACTCATGATACAAGACTTATATATTTTAAATACATTTTCAAAAAACGTACTGCATGCAAAATTTTGTACTGTGAATTCTGCAGCACTTCAGAGAAAAAATCACAAGTTCAACACACTTTAGAGTAGAGTGGTAAGCTTTATCCCAACTTTTAGAGAACGTTTTGATTTATAAGTTGGCACTACTGTTAATTATGACAACTTCTAGTGCTCAAGCTTTCCCTTTTATTTCTTTGCAAATATATACGAGTCTGTTTTCTCCACTTTTAGTTTGATCAGCTTCTTCTGTGAGCATTTTCTGGTATAAATGGCCCGTTTCCTCGAACACTATTGCAGCTAGCTGATGGTGATAAAAAGCGCCACAGAGTTCTCTTGTAGATTTGCTTTGTTATTAATAGAATGGCCGGGTATTTAAAAACTACGATTCAGTGGTAAATTTTACTCAACAAATAGTATAATTAGCAAATAATCCGAACTTTTCAGTAACAAAATGAAAGAAGGTCAGTTTAATTAGAAGGCATTTGTCTACACTCCGTAAAAACTTCAGCCTGATTGCTTCAACAGTTTCTGAGATAATGAGTTATGGAATTACCAGATTTAACATTGCTGAGACAGGACTTTAATCCCCCCATAAGCACTACTTTTTAAATTGTTGTTTGCTGCCTTGTACAAAGGACAAAACTACATAACTAAGAGTTACATGGAAGCGAAACAATAAGCTCTAGACACATAGACATACGGGTAGCATAAAGATATCTGCAGTGTTGTCCGCAAGTTAATGGCAAATTACATTGCAGTTCTTTGACCTAGACATTCTTAAGCTGGAGGTGTTTAAGAGCAAAGTATATACAGGCCAACTAAAACACATAATGCTGGAGTTACTTTGCGAGGAAAGATGTTTGTATTTTCAAATAGAATAAGGAATTGGCATGGGTAATGTCAGAACGTAGGGTTAGGGTTAAGAAGCAGAGGCGGATTTCAGAAATGCGGCCAGGCATGATGGCAGGAAGCACAGCGCAGTGGAGTCCTAGTCGTTTCCAGATTGCGCGTCGCCGATTGAAATCCCCGCTTATCTGGGTGAACAAACGAAGAGGTTTGGGCAGAAGGTTCCGAGCTGGGTATGAAACACTTCTCTCCTTAAGGCAACTACTCGGCGAATTGGGAAGGGGGAAATTTATATCACACTGATTTCTCTACCGTGTACCAAGTAGGAAATATTGCGCTCAAACCAAAAGTTAGATGACGAGATTTCACCAAAAATGGACGATCTGGGGCCTCTGAATTCAACAAAATCATGTTTAGAAAAAGGTCTGTGCGTGGTTATGTCCGCTGTGCGCAGGTGTGTGTGTGTGTGTGTGTGTGTGTGTGTGTGTGTGTGTGTGTGTGTGTGTGTGTGTGTGTGTGTGTGTGTGTGTGTGTGTGTGTGTGTGTGTGCGTGTGGAGGTTGGGGACTTGGTTAGCACTCCGAATCCCGTGATTTTCACAAGGAGCCACTACTTTTCCATCAAGTAGCTCTTCAAGTGACCTCTCAGGAACCACACAAGCTGAATGCACCCCAAACCAGATCTCTCGGAGGGGGAAAATAACCACGCCGGTATTGTGAGTCAAACCCGGGCCTCCTACTTGGTCGTCTTCGTAGCCCTACCACCACGCTAAGGACACGACTCTCCTTTGTCGCGCGGTATGTAACACTCTTACATAAGACATAGACCTTCAACATATACGACGAAATAGAGTTAAGTTGGTGAGTATGAAGACTCCATACTCCCAGGCCACCAAGTTAACCTCTTTAGAAAAGACGCACCCTCTGCCACCGTCTAGAAATATGATTCTAAGTTGTTAATTATAAAATATCAGTTGACTAATGCCCGCTGTTAGTTGAACAAATCTTCTCTCTCTGTACAATGATTTAAGATACCACGATAACTATCCTGATTACAACATACGAAGGAAACACAGCAAACTTGTCTTATTTGAGGGGTATTCAATACCAATACTATTTAATTTATTGATCTTCTTGTATCAACTACAGAGTAAATAAATAATGCCCATTTAAAAGTGTAACACGTTGTAAATTAGGCTCTTCATACTTAACCATGCAGTTGAGACTGCAGAGTGTCTACAATCGCTTAATATCATCATTATTGTGACAGTCTTCTTTCCCTTGTTCCTTTTGTGAGCTTATTATCCATTTATCCCTCATACTTCCTAGGAATTATCTCTTTTTTATCTTCTGTTAACCCCACCATGCTAATTTCAATTCTATCTTTTGGTGACTTATTATATATCTGATTCCAAACATTACCTCTCCACCTTTTGATAATTTCAAATTCCATTAGGCAGTGGTAATTGTACTTCAGGGTGTTAAACTATGTTGGCACTGGTAACCTTACATTAGCAACCAGGGATTCTACATGATGAGTGTAACAACTATGTCCAATACAATTATTCTCACTAAAGAGCCGTTTCTCCAACAAAAATTACAGTAATTTGTGTCAAATATTTGGAATATTTGGAACCATATAGCTTCTTGACGAATGGACATAAATGGTTTATTATTTCACCAACTGTCGCGAAAATATTGTGTTAGCAATGCTGTAACACATTTATACCTTAGTTCGAGTGAATTTAGTCACAATTTAATGTTAACCTGCCGCTACATAACCTCTCTTTGAAATTACATTTTGCATAACATTTAACATTAAATTGTGACTAAATTCATTCAGATTAAGATACAGATGCATTACAGCATTTATTGCACAATATCTGCGTGGCAGTTAGTGAAATAATAAAGTATTTATATCAATTCGTCAAAAAGCTAGATGGCTCCAAACATTTCACACAAATTCTTTTTTTGGCAAAATGGTTCTTTATTTGCAACAATAATTGTATTGGGCATATTTTTTACATTCGCCATGTAAAATCCCTGGTTAACGTGTGGCTGAAGCAGTACCTTCCACCAGACATATTGAAATTCAATAACCGCGGCATTTGTCTTATTCTACATGTATTTTCAGTGGACTTACAACTAGTTGATTTTTATTCTTATTCTCAAATAAAAGCCTAACTCTTCTTCTTAATGTTCTTTTATAATTTCAGTGTGCTTGTATTCAAGTAAAAAGGTTTTGTTAATTCTTTTTAATGCTTTAGTAATTCATGAAATTAAATTCGGTGTTTTATAAATAAGGTCCATAGTGTGTCTTTCATTGGTGAAAGAACTATCAAAATCGACTGAGTGGTTTTCCAGATTACCCTAAAAACACAATCAGTTACAAACTTTCTCCTTTTATTGTACTATACAGATATAACAGTATTCTCCTAATATATGGAAAATAATCACCAGAAATATTCCTAATACAACACTAGAACTTTCCGGTAAAGCGCGGAAACCACACGTCAACTATGGATATTTCTCTGTTCCAAGTTGGTTGGACCAGGTGCATATCTAACTGAGTGAAAACTTTAGAAACGGAAAGTTTTAGTACGAAAACCTGTGTATAGGTATTCTTGGGAGAGTAGAGTAAAACCTGCACAATACACATATTCCTATCCGCTATGCACTGCTTTCAACAGATGACCTTCAAGCTCTTAATCCATGGCCTTAACATGGATGTGGTGAAAGGAGTGTAATCGATGTGTGGCTGGTCAGAAATGCCGCGGGCTGTTACGATGCATAAACTGCTAACCTATAGTTGGGCATTACATTAGAACTTTGGTGAATGTTTAGTTGTAAACATGTTAAAACTCCAAGAAATATTCTATATATCAGGCCGTAATGTTGCCATATCAGAGCAGAGGGCAGAGCATGGGGCCCCCGAAACCAGAGATTTCCAGAACGCATTTGTTCCCCCTGCCGTGCTGCTGCCGCGACGCTTGTAGGAGCTTCCAATTCTGAAAGAAACCTAAGGGGATGAAAGGCGAAAATGAAATGATTAATGTAACAGAATGGAGGGACAGAAAATTCGGAGGATATGGAAATCCTTCCCAACATTCGCCTGGTGAACCGGGAAAACCTCTGAAACAACATGCGACCTCCTGAATGTGGACGACAGACGTTACCATCTGAGTGAACCCGCTCGGTAAGGAGATATTAACAAACATACTTTAATATATAACCAGAAAAATCCAAAATAAATCCGTAAAAATGCCAAAAAGACAAAAAATTATGATATCTGTGCACCAAATTCTTCTAAGTCCTACACGGTACACAGCACAGCGCGTCTTGATTGACCATATGGGTTGGTAATAATAAGATTTGGAATTTGTGATAACTTGTTGCTGCCACTACACAACTGTATCGTGATGGTGTAAGCAAGGCACTGTGCCGTGTAGGACTTAAACGAATTTGGCGCTACAGACATGACTCATAATTTTTTTTTTTTTTTTTTTTTTTTTTTTTTTTTTTTTTTTTTTTTTTTGGTTCACGGTGTACAGCATATCCCAGAGCAAACGGATGTCTTCATAAATGAAGAAAACATCAAACCCTAATTAATCCAAAAATAACTTGAAAGAAATAAGGGTTAATGAATTTTCTATATAAAACCAAAAGCTCATTCTGTCGAAGTCTTCCTGAAAACACTCATTACTTTGAAGAACCACCAAAATTATGCATCCCTACACAAACCGCGGGTTTCTCCAATTATATCAAGAACTAAAATGTTATTTACAATAATTTCTGTCTTGTATTAATACGCTGAGAACTTCCAAACTAGCTTTCACTACATATACTATCTTACAAGACTTATTAATTTAGTACTGATATTTTATTCTTTAAACTTATTATACCTTATGTAAGGTAACGGTTGAGCTTACTTTTCTGTAACGAAGAGATGACTGGCGAATCTGCCAGTAAGAACACCAGAATGCTATGACATCTTAGAGACAAGTTGATTTCAAATATGTGAACTCTATTCCATCGCAATGACTGTGTTTTATGTAAAACGAGAATGTGTGATATATAAATATATTATTGTATTTTATTGGCCACATATATACTGTTTAATAATTATTATTTCAGTGAAGGCTGATCATTAAGCTGATGCAGGAATATCATTCCACAATACGCTCCAAATGTTATAAACAAAAACGAGAAAACCGGTCTATTGAGTCTTACTCAGGTGACCTGCAACGTTGTCTGAGGAGAGTAGTATAGGTTCAGCACGACAAAGAGTTGGATTAAGCAACTAAAGCAAAGTACATCAACGGAAAGGAAATTGAATCGGATTGTACCTTTAAGCCGTCTCTAAGTCTAGCAAAAGAACTAAAATTGAATTGGGGCAGCGAAATATACCAATTACCCTCAGGAAGAAACGAAAGTTCAAGAACGCCATGGTTTAGACTGGGCGGCTGGAGGGCACAAAAATGACTGGTGGTTCTGGAATTTTCCATTTTGTGACAGAGATGAAGGCTGAGTATATATTTTGGCGGAATGTGCAGAACCAGCGAACAATTAAACTCACAGAACAATTCTTTAGTTCTGCTATAGGTAGTGAGTGATATGATGGGATTTACTGGTGACCTCAGGAACTGAAAAAGCATGGGGCATTCTCTGACTTAATGACTGAAGTCAGATATAAATTGTTCAGCTATTGAAATTTATATCTACCTTTTCCTTTTAATTGGTTTTTTTTTCTTCATATTTCACTTTTATCTTAAATGTGCATGTTGGTGAATGATAAAAAAGCTCCTTGTTTTTATAAAATCTTTAATATCAAACCATTATGCACAGGATATTGGATTTATTAGTCCATATATATAAACAACGTTACATGAATAATTACTTAATCTGCTAATACCTTTAGTTAACAAGGGTAGTGTGTTTTTTGGTTGATTAGTATAAGGCTGTGTCATAAGTTTGTTCATTTTACTCGTAAGTTACATCTATAACGCCTGAAAATCCTGCACCCTATGTACACTCTTTTATCATAGTTGCCTAACCACTCCCACGAGGTCAACAACCAGACTCGCTATTGAATACGTCTGTGTGTTTGTGACTGACGTTGGATGGAACAGCATGGACTTGTGTTTACAAACTATGGAAAGGAAAAAGGAACATTGCCGATATCTTGTGCTGTTTTGCTATCGTAAGGGCAAACCGCCTCACAATGCTGGCAGAAAGTTTGTGCTGTCTACGGAGAAACATGCAGTAACGAATCGAGCATGTCAAAGGTGACGTCGATTTCGAGCTGGCAATTTTTCCCTGAAACGGAAAGTTGGGCAACTACTCTGTCGTAGCTGTGGTGCAGGTGGGCTGTATTCCCAGACGTTGTTATGACTGAAACGTAACGAGAAACGAACGTTTTTATGAGATAACCCAATTACTCCAAGTATGCGAGGCACACACAAGCTATACGTGCTTATTTTCCCCGAGAGCGCGGGACGGCTTGTTGTGAGGGCGAGAGCAGAGCGAGATTGCTGTAGGTCTAATGACCCCACACTATATGGGTCTATATAACACCAGGTCAGGTATTGAATATGCGAACGCGTGGGTGCAAATCGGATGGTCAATATTGATAGGTGTTGATCATTTCTCATCCAGTTACGAAAACATTACGCAGAAAAAAACATCATTTAGCAAATTATGTGAGAAAACTGTGAGACAAAGAGAAAAAAAGACAATGACACTAAAGTGGATACATCTTAACGTATCAGTTATCAAATTATACGCACTTACGTCCCAGATGCTTTGTATTTATGTACATATATACATACACCTTATCTATCTAATAATGAAATTTAAATGGCCATAAACGGTATTGCTGACGACCTTTATTTTTCCCCATTCTGAAGGAATGAAGCATATACAAAATACCTTCCACGCCTCCCCTGGCCTAATTATTGCTACTTGTGCACCGATGGAGGGGGGGGGGGGCGGGGGCGGCGGAGAAGCAGGAGCACTTCTGTGGAAAACGGAAGGATAATGGGTTAAAGTGTAATACTACAAAATACCTGTGACACTAAATAAACAAGGAAAAGGAGAAAGAAAAAAAAACATGAGTTTACATTTACGCAAAGATTCTACAAATTGTGCTTACAGAAATTCATTTTTCTATCTACCTTGTCTTAATCGAGAAAAACTATCTTGAGACATTTCGTTCTAGGCTCCAGCGAGATATTTCTGTGGAGCCCTCCTTATTCTGCATGACTTCCGTATAACTGCTAAGGCGTAAGAGATTGGCAACATCTTACTACACAAAAAATAGATCCTGTTGCCACGCAAGGCTTATGCCAAATAAATTGTTTTTATCTGTGCATTTAACCATTTCAGAAAGATTCTTTTGTCGGTTAGATTTTTCAAATAATTACACTTCTCTCAACTGAGAAGTCGCTATTCATTTTGTCTCGTTTTATGTTCTTTGTTCCTTGTACGAATACACCGATGTTACCAGCAGTAGGAGTACTATGCATTTGTACCTTTACAACAGTTTATCTCAACTACAGGAGCTGGATAAGGTAATAAGCATTTCTAAGAATAACTTGAAAAGATGTAAATAGAAAAGGGTCATGTGAATGCAAAACATCGGATTTCATACAATACATTATATTTAAATAAAAGTACAGTTTGTTAGAAATATCCGGGATCTATCTTCAATTGTTATACTCGTCACAGTGTGAAATCTACCCGCGAATCCTCTCAAAATCGCCGCTCAAAAGCGAACTACCGAATAGTTGATAATGCCTGTCTTATATCTATCCGAAGTTAGGGATAGGGATAGGGACTAGAACCGAAAAGAGTTTCGGCCAAGGTGTGACTACAGCAACCGTCAAGATAGCATTTCAACACCATCAGCAGGATAGGACTTCATTACAATCAGCAGGATAGGACTTCATTACCATTGCCAGAAAAGGATATTAGCACTACTGCCAGGGTAGGATATTAGCACTACTGCCAGGGTAGGATATTAGCATTACTGCCAGGGTAGGATATTAGCATTACTGCTGGGGTAGGATATTAGCACTACTGCCGGGGTAGGATATTAGCACTACTGCCAGGGTAGGATATTAGCACTACTGCCAGGGTAGGATATTAGCACTACTGCCAGGGTAGGATATTAGCACTACTGCCATAATAGGATATTAGCACTACTGCCAGAATAGGATATTAGCACTACTGCCAGAATAGGATATTAGCACTACTGCCATAATAGGATATTAGGACTACTGCCAGGGTAGGATATTAGCATTACTGCCAGAATAGGATATTAGCACTACTGCCAGGGTAGGATATTAGCACTACTGCCAGGGTAGGATATTAGCACTACTGCCAGAATAGGATATTAGCATTACTGCCAGGGTAGGATATTAGCACTACTGCCAGGGTAGGATATTAGCACTACTGCCAGGGTAGGATATTAGCACTACTGCCAGGGTAGGATATTAGCATTACTGCCAGGGTAGGATATTAGCACTACTGCCATAATAGGATATTAGCACTACTGCAAGAATAGGATATTAGCACTACTGCCAGGGTAGGATATTAGCATTACTGCCAGGGTAGGATATTAGCACTACTGCCAGGGTAGGATATTAGCACTACTGCCATAATAGGATATTAGCACTACTGCCAGGGTAGGATATTAGCACTACTGCCAGGGTAGGATATTAGCACTACTGCCAGGGTAGGATATTAGCATTACTGCCAGGGTAGGATATTAGCACTACTGCCATAATAGGATATTAGCACTACTGCCAGAATAGGATATTAGCAATACTGCCAGGGTAGGATATTAGCATTACTGCCAGGGTAGGATATTAGCACTACTGCCAGGGTAGGATATTAGCACTACTGCCATAATAGGATATTAGCACTACTGCCAGGGTAGGATATTAGCACTACTGCCAGAATAGGATATTAGCACTACTGCCAGGGTAGGATATTAGCACTACTGCCAGGGTAGGATATTAGCACTACTGCCAGGGTAGGATATTAGCACTACTGCCAGAATAGGATATTAGCACTTCTGCCAGGGTAGGATATTAGCACTACTGCCAGGGTAGGATATTAGCATTACTGCCAGAATAGGATATTAGCACTACTGCCAGAATAGGATATTAGCACTACTGCCAGGGTAGTGTATTAGCACTACTGCCAGGGTAGGATATTAGCACTACTGCCAGGGTAGGATATTAGCACTACTGCCAGGGTAGGATATTAGCACTACTGCCAGGGTAGGATATTAGCATTACTGCCAGGGTAGGATATTAGCACTACTGCCAGGGTAGGATATTAGCATTACTGCCAGGGTAGGATATTAGCATTACTGCCAGGGTAGGATATTAGCACTACTGCCAGGGTAGGATATTAGCACTACTGCCAGGGTAGGATATTAGCACTACTGCCAGGGTAGGATATTAGCATTACTGCCAGGGTAGGATATTAGCACTACTGCCAGGGTAGGATATTAGCACTACTGCCAGGGTAGGATATTAGCACTACTGCCAGGGTAGGATATTAGCATTACTGCCAGGGTAGGATATTAGCATTACTGCCAGGGTAGGATATTAGCACTACTGCCAGGGTAGGATATTAGCACTACTGCCAGGGTAGGATATTAGCACTACTGCCAGAATAGGATATTAGCACTACTGCCAGGGTAGTGTATTAGCACTACTGCCAGGGTAGGATATTAGCACTACTGCCAGGGTAGGATATTAGCACTACTGCCAGGGTAGGATATTAGCACTACTGCCAGGGTAGGATATTAGCATTACTGCCAGGGTAGGATATTAGCACTACTGCCAGGGTAGGATATTAGCATTACTGCCAGGGTAGGATATTAGCATTACTGCCATAATAGGATATTAGCATTACTGCCAGGGTAGGATATTAGCACTACTGCCAGGGTAGGATATTAGCATTACTGCCAGGGTAGGATATTAGCATTACTGCCAGGGTAGGATATTAGCATTACTGCCAGGGTAGGATATTAGCATTACTGCCAGGGTAGGATATTAGCATTACTGCCAGGGTAGGATATTAGCATTACTGCCATAATAGGATATTAGCATTACTGCCAGGGTAGGATATTAGCATTACTGCCAGGGTAGGATATTAGCACTACTGCCATAATAGGATATTAGCACTACTGCCAGGGTAGGATATTAGCATTACTGCCAGGGTAGGATATTAGCACTACTGCCAGGGTAGGATATTAGCATTACTGCCAGGGTAGGATATTAGCATTACTGCCATAATAGGATATTAGCATTACTGCCAGGGTAGGATATTAGCACTACTGCCAGGGTAGGATATTAGCATTACTGCCAGGGTAGGATATTAGCATTACTGCCAGGGTAGGATATTAGCATTACTGCCAGGGTAGGATATTAGCATTACTGCCAGGGTAGGATATTAGCATTACTGCCAGGGTAGGATATTAGCATTACTGCCATAATAGGATATTAGCATTACTGCCAGGGTAGGATATTAGCATTACTGCCAGGGTAGGATATTAGCATTACTGCCAGGGTAGGATATTAGCACTACTGACATAATAGGATATTAGCACTACTGCCAGGGTAGGATATTAGCATTACTGCCAGGGTAGGATATTAGCACTACTGCCAGGGTAGGATATTAGCATTACTGCCAGGGTAGGATATTAGCACTAGCGCCAGGGTAGGATATTAGCACTACTGCCAGGGTAGGATATTAGCACTACTGCCAGGGTAGGATATTAGCATTACTGCCATAATAGGATATTAGCACTACTGCCATGGTAGGATATTAGCACTACTGCCAGGGTAGGATATTAGCATTACTGCCAGGGTAGGATATTAGCATTACTGCCAGGGTAGGATATTAGCATTACTGCCAAGGTAGGATATTAGCACTACTGCCGGGGTAGGATATTAGCATTACTGCCAGGGTAGGATATTAGCACTACTGCCATAATAGGATATTAGCACTACTGCCAGAATAGGATATTAGCACTACCGCCAGGGTAGGATATTAGCACTACTGCCAGGGTAGGATATTAGCACTACTGCCAGGGTAGGATATTAGCACTACTGCCAGGGGCGGATATTAGCATTACTGCCAGAATAGGATATTAGCACTACTGCCAGGGTAGGATATTAGCACTACTGCCAGGGTAGGATATTAGCATTACTGCCAGGGTAGGATATTAGCACTACTGCCAGGGGAGGATATTAGCACTACTGCCAGGGGAGGATATTAGCACTACTGCCAGGGTAGGATATTAGCACTACTGCCAGAATAGGATATTAGCACTACTGCCGGGGTAGGATATTAGCACTACTGCCAGGGTAGGATATTAGCACTACTGCCAGGGTAGGATATTAGCACTACTGTCAGGGTAGGATATTAGCACTACTGCCAGGGTAGGATATTAGCACTACTGCCAGGGTAGGATATTAGCACTACTGTCAGGGTAGGATATTAGCACTACTGCCAGGGTAGGATATTAGCATTACTGCCAGGGTAGGATATTAGCATAACTGCCAGGGTAGGATATTAGCACTACCGCCAGGGTAGGATATTAGCACTACTGCCAGGGTAGGATATTAGCATTACTGCCAGGGTAGGATATTAGCACTACTGCCAGGGTAGGATATTAGCATTACTGCCAGGGTAGGATATTAGCATTACTGCCAGGGTAGGATATTAGCATTACTGCCGGGGTACGATATTAGCACTACTGCCAGGGTAGGATATTAGCATTACTGCCAGGGTAGGATATTAGCATTACTGCCGGGGTAGGATATTAGCACTACTGCCAGGGTAGGATATTAGCACTACTGCCGGGGTAGGATATTAGCATTACTGCCGGGGTAGGATATTAGCACTACTGCCAGGGTAGGATATTGGCACTACTGCCAGGGTAGGATATTAGCACTACTGCCGGGGTAGGATATTAGCATTACTGCCGGGGTAGGATATTAGCACTACTGCCAGGGTAGGATATTAGCATTACTGCCAGGGTAGGATATTAGCATTACTGCCGGGGTAGGATATTAGCACTACCGCCAGGGTAGGATATTAGCACTACTGCCAGGGTAGGATATTAGCACTACTGCCAGGGTAGGATATTAGCATTACTGCCAGGGTAGGATATTAGCACTACTGCCAGGGTAGGATATTAGCACTACTGCCAGGGTAGGATATTAGCACTACTGTCAGGGTACGATATTAGCACTACTGCCAGGGTAGGATATTAGCACTACTGCCAGGGTAGGATATTAGCACTACTGCCAGGGTAGGATATTAGCACTACTGCCAGGGTAGGATATTAGCACTACTGCCAGGGTAGGATATTAGCACTTCTGCCAGGGTAGGATATTAGCACTACTGCCAGGGTAGGATATTAGCACTACTGCCAGGGTAGGATATTAGCACTACTGCCGGGGTAGGATATTAGCATTACTGCCGGGGTAGGATATTAGCACTACTGCCAGGGTGGGATATTAGCACTACTGCCAGGGTAGGATATTAGCACTACTGCCGGGTAGGATATTAGCATTACTGCCGGGGTAGGATATTAGCACTACTGCCAGGGTAGGATATTAGCATTACTGCCAGGGTAGGATATTAGCACTACTGCCAGGGTAGGATATTAGCACTACTGCCGGGGTAGGATATTAGCATTACTGCCGGGGTAGGATATTAGCACTACTGCCAGGGTAGGATATTAGCACTACTGCCAGGGTAGGATATTAGCATTACTGCCGGGGTAGGATATTAGCACTACTGCCAGGGTAGGATATTAGCATTACTGCCAGGGTAGGATATTAGCACTACTGCCATAATAGGATATTAGCATTACTGCCAGGGTAGGATATTAGCATTACTGCCTGGGTAGGATATTAGCATTACTGCCAGGGTAGGATATTAGCATTACTGCCAGGGTAGGATATTAGCACTACTGCCAGGGTAGGATATTAGCATTACTGCCAGGGTAGGATATTAGCACTACTGCCAGGGTAGGATATCAGCACTACCGCCAGGGTAGGATATTAGCACTACTGCCAGGGTAGGATATTAGCACTACCGCCAGGGTAGGATATTAGCATTACTGCCATAATAGGATATTAGCACTACTGCCATGGTAGGATATTAGCATTACTGCCAGGGTAGGATATTAGCATTACTGCCAGGGTAGGATATTAGCATGACTGCCAGGGTAGGATATTAGCATTACTGCCAGGGTAGGATATTAGCATTACTGCCAGGGTAGGATATTAGCATTACTGCCAGGGTAGGATATTAGCACTACCGCCAGGGTAGGATATTAGCATTACTGCCATTATAGGATATTAGCACTACTGCCATGGTAGGATATTAGCATTACTGCCAGGGTAGGATATTAGCATTACTGCCAGGGTAGGATATTAGCATTACTGCCAGGGTAGGATATTAGCATTACTGCCAGGGTAGGATATTAGCACTACTGCCGGGGTAGGATATTAGCATTACTGCCAGGGTAGGATATTAGCACTACTGCCATAATAGGATATTAGCACTACTGCCAGAATAGGATATTAGCACTACCGCCAGGGTAGGATATTAGCACTACTGCCAGGGTAGCATATTTACACTACTGCCAGGGTAGGATATTAGCACTACTGCCAGGGTAGGATATTAGCATTACTGCCAGGGTAGGATATTAGCACTACTGCCAGGGGAGGATATTAGCACTACTGCCAGGGTAGGATATTAGCATTACTGCCGGGGTAGGATATTAGCACTACTGCCAGGGGAGGATATTTGCACTACTGCCAGGGTAGGATATTAGCACTACCGCCAGGGTAGGATATTAGCACTACTGCCAGAATAGGATATTAGCACTACTGCCAGGCTAGGATATTAGCACTACTGCAAGGGTAGGATATTAGCACTACTGCCAGGGTAGGATATTAGCACTACCGCCAGGGTAGGATATTAGCACAACTGCCAGGGTAGGATATTAGCACTACTGCCAGGGGAGGATATTAGCACTACTGCCAGAGTAGGATATTAGCATTACTGCCAGGGTAGGATATTAGCACTACTGCCAGAATAGGATATTAGCACTACTGCTGGGTAGGATATTAGCACTACTGCCAGGGTAGGATATTAGCACTACTGCCAGAATAGGATATTAGCACTACTGCCAGGGTAGTGTATTAGCACTACTGCCAGGGTAGGATATTAGCACTACTGCCAGGGTAGGATATTAGCACTACTGCCAGGGTAGGATATTAGCACTACTGCCAGGGTAGGATATTAGCATTACTGCCAGGGTAGGATATTAGCACTACTGCCAGGGTAGGATATTAGCATTACTGCCAGGGTAGGATATTAGCATTACTGCCATAATAGGATATTAGCATTACTGCCAGGGTAGGATATTAGCACTACTGCCAGGGTAGGATATTAGCATTACTGCCAGGGTAGGATATTAGCATTACTGCCAGGGTAGGATATTAGCATTACTGCCAGGGTAGGATATTAGCATTACTGCCAGGGTAGGATATTAGCATTACTGCCAGGGTAGGATATTAGCATTACTGCCATAATAGGATATTAGCATTACTGCCAGGGTAGGATATTAGCATTACTGCCAGGGTAGGATATTAGCACTACTGCCATAATAGGATATTAGCACTACTGCCAGGGTAGGATATTAGCATTACTGCCAGGGTAGGATATTAGCACTACTGCCAGGGTAGGATATTAGCATTACTGCCAGGGTAGGATATTAGCATTACTGCCATAATAGGATATTGGCATTACTGCCAGGGTAGGATATTAGCACTACTGCCAGGGTAGGATATTAGCATTACTGCCAGGGTAGGATATTAGCATTACTGCCAGGGTAGGATATTAGCATCACTGCCAGGGTAGGATATTAGCATTACTGCCAGGGTAGGATATTAGCATTACTGCCAGGGTAGGATATTAGCATTACTGCCATAATAGGATATTAGCCTTACTGCCAGGGTAGGATATTAGCATTACTGCCAGGGTAGGATATTAGCATTACTGCCAGGGTAGGATATTAGCACTACTGACATAATAGGATATTAGCACTACTGCCAGGGTAGGATATTAGCATTACTGCCAGGGTAGGATATTAGCACTACTGCCAGGGTAGGATATTAGCATTACTGCCAGGGTAGGATATTAGCACTACCGCCAGGGTAGGATATTAGCACTACTGCCAGGGTAGGATATTAGCACTACTGCCAGGGTAGGATATTAGCATTACTGCCATAATAGGATATTAGCACTACTGCCATGGTAGGATATTAGCACTACTGCCAGGGTAGGATATTAGCATTACTGCCAGGGTAGGATATTAGCATTACTGCCAGGGTAGGATATTAGCATTACTGCCAAGGTAGGATATTAGCACTACTGCCGGGGTAGGATATTAGCATTACTGCCAGGGTAGGATATTAGCACTACTGCCATAATAGGATATTAGCACTACTGCCAGAATAGGATATTAGCACTACCGCCAGGGTAGGATATTAGCACTACTGCCAGGGTAGGATATTAGCACTACTGCCAGGGTAGGATATTAGCACTACTGCCAGGGGCGGATATTAGCATTACTGCCAGAATAGGATATTAGCACTACTGCCAGGGTAGGATATTAGCACTACTGCCAGGGTAGGATATTAGCATTACTGCCAGGGTAGGATATTAGCACTACTGCCAGGGGAGGATATTAGCACTACTGCCAGGGGAGGATATTAGCACTACTGCCAGGGTAGGATATTAGCACTACTGCCAGAATAGGATATTAGCACTACTGCCGGGGTAGGATATTAGCACTACTGCCAGGGTAGGATATTAGCACTACTGCCAGGGTAGGATATTAGCACTACTGTCAGGGTAGGATATTAGCACTACTGCCAGGGTAGGATATTAGCACTACTACCAGGGTAGGATATTAGCACTACTGTCAGGGTAGGATATTAGCACTACTGCCAGGGTAGGATATTAGCATTACTGCCAGGGTAGGATATTAGCATAACTGCCAGGGTAGGATATTAGCACTACCGCCAGGGTAGGATATTAGCACTACTGCCAGGGTAGGATATTAGCATTACTGCCAGGGTAGGATATTAGCACTACTGCCAGGGTAGGATATTAGCATTACTGCCAGGGTAGGATATTAGCATTACTGCCAGGGTAGGATATTAGCATTACTGCCGGGGTACGATATTAGCACTACTGCCAGGGTAGGATATTAGCATTACTGCCAGGGTAGGATATTAGCATTACTGCCGGGGTAGGATATTAGCACTACTGCCAGGGTAGGATATTAGCACTACTGCCGGGGTAGGATATTAGCATTACTGCCGGGGTAGGATATTAGCACTACTGCCAGGGTAGGATATTAGCACTACTGCCAGGGTAGGATATTAGCACTACTGCCGGGGTAGGATATTAGCATTACTGCCGGGGTAGGATATTAGCACTACTGCCAGGGTAGGATATTAGCATTACTGCCAGGGTAGGATATTAGCATTACTGCCGGGGTAGGATATTAGCACTACCGCCAGGGTAGGATATTAGCACTACTGCCAGGGTAGGATATTAGCACTACTGCCAGGGTAGGATATTAGCATTACTGCCAGGGTAGGATATTAGCACTACTGCCAGGGTAGGATATTAGCACTACTGCCAGGGTAGGATATTAGCACTACTGTCAGGGTAGGATATTAGCACTACTGCCAGGGTAGGATATTAGCACTACTGCCAGGGTAGGATATTAGCACTACTGCCAGGGTAGGATATTAGCACTACTGCCAGGGTAGGATATTAGCACTACTGCCAGGGTAGGATATTAGCACTTCTGCCAGGGTAGGATATTAGCACTACTGCCAGGGTAGGATATTAGCACTACTGCCAGGGTAGGATATTAGCACTACTGCCAGGGTAGGATATTAGCACTACTGCCGGGGTAGGATATTAGCATTACTGCCGGGGTAGGATATTAGCACTACTGCCAGGGTGGGATATTAGCACTACTGCCAGGGTAGGATATTAGCACTACTGCCGGGGTAGGATATTAGCATTACTGCCGGGGTAGGATATTAGCACTACTGCCAGGGTAGGATATTAGCATTACTGCCAGGGTAGGATATTAGCACTACTGCCAGGGTAGGATATTAGCACTACTGCCGGGGTAGGATATTAGCATTACTGCCGGGGTAGGATATTAGCACTACTGCCAGGGTAGGATATTAGCACTACTGCCAGGGTAGGATATTAGCACTACTGCCGGGGTAGGATATTAGCATTACTGCCGGGGTAGGATATTAGCACTACTGCCAGGGTAGGATATTAGCATTACTGCCAGGGTAGGATATTAGCACTACTGCCGTAATAGGATATTAGCATTACTGCCAGGGTAGGATATTAGCATTACTGCCTGGGTAGGATATTAGCATTACTGCCAGGGTAGGATATTAGCATTACTGCCAGGGTAGGATATTAGCACTACTGCCAGGGTAGGATATTAGCATTACTGCCAGGGTAGGATATTAGCACTACTGCCAGGGTAGGATATTAGCACTACCGCCAGGGTAGGATATTAGCACTACTGCCAGGGTAGGATATTAGCACTACCGCCAGGGTAGGATATTAGCATTACTGCCATAATAGGATATTAGCACTACTGCCATGGTAGGATATTAGCATTACTGCCAGGGTAGGATATTAGCATTACTGCCAGGGTAGGATATTAGCATGACTGCCAGGGTAGGATATTAGCATTACTGCCAGGGTAGGATATTAGCATTACTGCCATTATAGGATATTAGCTCTACTGCCATGGTAGGATATTAGCATTACTGCCAGGGTAGGATATTAGCATTACTGCCAGGGTAGGATATTAGCATTACTGCCAGGGTAGGATATTAGCATTACTGCCAGGGTAGGATATTAGCATTACTGCCATTATAGGATATTAGCACTACTGCCATGGTAGGATATTAGCATTACTGCCAGGGTAGGATATTAGCATTACTGCCAGGGTAGGATATTAGCATTACTGCCAGGGTAGGATATTAGCACTACCGCCAGGGTAGGATATTAGCATTACTGCCATAATAGGATATTAGCACTACTGCCATGGTAGGATATTAGCATTACTGCCAGGGTAGGATATTAGCATTACTGCCAGGGTAGGATATTAGCATGACTGCCAGGGTAGGATATTAGCACTACCGCCAGGGTAGGATATTAGCATTACTGCCATTATAGGATATTAGCACTACTGCCATGGTAGGATATTAGCATTACTGCCAGGGTAGGATATTAGCATTACTGCCAGGGTAGGATATTAGCATTACTGCCAGGGTAGGATATTAGCATTACTGCCAGGGTAGGATATTAGCACTACTGCCAGGGTAGGATATTAGCACTACTGCCAGGGTAGGATATTAGCACTACTCTCAGGGTAGGATATTAGCATTACTGCCAGGGTAGGATATTAGCACAACTGCCAGGGTAGGATATTAGCACTACTGCCAGGGGAGGATATTAGCACTACTGCCAGGGTAGGATATTAGCACTACTGCCAGGGTAGGATATTAGCATTACTGCCAGGGTAGGATATTAGCACTACTGCAAGGGTAGGATATTAGCACTACTGCCAGGGTAGGATATTAGCACTACTGCCAGGGTAGGATATTAGCACTACCGCCAGGGTAGGATATTAGCATTACTGCCAGGGTAGGATATTAGCACTACTGCCAGGGTAGGATATTAACACTACTGCCAGGGTAGGATATTAGCACCACCGCCAGGGTAGGATATTAGCATTTCTGCCAGGGTAGGATATTAGCACTACTGCCAGGGTAGGATATTAGCACTACTGCCAGGGTAGGATATTAGCACTACCGCCAGGGTAGGATATTAGCACTACTGCCAGGGTAGGATATTAGCACTACTGCCATAATAGGATATTAGCATTACTGCCAGGGTAGGATATTAGCATTACTGCCTGGGTAGGATATTAGCATTACTGCCAGGGTAGGATATTAGCATTACTGCCAGGGTAGGATATTAGCACTACTGCCAGGGTAGGATATTAGCATTACTGCCAGGGTAGGATATTAGCACTACTGCCAGGGTAGGATATTAGCACTACCGCCAGGGTAGGATATTAGCACTACTGCCAGGGTAGGATATTAGCACTACCGCCAGGGTAGGATATTAGCATTACTGCCATAATAGGATATTAGCACTACTGCCATGGTAGGATATTAGCATTACTGCCAGGGTAGGATATTAGCATTACTGCCAGGGTAGGATATTAGCATGACTGCCAGGGTAGGATATTAGCATTACTGCCAGGGTAGGATATTAGCATTACTGCCAGGGTAGGATATTAGCATTACTGCCATTATAGGATATTAGCACTACTGCCATGGTAGGATATTAGCATTACTGCCAGGGTAGGATATTAGCATTACTGCCAGGGTAGGATATTAGCATTACTGCCAGGGTAGGATATTAGCATTACTGCCAGGGTAGGATATTAGCACTACTGCCAGGGTAGGATATTAGCACTACTGCCAGGGTAGGATATTAGCACTACTCTCAGGGTAGGATATTAGCATTACTGCCAGGGTAGGATATTAGCACAACTGCCAGGGTAGGATATTAGCACTACTGCCAGGGGAGGATATTAGCACTACTGCCAGGGTAGGATATTAGCACTACTGCCAGGGTAGGATATTAGCATTACTGCCAGGGTAGGATATTAGCACTACTGCAAGGGTAGGATATTAGCACTACTGCCAGGGTAGGATATTAGCACTACTGCCAGGGTAGGATATTAGCACTACCGCCAGGGTAGGATATTAGCATTACTGCCAGGGTAGGATATTAGCACTACTGCCAGGGTAGGATATTAACACTACTGCCAGGGTAGGATATTAGCACCACCGCCAGGGTAGGATATTAGCATTTCTGCCAGGGTAGGATATTAGCACTACTGCCAGGGTAGGATATTAGCACTACTGCCAGGGTAGGATATTAGCACTACCGCCAGGGTAGGATATTAGCACTACTGCCGGGGTAGGATATTAGCATTACTGCCGGGGTAGGATATTAGCACTACTGCCAGGGTAGGATATTAGCACTACTGCCAGGGTAGGATATTAGCATTACTGCCGGGGTAGGATATTAGCACTACTGCCGGGGTAGGATATTAGCATTACTGCCGGGGTAGGATATTAGCACTACTGCCAGGGTAGGATATTAGCACTACTGCCAGGGTAGGATATTAGCATTACTGCCGGGGTAGGATATTAGCACTACCGCCAGGGTAGGATATTAGCACTACTGCCGGGGTAGGATATTAGCACTACTGCCAGGGTAGGATATTAGCACTACTGCCGGGGTAGGATATTAGCATTACTGCCGGGGCAGGATATTAGCATTACTGCCGGGGTAGGATATTAGCATTACTGCCAGGGTAGGATATTAGCACTACTGAAAGGGTAGGATATTAGCACTACTGCCGGGGTAGGATATTAGCATTACTGCCAGGGTAGGATATTAGCATTACTGCCGGGGTAGGATATTAGCACTACTGCCGGGGTAGGATATTAGCACTACCGCCGGGGTAGGATATTAGCATTACTGCCGGGGTAGGATATTAGCACTACTGCCAGAGTAGGATATTAGCACTACTGCCAGGGTAGGATATTAGCACTACCGCCAGGGTAGGATATTAGCACTACTGCAAGGTTAGGATATTAGCACTACTGCCAGGGTAGGATATTAGCATTACTGCCAGGGTAGGATATTAGCACTACTGCCAGGGTAGGATATTAGCACTACTGCCAGGGTAGGATATTAGCACTACTGCCAGAGTAGGATATTAGCATTACTGCCAGGGTAGGATATTAGCACTACTGCCAGGGTAGGATATTAGCACTACTGCCAGGGTAGGATATAGCACTACTGTCAGGGTAGGATATTAGCATTACTGCCAGGGTAGGATATTAGCACTACTGCCAGGGTAGGATATTAGCACTACTGCCAGAGTAGGATATTAGCACTACTGCCAGAGTAGGATATTAGCACTACTGCCAGGGTAGGATATTAGCACTACTGCCAGGGTAGGATATTAGCACTACTGCCAGGGTAGGATATTAGCACTACCGCCAGGGTAGGATATTAGCACTACTGCCAGGGTAGGATATTAGCACTACTGCCAGGGTAGGATATTAGCATTACTGCCAGGGTAGGATATTAGCACTACTGCCAAGGTAGGATATTAGTACTACTGCCAGGGTAGGATATTAGCACTACTGTCAGGGTAGGATATTAGCATTACTGCCAGGGTAGGATATTAGCATTACTGCCAGGGTAGGATATTAGCATTACTGCCAGGGTAGGATATTAGCATTACTGCCAGGGTAGGATATTAGCATTACTGCCAGGGTAGGATATTAGCATTACTGCCGGGGTAGGATATTAGCACTACTGCCGGGGTAGGATATTAGCACTACTGCCGCGGTAGGATATTAGCACTACCGCCATAATAGGATATTAGCACTACTGCCATAATAGGGTATTAGCACTACTGCCAGGGTAGGATATTAGCACTACTGCCGGGGTAGGATATTAGCACTACTGCAGGGGTAGGATATTAGCACTACTGCCGGGGTAGGATATTAGCACTACTGCCATAATAGGGTATTAGCACTACTGCCAGGGTAGGATATTAGCACTACTGCCGGGGTAGGATATTAGCACTACTGCCGGGGTAGGATATTAGCACTACTGCCGGGGTAGGATATTAGCACTACTGCCGGTGTAGGATATTAGCACTACTGCCATAATAGGATATTAGCACTACTGCCATAATAGGGTATTATCACTACTGCCAGAAACAGGATATTAGCACTACTGCCATAATAGGATATTAGCACTACTGCCATAATAGGATATTAGCACTACTGCCAGGGTAGGATATTAGCACTACTGCCAGGGTAGGATATTAGCACTACTGCCATAATAGGATATTAGCACTACTGCCATAATAGTATATTAGCACTACTGCCAGTGTAGGATATTAGCACTACTGCCAGGGTAGGATATTTGCACTACTGCCATAATAGGATATTAGCACTACTGCCATTATAGGATATTAGCACTACTGCCAGAATAGGATATTAGCACTACTGCCATAATAGGATATTAGCACTACTGCCAGAATAGGATATTAGCACTACTGCCAGGGTAGTGTATTAGCACTACTGCCAGGGTAGGATATTAGCACTACTGCCAGGGTAGGATATTAGCACTACTGCCGTAATAGGATATTAGCACTACTGCCATAATAGGATATTAGCACTACTGCCAGGGTAGGATATTAGCACTACTGCCAGGGTAGGATATTAGCACTACTGCCATAATAGGATATTAGCACTACTGCCATAATAGGATATTAGCACTACTGCCAGAATAGGATATTAGCACTACTGCCATAATAGGATATTAGCACTACTGCCAGAATAGGATATTAGCACTACTGCCAGGGTAGTGTATTAGCACTACTGCCAGGGTAGGATATTAGCACTACTGCCAAAATAGGATATTAGCACTACTGCCAGATTAGGATATTAGCACTACTGCCATAATAGGATATTAGCACTACTGCCAGAATAGGATATTAGCACTACTGCCATAATAGGATATTAGCACTACTGCCAGAATAGGATATTAGCACTATTGCCAGAATAGGATATTAGCACTACTGCCATAATAGGATATTAGGACTACTGCCAGAATAGGATATTAGCACTACTGCCATAATAGGATATTAGCACTACTGCCAGGGTAGGATATTAGCACTACTGCCAGAATAGGATATTAGCACTACTGCCAGGGTAGGATATTAGCACTACTGCCAGGGTAGGATATTAGCACTACTGCCAGAATAGGATATTAGCACTACTGCCAGGGTAGGATATTAGCACTACTGCCAGGGTAGGATATTAGCACTACTGCCAGAATTGGATATTAGCACTATTGTCAGGGTAGGATATTAGCACTACTGCCAGGGTAGGATATTAGCATTACTGCCAGAGTAGGATATTAGCACTACTGTCAGGGTAGGATATTAGCACTACTGCCAGGGTAGGATATTAGCACTACTGTCAGGGTAGGATATTAGCACTACTGCCAGGGTAGGATATTAGCACTACTGCCAGGGTAGGATATTAGCATTACTGCCAGGGTAGGATATTAGCACTACTGTCAGGGTAGGATATTAGCACTACTGCCAGGGTAGGATATTAGCACTACTGCCAGGGTAGGATATTAGAATTACTGCCAGGGTAGGATATTAGCACTACTGCCAGGGTAGGATATTAGCATTACTGCCAGGGTAGGATATTAGCACTACTGCCAGGGTAGGATATTAGCATTACTGCCAGAACAGGATATTAGCACTACTGCCATATTAGGATATTAGCACTACTGCCAGGGTAGGATATTAGCATTACTGCCAGGGTAGGATATTAGCACTACCGCCAGGGTAGGATATTAGCACTACTGCCAAGGTAGGATATTAGCACTACTGCCAGGGTAGGATATTAGCATTACTGCCATAATAGGATATTAGCACTACTGCCAGGGTAGGATATTAGCATTACTGCCAGGGTAGGATATTAGCACTACTGCCAGGGTAGGATATTAGCATTACTGCCAGGGTAGGATATTAGCATTACTGCCATAATAGGATATTAGCATTACTGCCAGGGTAGGATATTAGCACTACTGCCAGGGTAGGATATTAGCATTACTGCCAGGGTAGGATATTAGCATTACTGCCAGGGTAGGATATTAGCATTACTGCCAGGGTAGGATATTAGCATTACTGCCAGGGTAGGATATTAGCTTTACTTCCAGGGTAGGATATTAGCATTACTGCCATAATAGGATATTAGCATTACTGCCATGGTAGGATATTAGCATTACTGCCAGGGTAGGATATTAGCACTACTGCCATAATAGGATATTAGCACCACTGCCAGGGTAGGATATTAGCATTACTGCCAGGGTAGGATATTAGCACTACTGCCAGGGTAGGATATTAGCATTACTGCCAGGTTAGGATATTAGCATTACTGCCATAATAGGATATTAGCATTACTGCCAGGGTAGGATATTAGCACTACTGCCAGGGTAGGATATTAGCATTACTGCCAGGGTAGGATATTAGCATTACTGCCAGGGTAGGATATTAGCATTACTCCCAGGGTAGGATATTAGCATTAATGCCAGGGTAGGATATTAGCATTACTGCCATAATAGGATATTAGCATTACTGCCAGGGTAGGATATTAGCATTACTGCCAGGGTAGGATATTAGCATTACTGCCAGGGTAGGATATTAGCACTACTGCCATAATAGGATATTAGCACTACTGCCAGGGTAGGATATTAGCATTACTGCCAGGGTAGGATATTAGCACTACCGCCAGGGTAGGATATTAGCACTGCTGCCAGGGTAGGATATTAGCACTACTGCCAGGGTAGGATATTAGCATTACTGCCATAATAGGATATTAGCACTACTGCCATAGTAGGATATTAGCACTACTGCCAGGGTAGGATATTAGGATTACTGCCAGGGTAGGATATTAGCATTACTGCCAGGGTAGGATATTAGCATTACTGCCAAGGTAGGATATTAGCACTACTGCCGGGGTAGGATATTAGCATTACTGCCAGGGTAGGATATTAGCACTACTGCCATAATAGGATATTAGCACTACTGCCAGAATAGAATATTACCACTACCGCCAGGGTAGGATATTAGCACTACTGCCAGGGTAGGATATTAGCACTACTGCCAGGGTAGGATATTAGCACTACTGCCAGGGGAGGATATTAGCATTACTGCCAGAATAGGGTATTAGCACTACTGCCAGGGTAGGATATTAGCACTACTGCCAGGGTAGGATATTAGCATTACTGCCAGGGTAGGATATTAGCACTACTGCCAGGGGAGGATATTAGCACTACTGCCAGGGGAGGATATTAGCACTACTGCCAGGGTAGGATATTAGCACTACTGCCAGAAGGGATATTAGCACTACTGCCGGGGTAGGATATTAGAACTACTGCCAGGGTAGGATATTAGCACTACTGCCAGGGTAGGATATTAGCACTACTGTCAGGGTAGGATATTAGCACTACTGCCAGGGTAGGATATTAGCACTACTGCCAGTGTAGGATATTAGCACTACTGTCAGGGTAGGATATTAGCACTACTGCCAGGGTAGGATATTAGCATTACTGCCAGGGTAGGATATTAGCATTACTGCCAGGGTAGGATATTAGCACTACCGCCAGGGTAGGATATTAGCACTACTGCCAGGGTAGGATATTAGCATTACTGCCAGGGTAGGATATTAGCACTACTGCCAGGGTAGGATATTAGCATTACTGCCAGGGTAGGATATTAGCATTACTGCCAGGGTAGGATATTAGCATTACTGCCGGGGTAGGATATTAGCACTACTGCCAGGGTAGGATATTAGCATTACTGCCAGGGTAGGATATTAGCATTACTGCCGGGGTAGGATATTAGCACTACTGCCAGGGTAGGATATTAGCACTACTGCCGGGGTAGGATATTAGCATTACTGCCGGGGTAGGATATTAGCACTACTGCCAGGGTAGGATATTAGCACTACTGCCAGGGTAGGATATTAGCACTACTGCCGGGGTAGGATATTAGCATTACTGCCGGGGTAGGATATTAGCACTACTGCCAGGGTAGGATATTAGCATTACTGCCAGGGTAGGATATTAGCATTACTGCCGGGGTAGGATATTAGCACTACCGCCAGGGTAGGATATTAGCATTACTGCCAGGGTAGGATATTAGCACTACTGCCAGGGTAGGATATTAGCATTACTGCCAGGGTAGGATATTAGCACTACTGCCAGGGTAGGATATTAGCACTACTGCCAGGGTAGGATATTAGCACTACTGTCAGGGTAGGATATTAGCATTACTGCCAGGCTAGGATATTAGCACTACTGCCAGGGTAGGATATTAGCACTACTGCCAGGGTAGGATATTAGCATTACTGCCAGGGTAGGATATTAGCACTACTGCCAGGGTAGGATATTAGCACTACTGCCAGGGTAGGATATTAGCACTACTGCCAGGGTAGGATATTAGCACTACTGCCAGGGTAGGATATTAGCACTACTGCCAGGGTAGGATATTAGCACTACTGCCGGGGTAGGATATTAGCATTACTGCCGGGGTAGGATATTAGCACTACTGCCAGGGTGGGATATTAGCACTACTGCCAGGGTAGGATATTAGCACTACTGCCGGGGTAGGATATTAGCATTACTGCCGGGGTAGGATATTAGCACTACTGCCAGGGTAGGATATTAGCATTACTGCCAGGGTAGGATATTAGCACTACTGCCAGGGTAGGATATTAGCACTACTGCCGGGGTAGGATATTAGCATTACTGCCGGGGTAGGATATTAGCACTACTGCCAGGGTAGGATATTAGCACTAATGCCAGGGTAGGATATTAGCACTACTGCCGGGGTAGGATATTAGCATTACTGCCGGGGTAGGATATTAGCACTACTGCCAGGGTAGGATATTAGCATTACTGCCAGGGTAGGATATTAGCACTACTGCCATAATAGGATATTAGCACTACTGCCAGGGTAGGATATTAGCACTACTGCCAGAATAGGATATTAGCACTACTGCCAGGGTAGGATATTAGCATTACTGCCAGGGTAGGATATTAGCATTACTGCCAGGGTAGGATATTAGCACTACTGCCATAATAGGATATTAGCATTACTGCCAGGGTAGGATATTAGCATTACTGCCTGGGTAGGATATTAGCATTACTGCCAGGGTAGGATATTAGCATTACTGCCAGGGTAGGATATTAGCACTACTGCCAGGGTAGGATATAAGCATTACTGCCAGGGTAGGATATTAGCACTACTGCCAGGGTAGGATATTAGCACTACCGCCAGGGTAGGATATTAGCACTACTGCCAGGGTAGGATATTAGCACTACCGCCAGGGTAGGATATTAGCATTACTGCCATAATAGGATATTAGCACTACTGCCATGGTAGGATATTAGCATTACTGCCAGGGTAGGATATTAGCATTACTGCCAGGGTAGGATATTAGCATTACTGCCAGGGTAGGATATTAGCATTACTGCCAGGGTAGGATATTAGCACTACCGCCAGGGTAGGATATTAGCATTACTGACATTATAGGATATTAGCACTACTGCCATGGTAGGATATTAGCATTACTGCCAGGGTAGTATATTAGCATTACTGCCAGGGTAGGATATTAGCATTACTGCCAGGGTAGGATATTAGCATTACTGCCAGGGTAGGATATTAGCACTACTGCCGGGGTAGGATATTAGCATTACTGCCAGGGTAGGATATTAGCACTACTGCCATAATAGGATATTAGCACTACTGCCAGAATAGGATATTAGCACTACCGCCAGGGTAGGATATTAGCACTACTGCCAGGGTAGGATATTAGCACTACTGCCAGGGTAGGATATTAGCACTACTGCCAGGGGAGGATATTAGCACTACTGCCAGGGTAGGATATTAGCACTACCGCCAGGGTAGGATATTAGCACTACTGCCAGAATAGGATATTAGCACTACTGCCAGGCTAGGATATTAGCACTACTGCCAGGGTAGGATATTAGCACTACTGTCAGGGTAGGATATTAGCACTACTGCCAGGGTAGGATATTAGCATTACTGCCAGGGTAGGATATTAGCACTACTGCCAGGGTAGGATATTAGCACTACTGCCAGGGTAGGATATTAGCACTACCGCCAGGGTAGGATATTAGCACTACTGCCAGGGTAGGATATTAGCATTTCTGCCAGGGTACGATATTAGCACTACTGCCAGGGTAGGATATTAGCACTACTGCCAGTGTAGGATATTAGCACTACTGTCTGGGTAGGATATTAGCATTACTGCCGGGGTAGGATATTAGCACTACTGCCAGGGTAGGATATTAGCACTACTGCCAGGGTAGGATATTAGCACTACTGCCAGGGTAGGATATTAGCACTACTGCCAGGGTAGGATATTAGCACTACTGTCAGGGTAGGATATTAGCATTACTGCCAGGGTAGGATATTAGCACTACTGCCATAATAGGATATTAGCACTACTGCCAGAATAGGATATTAGCACTACTGTCTGGGTAGGATATTAGCATTACTGCCGGGGTAGGATATTAGCACTACTGCCAGGGTAGGATATTAGCACTACTGCCAGGGTAGGATATTAGCACTACTGCCAGGGTAGGATATTAGCACTACTGTCTGGGTAGGATATTAGCATTACTGCCGGGGTAGGATATTAGCACTACTGCCAGGGTAGGATATTAGCACTACTGCCAGGGTAGGATATTAGCACTACTGCCAGGGTAGGATATTAGCATTACTGCCAGGGTAGGATATTAGCATTACTGCCAGGGTAGGATATTAGCATTACTGCCAGGGTAGGATATTAGCACTACTGCCGGGGTAGGATATTAGCATTACTGCCAGGGTAGGATATTAGCACTACTGCCATAATAGGATATTAGCACTACTGCCAGAATAGGATATTAGCACTACCGCCAGGGTAGGATATTAGCACTACTGCCAGGGTAGGATATTAGCACTACTGCCAGGGTAGGATATTAGCACTACTGCCAGGGGAGGATATTAGCACTACTGCCAGGGTAGGATATTAGCACTACCGCCAGGGTAGGATATTAGCACTACTGCCAGAATAGGATATTAGCACTACTGCCAGGCTAGGATATTAGCACTACTGCCAGGGTAGGATATTAGCACTACTGCCAGTGTAGGATATTGGCACTACCGCCAGGGTAGGATATTAGCACTACTGCCAGGGTAGGATATTAGCACTACTGCCAGGGGAGGATATTAGCACTACTGCCAGGGTAGGATATTAGCATTACTGCCAGCGTAGGATATTAGCACTACTGCCAGGGTAGGATATTAGCACTACTGCCAGGGTAGGATATTAGCACTACTGCCAGGGTAGGATATTAGCATTACTGCCAGGGTAGAATATTAGCACTACTGCCAGGGTAGGATATTAGCACTACTGCCAGGGTAGGATATTAGCACTACTGTCAGGGTAGGATATTAGCATTACTGCCAGGGTAGGATATTAGCACTACTGCCAGGTTAGGATATTAGCACTACTGCCAGGGTGGGATATTAGCATTACTGCCAGGGTAGGATATTAGCACTACTGCAAGGGTAGGATATTAGCACTACTGCCAGGGTAGGATATTAGCACTACTGCCAGGGTAGGATATTAGCACTACCGCCAGGGTAGGATATTAGCATTACTGCCAGGGTAGGATATTAGCACTACTGCCAGGGTAGGATATTAGCACTACTGCCAGGGTAGGATATTAGCACTACCGCCAGGGTAGGATATTAGCACTACTGCCAGGGTAGGATATTAGCATTTCTGCCAGGGTAGGATATTAGCACTACTGCCAGGGTAGGATATTAGCACTACTGCCAGGGTAGGATATTAGCACTACTGTCTGGGTAGGATATTAGCATTACTGCCGGGGTAGGATATTAGCACTACTGCCAGGGTAGGTTATTAGCACTACTGCCAGGGTAGGATATTAGCACTACTGCCAGGGTAGGATATTAGCACTACTGCCTGGGTAGGATATTAGCATTACTGCCAGGGTAGGATATTAGCACTACTGCCAGGGTAGGATATTAGCATTACTGCCGGGGTAGGATATTAGCATTACTGCCAGGGTAGGATATTAGTACTACTGCCAGGGTAGGATATTAGCACTACTGCCGGGGTAGGATATTAGCATTACTGCCAGGGTAGGATATTAGCATTACTGCCGGGGTAGGATATTAGCACTACTGCCGGGGTAGGATATTAGCACTACCGCCGGGGTAGGATATTAGCATTACTGCCGGGGTAGAATATTAGCACTACTGCCAGAGTAGGATATTAGCACTACTGCCAGGGTAGGATATTAGCACTACCGCCAGGGTAGGATATTAGCACTACTGCAAGGGTAGGATATTAGCACTCCTGCCAGGGTAGGATATTAGCATTACTGCCAGGGTAGGATATTAGCACTACTGCCAGGGTAGGATATTAGCACTACTGCCAGGGTAGGATATTAGCACTACTGCCAGAGTAGGATATTAGCACTCCTGCCAGGGTAGGATATTAGCACTACTGCCAGGGTAGGATATTAGCACTACTGCCAGGGTAGGATATTAGCACTACTGCCAGTGTAGGATATTAGCACTACTGCCAGAGTAGGATATTAGCACTACTGCCAGGGTAGGATATTAGCACTACTGCCAGGGTAGGATATTAGCACTACTGCCAGGGTAGGATATTAGCACTACCGCCAGGGTAGGATATTAGCATTACTGCCAGGGTAGGATATTAGCACTACTGCCAGGGTAGGATATTAGCATTACTGCCAGGGTAGGATATTAGCACTACTGCCAGGGTAGGATATTAGCACTACTGCCAGGGTAGGATATTAGCACTACTGTCAGGGTAGGATATTAGCATTACTGCCAGGGTAGGATATTAGCATTACTGCCAGGGGAGGATATTAGCACTACTGCCAGGGTAGGATATTAGCACTACTGCCAGGGTAGGATATTAGCATTACTGCCAGGGTAGGATATTAGCACTACTGCCAGGGTAGGATATTAGCACTACTGCCAGGGTAGGATATTAGTACTACAGCCAGGGTAGGATATTAGCACTACTGCCAGGGTAGGATATTAGCACTACTGTCAGGGTAGGATATTAGCATTACTGCCAGGGTAGGATATTAGCATTACTGCCAGGGTAGGATATTAGCACTACTGCCAGGGTAGGATATTAGCACTACTGCCAGTGTAGGATATTAGCACTACTGTCTGGGTAGGATATTAGCATTACTGCCGGGGTAGGATATTAGCACTACTGCCAGGGTAGGATATTAGCACTACTGCCAGGGTAGGATATTAGCACTACTGCCAGGGTAGGATATTAGCACTACTGCCAGGGTAGGATATTAGCACTACTGTCAGGGTAGGATATTAGCATTACTGCCAGGGTAGGATATTAGCACTACTGCCATAATAGGATATTAGCACTACTGCCAGAATAGGATATTAGCACTACTGTCTGGGTAGGATATTAGCATTACTGCCGGGGTAGGATATTAGCACTACTGCCAGGGTAGGATATTAGCACTACTGCCAGGGTAGGATATTAGCACTACTGCCAGGGTAGGATATTAGCACTACTGTCTGGGTAGGATATTAGCATTACTGCCGGGGTAGGATATTAGCACTACTGCCAGGGTAGGATATTAGCACTACTGCCAGGGTAGGATATTAGCACTACTGCCAGGGTAGGATATTAGCATTACTGCCAGGGTAGGATATTAGCATTACTGCCAGGGTAGGATATTAGCATTACTGCCAGGGTAGGATATTAGCACTACTGCCGGGGTAGGATATTAGCATTACTGCCAGGGTAGGATATTAGCACTACTGCCATAATAGGATATTAGCACTACTGCCAGAATAGGATATTAGCACTACCGCCAGGGTAGGATATTAGCACTACTGCCAGGGTAGGATATTAGCACTACTGCCAGGGTAGGATATTAGCACTACTGCCAGGGGAGGATATTAGCACTACTGCCAGGGTAGGATATTAGCACTACCGCCAGGGTAGGATATTAGCACTACTGCCAGAATAGGATATTAGCACTACTGCCAGGCTAGGATATTAGCACTACTGCCAGGGTAGGATATTAGCACTACTGCCAGTGTAGGATATTAGCACTACCGCCAGGGTAGGATATTAGCACTACTGCCAGGGTAGGATATTAGCACTACTGCCAGGGGAGGATATTAGCACTACTGCCAGGGTAGGATATTAGCATTACTGCCAGCGTAGGATATTAGCACTACTGCCAGGGTAGGATATTAGCACTACTGCCAGGGTAGGATATTAGCACTACTGCCAGGGTAGGATATTAGCATTACTGCCAGGGTAGGATATTAGCACTACTGCCAGGGTAGGATATTAGCACTACTGCCAGGGTAGGATATTAGCACTACTGTCAGGGTAGGATATCAGCATTACTGCCAGGGTAGGATATTAGCACTACTGCCAGGGTAGGATATTAGCACTACTGCCAGGGTGGGATATTAGCATTACTGCCAGGGTAGGATATTAGCACTACTGCAAGGGTAGGATATTAGCACTACTGCCAGGGTAGGATATTAGCACTACTGCCAGGGTAGGATATTAGCACTACCGCCAGGGTAGGATATTAGCATTACTGCCAGGGTAGGATATTAGCACTACTGCCAGGGTAGGATATTAGCACTACTGCCAGGGTAGGATATTAGCACTACCGCCAGGGTAGGATATTAGCACTACTGCCAGGGTAGGATATTAGCATTTCTGCCAGGGTAGGATATTAGCACTACTGCCAGGGTAGGATATTAGCACTACTGCCAGGGTAGGATATTAGCACTACTGTCTGGGTAGGATATTAGCATTACTGCCGGGGTAGGATATTAGCACTACTGCCAGGGTAGGATATTAGCACTACTGCCAGGGTAGGATATTAGCACTACTGCCAGGGTAGGATATTAGCACTACTGCCTGGGTAGGATATTAGCAATACTGCCAGGGTAGGATATTAGCACTACTGCCAGGGTAGGATATTAGCATTACTGCCGGGGTAGGATATTAGCATTACTGCCAGGGTAGGATATTAGCACTACTGCCAGGGTAGGATATTAGCATTACTGCCAGGGTAGGATATTAGCACTACCGCCAGGGTAGGATATTAGCACTACTGCCAGGGTAGGATATTAGCATTACTGCCAGGGTAGGATATTAGCACTACTGCCAGGGTAGGATATTAGCATTACTGCCAGGGTAGGATATTAGCATTACTGCCAGGGTAGGATATTAGCATTACTGCCGGGGTAGGATATTAGCACTACTGCCAGGGTAGGATATTAGCATTACTGCCAGGGTAGGATATTAGCATTACTGCCGGGGTAGGATATTAGCACTACTGCCAGGGTAGGATATTAGCACTACTGCCGGGGTAGGATATTAGCATTACTGCCGGGGTAGGATATTAGCACTACTGCCAGGGTAGGATATTAGCACTACTGCCAGGGTAGGATATTAGCACTACTGCCGGGGTAGGATATTAGCATTACTGCCGGGGTAGGATATTAGCACTACTGCCAGGGTAGGATATTAGCATTACTGCCAGGGTAGGATATTAGCATTACTGCCGGGGTAGGATATTAGCACTACCGCCAGGGTAGGATATTAGCATTACTGCCAGGGTAGGATATTAGCACTACTGCCAGGGTAGGATATTAGCATTACTGCCAGGGTAGGATATTAGCACTACTGCCAGGGTAGGATATTAGCACTACTGCCAGGGTAGGATATTAGCACTACTGTCAGGGTAGGATATTAGCATTACTGCCAGGGTAGGATATTAGCACTACTGCCAGGGTAGGATATTAGCACTACTGCCAGGGTAGGATATTAGCATTACTGCCAGGGTAGGATATTAGCACTACTGCCAGGGTAGGATATTAGCACTACTGCCAGGGTAGGATATTAGCACTACTGCCAGGGTAGGATATTAGCACTACTGCCAGGGTAGGATATTAGCACTACTGCCAGGGTAGGATATTAGCACTACTGCCGGGGTAGGATATTAGCATTACTGCCGGGGTAGGATATTAGCACTACTGCCAGGGTGGGATATTAGCACTACTGCCAGGGTAGGATATTAGCACTACTGCCGGGGTAGGATATTAGCATTACTGCCGGGGTAGGATATTAGCACTACTGCCAGGGTAGGATATTAGCATTACTGCCAGGGTAGGATATTAGCACTACTGCCAGGGTAGGATATTAGCACTACTGCCGGGGTAGGATATTAGCATTACTGCCGGGGTAGGATATTAGCACTACTGCCAGGGTAGGATATTAGCACTAATGCCAGGGTAGGATATTAGCACTACTGCCGGGGTAGGATATTAGCATTACTGCCGGGGTAGGATATTAGCACTACTGCCAGGGTAGGATATTAGCATTACTGCCAGGGTAGGATATTAGCACTACTGCCATAATAGGATATTAGCACTACTGCCAGGGTAGGATATTAGCACTACTGCCAGAATAGGATATTAGCACTACTGCCAGGGTAGGATATTAGCATTACTGCCAGGGTAGGATATTAGCATTACTGCCAGGGTAGGATATTAGCACTACTGCCATAATAGGATATTAGCATTACTGCCGGGGTAGGATATTAGCACTACTGCCAGGGTAGGATATTAGCACTAATGCCAGGGTAGGATATTAGCACTACTGCCAGGGTAGGATATTAGCACTACTGCCGGGGTAGGATATTAGCACTACTGCCGGGGTAGGATATTAGCACTACTGCCAGGGTAGGATATTAGCACTACTGCCGGGGTAGGATATTAGCATTACTGCCAGGGTAGGATATTAGCACTACTGCCAGGGTAGGATATTAGCACTACTGCCGGGGTAGGATATTAGCATTACTGCCGGGGTAGGATATTAGCATTACTGCCGGGGTAGGATATTAGCACTACTGCCAGGGTAGGATATTAGCATTACTGCCAGGGTAGGATATTAGCACTACTGCCATAATAGGATATTAGCATTACTGCCAGGGTAGGATATTAGCATTACTGCCGGGGTAGGATATTAGCACTACTGCCATAATAGGATATTAGCACTACTGCCAGGGTAGGATATTAGCATTACTGCCGGGGTAGGATATTAGCATTACCGCCACGGTAGGATATTAGCACTACTGCCAGGGTAGGATATTAGCATTACTGCCAGGGTAGGATATTAGCATTACTGCCAGGGTAGGATATTAGCATTACCGCCACGGTAGGATATTAGCATTACCGCCACGGTAGGATATTAGCACTACTGCCAGGGTAGGATATTAGCACTACTGCCGGGGTAGGATATTAGCATTACTGCCAGGGTAGGATATTAGCATTACTGCCAGGGTAGGATATTAGCATTACCGCCACGGTAGGATATTAGCACTACTGCCAGGGTAGGATATTAGCATTACTGCCAGGGTAGGATATTAGCACTACTGCCACGGTAGGATATTAGCACTACTGCCAGGGTAGGATATTAGCACTACTGCCGGGGTAGGATATTAGCATTACTGCCAGGGTAGGATATTAGCATTACTGCCACGGTAGGATATTAGCACTACTGCCAGGGTAGGATATTAGCACTACTGCCGGGGTAGGATATTAGCATTACTGCCAGGGTAGGATATTAGCATTACTGCCACGGTAGGATATTAGCACTACTGCCAGGGTAGGATATTAGCACTACTGCCGGGGTAGGATATTAGCATTACTGCCAGGGTAGGATATTAGCACTACTGCCAGGGTAGGATATTAGCACTACTGCCGGGGTAGGATATTAGCATTACTGCCAGGGTAGGATATTAGCATTACTGCCACGGTAGGATATTAGCACTACTGCCAGGGTAGGATATTAGCACTACTGCCGGGGTAGGATATTAGCATTACTGCCAGGGTAGGATATTAGCATTACTGCCAGGGTAGGATATTAGCATTACCGCCACGGTAGGATATTAGCACTACTGCCAGGGTAGGATATTAGCATTACTGCCGGGGTAGGATATTAGCATTACCGCCAGGGTAGGATATTAGCACTACTGCCATAATAGGATATTAGCACTACTGCCAGGGTAGGATATTAGCATCACTGCCGGGGTAGGATATTAGCATTACCGCCAGGGTAGCATATTAGCACTACTGCCAGGGTAGGATATTAGCACTACTGCCAGGGTAGGATATTAGCACTACTGCCATAATAGGATATTAGCATTACTGCCGGGGTAGGATATTAGCATTACTGCCGGGGTAGGATATTAACATTACTGCCGGGGTAGGATATTAGCATTACTGCCAGGGTAGGATATTAGCACTACTGCCAGGGTAGGATATTAGCATTACTGCCGGGGTAGGATATTAGTATTACCGCCAGGGTAGGATATTAGCACTACTGCCATAATAGGATATTAGCATTACTGCCGGGGTAGGATATTAGCATTACTGCCGGGGTAGGATATTAGCATTACTGCCGGGGTAGGATATTAGCATTACTGCCGGGGTAGGATATTAGCATTACTGCCGGGGTAGGATATTAGCACTACTGCCGGGGTAGGATATTAGCATTACTGCCGGGGTAGGATATTAGCATTACTGCCGGGGTAGGATATTAGCATTACTGCCGGGGTAGGATATTAGCATTACTGCCGGGGTAGGATATTAGCATTACTGCCAGGGTAGGATATTAGCATTACTGCCAGGGTAGGATATTAGCACTACTGCCAGGGTAGGATTATAGGATTACTGCCGGGGTAGGATATTAGCATTACTGCCAGGGTAGGATATTAGCACTACTGCCATAATAGGATATTAGCACTACTGCCAGGGTAGGATATTAGCATTACTGCCAGGGTAGGGTATTAGCATTACTGCAAGGGTAGGATATTAGCACTACTGCCAGGGTAGGATATTAGCACTACTGCCAGGGTAGGATATTAGCACTACTGCCAGGGTAGGATATTAGCACTACTGCCGGGGTAGGATATTAGCACTACTGCCGGGGTAGGATATTAGCACTACTGCCGGGGTAGGATATTAGCACTACTGCCGGGGTAGGATATTAGCATTACTGCCATGGTAGGATATTAGCACTACTGCCGGGGTAGGATATTAGCACTACTGCCGGGGTAGGATATTAGCACTACTGCGAGGGTAGGATATTAGCACTACTGCCGGGGTAGGATATTAGCACTACTGCCGGGGTAGGATATTAGCATTACTGCCATGGTAGGATATTAGCACTACTGCCGGGGTAGGATATTAGCACTACTGCCGGGGTAGGATATTAGCACTACTGCGAGGGTAGGATATTAGCACTACTGCCGGGGTAGGATATTAGCACTACTGCCGGGGTAGGATATTAGCACTACTGCCGGGGTAGGATATTAGCACTACTGCCAGGGTAGGATATTAGCACTACTGCCAGGGTAGGATATTAGCATTACTGCCAGGGTAGGGTATTAGCATTACTGCAAGGGTAGGATATTAGCACTACTGCCAGGGTAGGATATTAGCACTACTGCCAGGGTAGGATATTAGCACTACTGCCGGGGTAGGATATTAGCATTACTGCCATGGTAGGATATTAGCACTACTGCCGGGGTAGGATATTAGCATTACTGCCAGGGTAGGATATTAGCACTACTGCCAGGGTAGGATATTAGCACTACTGCCAGGGTAGGATATTAGCATTACTGCCATGGTAGGATATTAGCACTACTGCCAGAATAGGATATTAGCACTACTGCCGGGGTAGGATATTAGCACTACTGCGAGGGTAGGATATTAGCACTACTGCCGGGGTAGGATATTAGCACTACTGCCGGGGTAGGATATTAGCACTACTGCCGGGGTAGGATATTAGCACTACTGCGAGGGTAGGATATTAGCACTACTGCCGGGGTAGGATATTAGCACTACTGCCGGGGTAGGATATTAGCACTACTGCCGGGGTAGGATATTAGCACTACTGCGAGGGTAGGATATTAGCACTACTGCCAGGGTAGGATATTAGCACTACTGCCGGGGTAGGATATTAGCACTACTGCCAGGGTAGGATATTAGCATTACTGCCAGGGTAGGATATTAGCACTACTGCCGGGGTAGGATATTAGCACTACTGCCGGGGTAGGATATTAGCACTACTGCGAGGGTAGGATATTAGCACTGCTGCGTGGGTAGGATATTAGCACTACTGCCGGGGTAGGATATTAGCACTACTGCCAGGGTAGGATATTAGCATTACTGCCAGGGTAGGATATTAGCATTACTGCCGGGGTAGGATATTAGCACTACTGCCAGGGTAGGATATTAGCATTACTGCCATGGTAGGATATTAGCATTACTGCCGGGGTAGGATATTAGCACTGCTGCGTGGGTAGGATATTAGCACTACTGCCGGGGTAGGATATTAGCACTGCTGCGTGGGTAGGATATTAACACTACTGCCGGGGTAGGATATTAGCACTACTGCCAGGGTAGGATATTAGCACTACTGCGTGGGTAGGATATTAGCATTACTGCCGGGGTAGGATATTAGCACTACTGGCAGGGTAGGATATTAGCACTACTGGCAGGGTAGGATATTAGCATTACTGCCAGGGTAGGATATTAGCATTACTGCCGGGGTAGGATATTAGCACTGCTGCGTGGGTAGGATATTAGCACTACTGCCGGGGTAGGATATTAGCACTACTGCCGGGGTAGGATATTAGCACTACTGCCAGGGTAGGATATTAGCATTACTGCCAGGGTAGGATATTAGCATTACTGCCGGGGTAGGATATTAGCACTGCTGCGTGGGTAGGATATTAGCACTACTGCCGGGGTAGGATATTAGCATTACTGCCAGGGTAGGATATTAGCATTACTGCCGGGGTAGGATATTAGCACTGCTGCGTGGGTAGGATATTAGCACTACTGCCGGGGTAGGATATTAGCACTACTGCCGGGGTAGGATATTAGCACTACTGCCAGGGTAGGATATTAGCATTACTGCCGGGGTAGGATATTAGCACTGCTGCGTGGGTAGGATATTAGCACTACTGCCGGGGTAGGATATTAGCACTGCTGCGTGGGTAGGATATTAGCACTACTGCCGGGGTAGGATATTAGCATTACTGCCAGGGTAGGATATTAGCATTACTGCCGGGGTAGGATATTAGCACTGCTGCGTGGGTAGGATATTAGCACTACTGCCGGGGTAGGATATTAGCACTACTGCCGGGGTAGGATATTAGCACTACTGCCAGGGTAGGATATTAGCACTACTGCCAGGGTAGGATATTAGCATTACTGCCGGGGTAGGATATTAGCATTACTGCCAGGGTAGGATATTAGCATTACTGCCGGGGTAGGATATTAGCACTACTGCCGGGGTAGGATATTAGCATTACTGCCAGGGTAGGATATTAGCATTACTGCCGGGGTAGGATATTAGCACTACTGCCGGGGTAGGATATTAGCACTGCTGCGTGGGTAGGATATTAGCACTACTGCCGGGGTAGGATATTAGCATTACTGCCAGGGTAGGATATTAGCACTACTACCAGGGTAGGATATTAGCATTACTGCCAGGGTAGGATATTAGCACTACTGCCAGGGTAGGATATTAGCACTACTACCAGGGTAGGATATTAGCATTACTGCCAGGGTAGGATATTAGCACTACTGCCAGGGTAGGATATTAGCACTACTGCCAGGGTAGGATATTAGCACTACTGCCAGGGTAGGATATTAGCATTACTGCCAGGGTAGGATATTAGCATTACTGCCAGTGTAGGATATTAGCACTACTGCGTGTGTAGGATATTAGCACTACTGCGTGGGTAGGATATTAGCATTGCTGCCAGGGTAGGATATTAGCACTACTGCCAGGGTAGGATATTAGCACTACTGCCAGGGTAGGATATTAGCACTACTGCCAGGGTAGGATATTAGCATTACTGCCAGGGTAGGATATTAGCACTACTGCCAGGGTAGGATATTAGCACTACTGCCGGGGTAGGATATTAGCATTACTGCCAGGGTAGGATATTAGCACTACTGCCAGGGTAGGATATTAGCACTACTGCCAGGGTAGGATATTAGCACTGCTGCGTGGGTAGGATATTAGCACTACTGCGTGGGTAGGATATTAGCATTACTGCCAGGGTAGGATATTAGCACTACTGCCAGGGTAGGATATTAGCACTACTGCCAGGGTAGGATATTAGCACTACTGCGTGTGTAGGATATTAGCACTACTGCGTGGGTAGGATATTAGCATTACTGCCAGGGTAGGATATTAGCACTACTGCCAGGGTAGGATATTAGCACTACTGCCAGGGTAGGATATTAGCACTACTGCGTGTGTAGGATATTAGCACTACTGCGTGTGTAGGATATTAGCACTACTGCGTGTGTAGGATATTAGCACTACTGCCAGGGCACGATATTAGCACTACTGCCAGGGTAGGATATTAGCATTACTGCCAGGGTAGGATATTAGCACTACTGCCAGGGTAGGATATTAGCACTACTGCCGGGGCAGGATATTAGCACTACTGCCAGGGTAGGATATTAGCACTACTGCCGGGGCACGATATTAGCACTACTGCCAGGGTAGGATATTAGCACTACTGCGTGTGTAGGATATTAGCACTACTGCCGGGGCACGATATTAGCACTACTGCCGGGGTAGGATATTAGCACTACTGCGTGTGTAGGATATTAGCACTACTGCCAGGGCACGATATTAGCACTACTGCCAGGGTAGGATATTAGCATTACTGCCAGGGTAGGATATTAGCACTACTGCCAGGGTAGGATATTAGCACTACTGCCGGGGCAGGATATTAGCACTACTGCCAGGGTAGGATATTAGCACTACTGCCAGGGCAGGATATTAGCACTACTGCCAGGGTAGGATATTAGCACTACTGCCAGGGTAGGATATTAGCACTACTGCGTGGGTAGGATATTAGCACTACTGCCAGGGTAGGATATTAGCACTACTGCCAGGGTAGGATATTAGCACTACTGCCAGGGTAGGATATTAGCACCACTGCCGGGGCAGGATATTAGCATTACTGCCAGGGTAGGATATTAGCACTACTGCCAGGGTAGGATATTAGCATTACTGCCAGGGTAGGATATTAGCATTACTGCCAGGGTAGGATATTAGCATTACTGCCGGGGTAGGATATTAGCATTACTGCCAGGGTAGGATATTAGCACTACTGCCAGGGTAGGATATTAGCACTACTGCCGGGGCAGGATATTAGCATTAGTGCCAGGGTAGGATATTAGCATTACTGCCGGGGTAGGATATTAGCACTACTGCCAGGGTAGGATATTAGCATTACTGCCAGGGTAGGATATTAGCACTACTGCCAGGGTAGGATATTAGCATTACTGCCAGGGTAGGATATTAGCACTACTGCCAGGGTAGGATATTAGCATTACTGCCGCGGTAGGATATTAGCACTACTGCCGGGGTAGGATATTAGCATTACAGCCAGGGTAGGATATTAGCACTACTGCCAGGGTAGGATATTAGCACTACTGCCAGGGTAGGATATTAGCACTACTGCCAGGGTAGGATATTAGCATTACTCCCGGGGTAGGATATTAGCACTACTGTCAGGGTAGGATATTAGCACTACTGCCAGGGTAGGATATTAGCACTACTGCCAGGGTAGGATATTAGCATTACTGCCGGGGTAGGATATTAGCACTACTGCCGGGGTAGGATATTAGCATTACTGCCAGGGTAGGATATTAGCACTACTGCCAGGGTAGGATATTAGCACTACTGCCAGGGTAGGATATTAGCATTACTGCCGGGGTAGGATATTAGCACTACTGCCGGGGTAGGATATTAGCACTACTGTCAGGGTGGGATATTAGCACCACTACCAGGGTAGGATATTAGCACTACTGCCAGGGTAGGATATTAGCACTACTGCCAGGGTAGGATATTAGCACTACTGCCGGGGCAGGATATTAGCATTACTGCCAGGGTAGGATATTAGCACTACTGCCAGGGTAGGATATTAGCATTACTGCCAGGGTAGGATATTAGCATTACTGCCAGGGTAGGATATTAGCATTACTGCCGGGGTAGGATATTAGCATTACTGCCAGGGTAGGATATTAGCACTACTGCCAGGGTAGGATATTAGCACTACTGCCGGGGCAGGATATTAGCATTAGTGCCAGGGTAGGATATTAGCATCACTGCCGGGGTAGGATATTAGCACTACTGCCAGGGTAGGATATTAGCATTACTGCCAGGGTAGGATAGTAGCACTACTGCCAGGGTAGGATATTAGCATTACTGCCAGGGTAGGATATTGGCACTACTGCCAGGGTAGGATATTAGCATTACTGCCGGGGTAGGATATTAGCACTACTGCCGGGGTAGGATATTAGCATTACTGCCAGGGTAGGATATTAGCACTACTGCCAGGGTAGGATATTAGCACCAGTGCCAGGGTAGGATATTAGCACTACTGCCAGGGTAGGATATTAGCATTACTCCCGGGGTAGGATATTAGCACTACTGTCAGGGTAGGATATTAGCACTACTGCCAGGGTAGGATATTAGCACTACTGCCAGGGTAGGATATTAGCATTACTGCCGGGGTAGGATATTAGCACTACTGCCGGGGTAGGATATTAGCATTACTACCAGGGTAGGATATTAGCACTACTGCCAGGGTAGGATATTAGCACTACTGCCAGGGTAGGATATTAGCATTACTGCCGGGGTAGGATATTAGCACTACTGCCGGGGTAGGATATTAGCACTACTGTCAGGGTGGGATATTAGCACCACTACCAGGGTAGGATATTAGCATTACTGCCAGGGTAGGATATTAGCACTACTGCCGGGGTAGGATATTAGCACTACTGTCAGGGTGGGATATTAGCACCACTACCAGGGTAGGATATAAGCACTACTGCCGGGGTAGGATATTAGCATTACTGCCAGGGTAGGATATTAGCACTACTGCCGGGGTAGGATATTAGCACTACTGTCAGGGTGGGATATTAGCACCACTACCAGGGTAGGATATAAGCACTACTGCCTGGGTAGGATATTAGCACTACTGCCAGAATAGGAGATTAGCACTACTGCCAGAATAGGATATTAGCACTACTGCCAGAATAGGACATTAGCACTACTGCCAGGGTAGGATATTAGCACTACTGCCAGGGTAGGATATTAGCACTACTGCCAGAATAGGATATTAGCACTACTGCCAGAATAGGATATTAGCACTACTGCCAGGGTAGGATGTTAGCACTACTGCCAGAGTAGGATATTAGCACTACTGCCAGGGTAGGATTTCAGCACTACTGCCAGAATAGGATATTAGCACTGCCGCCAGGATAGGATTTCAGCACTACTGCCAGGGTAGGATATTAGCACTACTGCCAGAATAGGATATTAGCACTACTGCCAGGGTAGGATATTAGCACTACTGCCAGAGTAGGATATTAGCACTACTGCCAGGGTAGGGTTTCAGCACTACTGCCAGAATAGGATATTAGCACTGCCGCCAGGATAGGATTTCAGCACTACTGCCAGGGTAGGATTTCATCACTACTGCCAGGGTAGGTTTTCAGCACTGCCGCCAGAATAGGATATTAGCACTACCCCAGGATAGGATTTCAGCACTGCTGGCAAGGTGGGATTTCAGCACACACCAAGGTAAGATTTCAGTACAGTGCAACGTAGGATTTCAACACTGCTGCCAAGGTAGGATTTCAGCGGTGTTGCCAAGGGAAGATTTCAGTACATTCCAATGTACGATTTCAGCACTGCTGCCAAGGTAGGATTTCAGCACTGCTGGCGAGGTAGGATTTGAGCACTGCCGCCAAGGTAAGTTGTCAGCATATGCTAAGGTAGAATTTCAGCACACTCCGAGGTAGGATTGGAGCACTGCTGCCTAGGTAGGATGTTGCCACTGCTATCAAATCAGGATTTCAGCTTTCGCGAAGATAGGATTTCAGCACACTCTAAGGTGGGATTTCAGCACGTCTGGCAAGACAGAATTTCAGCATTGCTGCCAAGGTAGGATTTTGCCAATGCCATCAAGTCAGGATTTAAGCATCCGCGAGGATAGGATTTCAGCACTGCCACCAAGGTAGGATTTTAACAAGTTAGGCCTTTGACACCTACTGAACATGTGGTAGAAAGGGGTGACGTGAGATGGTAAGAAGGGCTGTAGAAGACACAGCACAGCGGGAACCCTAATGTTTCCGGATTGATCAAGACCGCCCCACATACATTCGGACACTTTAGGGTATAACTCTTCACGCCAGGGAAGAAACAGTTTTCTCCCCAAAATACGTCCATCGCATAAGTCGCCAACACCTGAGCTTTACCAATGTTATGTAGAGTGGTCCACATAAAATTGGATACCACTGTGTTTACTCATCCCAAAGAATGAATGAGATCCATAGTAGAAATGTTATTAACAACATTACTACACTTAAAATATTCCCCCTCTAAAATGTATGAAGAGTTTTGTGTATGCGAGTAGGCAGTGAGGTAATAGTAGTTATTTGTTGCGCGTGACGTATAAGATGTTGCAACAGAATGGAAGTAGTGCAACAAGTTCTGGTTGTGACATTGCTACTTATTCCAAACAAGCAGGTAGTACAGAGAAGGTTGAAAGTTTACACCACTTATTTGAAAACGGGCAAAGTTTTCGCACACCATGCGCGGCTACCTAAAACAAAGCCTCTAGTGTGAAATAAAAATATTTAGGTTATTTAGAATGAGTGCAAATTTGTATCAAACTTGCATAAAGGTGAGCATCTAATGTAAAAGGTAAAGGTACATTCTATGGAGGGGAAGCATCAACTGAGGCGGAGCTCTGCACGTGGGCCATTCAGCTTTTTGTGCCTCTGTCATCACCCCTGGGTGGGAGGGATGAGGGGAGAGAACTGAAGGGCGGTTTAAGACACAAGCATGCGCGGGGCCCCTAATGTTTCCAGTGCGAACACATCCGACAGTTTTGAAGCCAACCCATAAGTCCCTAACCTCCAACGGTTCTCTACTGGTAGGGTCCACACAGTGGTGCGTCCTGACTGGACAGTCCCAATCTTCATCCACCGCCAAGCCACAAACCGCCGAAGAATCGTCGCCTGTTCCTACAACCCTAAAACTGATGACAATGAAGGATATGATGTGTACAGAAAATGAGGGACAGGAATATCGCGGTAGAAAGCAATCAGCCCATCATTCGCCTTTCGACACGGGGAAACCATGAAGAGCCCATGGGACAGAGTGTTTAGTCTCTGGGGATCGAACCCGAATACGAATCGCATGTTGCCCTGGCGCCACTTCCCTCGGCGCCTCTAGTGTAAGTCGGCTGCGCTCAGGGCCATCTGCAGAAGTTTTGCCGCCAAGTGTCGCCTCAACACACTGCCACATATAAGGTAACTTTTATCCGCAATGGCAGATCTCCATGACTACTTAGATATTCTCACATATTTACATTAAAAACCAACGCCTGTCACCTACAGAATGTTTTGGCTATGGTACGCATCCTGGCGCTTCAACTTGTCACCAGTCTCATAACTAAAAAGTTCGTTAAATGTTTATCCTGATTTGTAATTCAGTCATAATATTTTCACGTATCTTTCTGTTTTAAGTTTTTGTCGTATCTAAAATCTGCACCGTGACCGGGGGAACGTCTCGGCCCCCTCTGAAGCCGGCCCCGGCTGCGCTTTATATTGTAACAAATGAAAATAGTAGTTGCTGCTAAACACCCCATTCACCACCAACGCGCTTAGTGTAGCGCTACGTTGTGATATTATTGCATGTACTCAGAACAAAGCTCAACTGATCCATCGAATTAGAATTGAACTGCTGAGTCACAACTCACAACCGAAACGCACTCTGCACTGTCCACTATACGTAACGCAAGCTTACTCAACTTAACTCTCACTGTGAACTGCTTACTCTCTACAGTCCGCTACTATCCGTCGGTGCTAACCAGTTCCCTATATAGGGAAAAAGGGGAACGTTCTGGGAAAGGAATGTACTAGAAACAGCCAAAATGAATCTTCTGAGGGGTCAGAAAAGGTCACTGTTATGAGGGAGACAAGCCATTAGCTGCACTCAGACCCAGCAGCCGGGTATGTGCTAACCCCGGCACCCCAATGACAATATCATATAAGCTGGAAAATTGGTCTGATTCGGAGTTTTTGGTTCAAGGCAAGAGATCTCCATACTTTTTGTGTGTTCGGTGAATTTGTCTTTGGAATAGTTGCTCATCGGCAGTAATGTACACTCATTTACTAATATGCTAATCTTTAGGCTTGTTTACGTTGGATTTGTCTTTATAAACATTAAATTCACAAAACTGAAAAATGAAAAATAAAAACAGGTGGTGGGCAGGGGATGGTGGAATGGAGGAAATAGGGATGGGAATATATGGAGAAAGGGGGAAGGAAACGAAGGTTTCTGGAAGAAGCTGAGAACTAGAGTGAAGGACATAGGTAAACAAGACATGGAGTAGTTGGGAGAAAAAAAATCACTCACATTTTAAAGAGAAATATGGATTGGGGTAGGGAGAAATATGTGGACTAATGCAATAAAGGAGAAAGAAAGGAGATGGCATGGATGAGAACAAGTCCCATATATCTAAGGTGTATAAGAGGAGCAGGAAATATGTGAAATATGCGGGAAAGAAGAAAGCACAGAACATTACATGGCAGAACGTAAAGAGTGGTAAATGGAGAAAAGAAATATGGGAACGAAAATGGCATATTATTAGTAAAAAAAGTAGTAGCAAAGAATGCTGTCAGGAAATAAAGAAAAGAAAAATAAAAGTATGGGAGATTTTCTAAGAAAGGCAAAAGAAAACTGGGTAACAAGAAAGGTGGAAAAAGAAAAGGGGAGCTTGAAGTTTAGGTGTAGACCTCTCGAGAAGCCGGAAGGCCAGGGAGCCAGGTAATATAGAGGTCAAAGGGAAAGAAAAGAGCAAAGGCTCTTATTTCTACATAGACTAAGGATGAAATAAATATATAAAATATATAAGGTACCTATGTATACGAAAATGAATGTACAAATAAATAAATAAATCTACTTTTGCGCTCTAAGTAATACGGGGAATAATCCTGGATAAAGAAATGTTCCAATTCTACAGTCTGGGAACTCTGGATTTGAAAGCTAGCTTGACCAGATCACAGAGGCAGTCTCCATATCTTTATAATTTATTTTTGGCATAATGTGGAGGAATAGAAACTCATGTGATTTTATTTGTGGGAAAAAATTGGCGTATTGATGACATATTTCAATTAATAAAAATTGTACGTTGTATGATCGCAAATGTAATAGCGAAGAATCTCAGAGTAGAAGTGATTTAACGTTGCATTTTCAGTAACATGATGAAATCAGCAAACTTGTGATATCAGGAGGATAGAACCCAATAGACTTCTGTATTACTGTGTTTCTGTATTACTTTCCACGCACAAAGGAATGCTAACAGTTGCATATAAACTGGTAACGTTAACCTTTCCACAAATATCTGATGTGTTATATTTATAAGTCTTTCTCTATCCCATGCCCTTTTTATGCAACTTCTACCAGGACACTGAATCGATAGTCATCCGGCCAAGAAACTCCATATTCCTTTCACGTGATCGTGAGGAACAACTGAGTAGCGACAGACTGAAAAAAGACAGGTTTTCAAAACTTCACACCGATAACAATGGATATTTCTGAAATGGCTGATGAACAAATGTTACTTGAAATAAATTGTGTGTGAAAGAGACCTACATTTATCTATTATAAAATTTGTAAAACTTTTTTTTTTTCGGAATGGAGAGAACTTCACACTCCATTGCCAGAAAATTCAGCTTTATTTGTCATGTTAATATTCTAAATGGCATTTTAATTAAAATCGTTAGAGCCATTTTTCAGAACATCTAAAATTTCAAAGAATCTGCCATATGTGGAGGAATGGGTTGGGGGAATTGTCTTAAAAATGTTCGTGTCACATCTCTGGAAGATACTGTACTAGAATATCAAGTTTGGTGTTTATCGAGCGTTTCATTTTTGGATTATGCTGTCCACACACACGAGTCTTTATCTAAAGTGCTTTATTTGGATTCAGGTCGCCTCAAAACGTGTATTTCTGGTGAACTTTTGGATGGAATACAATACATCCTCTGCTTACTGCGGGTTACTGAGCGAGATGGCGCAGGCAGTAGCGCGCGTGATTCGCGTTCGGAAGTCGTGAGTTCGACCCCCACGGCCGATGAAGATATATGTTTAAGGGCGCTCAGCTACTTGCTTATCAGTGCCCTTCTAATACGAATCATGGCAAAAGTCAGATAGAAAAATTACTACAAAATAAAAAAAATCCTAGCATAGGTCACAAATATAAATAAATATACAGAAGCAATCATGAATAAAGCTAGGATTTAATCCAATTTACAAAAAGCTCAAAAGTTAAAAAAACTCGATGTCTATAATGTCAAACTCTTATTAGAAAGCTTTTGATAAATATTTAAAAACCCTTTCGACTGCTTGGTTACAGTCCACCAGCACCACTGTAGGACTGATCGGCAGTTGCAGAGAGCCCCGAAGGTGCGCCAGGGAGACACGCTCTAGCAACGTACCACGGACCAACAAAGTTTGCCACACAGCAGAGGAAGAAGATTAACCCTACGTAAAATTGCAATGGCCAATACGCTACCGAACACGGACCATCTTCTCGTGATCAGATACAACAGAGGAGGTTACCCGGTTTATAGGAATTCTTTTTACTGCTCTAACATTATTATCCGGGAGTGCTCTTCACTCTTCGTGCCAGCACGACAGCACTGCTCTCCACAATTCAAGCCTAAAGTCTTCCGAAGTAACACGAGATATGGCTGCACCATTGCTGCCATTTCCCGACCGGCCAATGTGACCAGGAATCCATGCACACACCACACTAACGCCAGAAGCTTGTAAAACATGCAGGGCAACCTAGATACGCTGTACAATAAGATGGCAGTCGTACAACACGTGAAGTCTTTGAAGTCCACTAAGGGAATCACTCAAAATGAGGCAATCACCCAATGTCTGACGGCGCACATATAAAATAGCTCGGTAAGTAACATCTAGCTGTGTGCTATAAGTAGAAGTGACACTATGAAAACCGAATGTATGCGGTTCGATTCCATAAACACAGACACATCCCCCTGGTTGCTAGGGGAATTTCCTCCCCCTCCATTTCCCCCCATTTCTCATTCCACTTCACTCTTCATCTACTTGATTGTTTCAGGGATATAAATGACAACAGGTGTTTTGGCGGTCGGCGGTGTATGGCAGGGAGAAAAAATGCTCTTAGTAAATCTGTCCCTCGAAAAGGGGAACTCTCCGGGGTTCTAGTACCGCTGTGGGAGGTTCTTGTGCAGACCTGTACGGGGGATGGTTGTGTCAGCCTGCGTCAAGGAGCTTCAATCTTGAACTGGAAGAGACCCTGCCCTCTGCTTTGTCATGGCTCCAGAATCGGCCATTCTCAGTGTCCTTTCACCTCGCCCTCATTTAGGGGTTGCTTATAAAAGTGAGAACCGGGACTTTCTATTTTCTGGAAAAGGATGAAGTTTAGAATTGCGGAAAGGTCTGAATCTCAAGTGATTTAGGAATTAAATGACGAAATCATCGAAAAAGGTTCCTTACCACTGAGGGGGGCGGGGTCGCAATATTAGCACAGTCTTTTCCATTAATGCGCTCTAGTTCTGACGGAAAATATAATGCCATAAGCAACAAGAAAGGCAATTATGAGAGTTCCGTACAACAATGTCAAGTGACGCAATCTTTAAGCAATGAACTTGGGTTAAATCCGTCAATATCAAGAGCAGAATGGAAAGGACTGTGGTACAAAACAAGAACAATTCAGCTTTAGTGGTATACATTAAGGAATAATATAACTCTCTCCTAAGGTTAACTGTTTGATTTATTCCTTCTGGAATAAATAGGGAATAAGTGGTGATCATAATCTTGTTTGCCTAGTCCCCTCAAAGTAAGCATTTAAGATTATCTCAGGCAATGCTCCAGAACAATCTAGATGCACTTCTCTCGTTCCGAATGTATTAAAATACTGTTTATTCTCTGCATTAGAATTATGAAACACCTACATTAAGTCTGCATATAAGAAAAATCTAGGGAACGAAAGAAGTAATTCTGGACATAAATAATTGTCTTTTAATGAATAGCATACAGTTTCTTTTAACATGCAAAGTAATACTTAAGGGGGCCAAGTTAGTTTTGGATATTCTTTGTTTTTATCTAATTTTTACCTATATTTTCAGTGTTGATTAGAATGATCAAAACAAACATGTGCACTAAATTTAAGTCATTGTGACGCATGATTTCATTTAATTTGCTAATTCATTCATATAGAAAATGCTTCTACGATCTCAACCTCTATGTAATTTTTCTGAAATCTTTTTAATACACTCCTATAGCATATATCAACAAACTATACTATGGACATGATTCTGTTTACAATGCAATAAAATATATGTGTCTGTCAGTTGCTGAAGATTCATTTTTTTTTAAAGTTTCTTCTTACATTTTTTTGTTTAAGCAATGGGTATATTTTATAGCCATAGTAGGATTTATGCGCAGCATATAAGTTAAAATATACCTATACAATCTTTCAAAGAGATCTAAATCACAATGCAACACGAGGAGCATTTTGAATGATAAAAATGTATTTTGAGAAACAGTCAATTTTAGGCAGGCATAACTTATTTGTAGGGTAATTAAAATTACACTGCAAGATCCTTAAGAATGATCGCAAAGAAAAATCATAGTATCCACACATGAAGGGAAGTTTGAGGCACAATTTAAGCGGGGAGAAAGAGAGAAGAATACTTCGGGTCACCTTTAGTTGAAAACTCAGTAATGTCCCCCTTGAAAACATTATGATTTACAGAAATCTAGTGTTTCCTTTTGGCTATCTATATACAAACCTTCTCAACATTTGGTAGAATTCGCCACAGTTGGTGAAGCAAAATCAACTGCATTAACTGGTCGTACTTGAATCCTGTACTACAGACCTTTAAACACGAGAACGGGTACAAATAAAAAAGTCGGGCACATTCTTACAGACCGCTATTGCCACAGACTAAGTTAACGTTATTCTCGTGTGTCTGGATTCGGGGTGTTGTATTTGAACCTGTAATGGTTTGCATTATACGTTGAGGTATAAGATGTAGTCTAGGACGCTGAGGAAGCAGCAAATACTTTATCCTTTTCTTATAAGTTGCACCCCCTTGTCTCCATCACCTGCGGCATTAGGGATGATTGTGGAAACTAACCAAATCTTAGCTTATGCTCATCAAATCATTGTGTGACATTTATACGATTCTTTAATCATAAGAGCCCAGATTCTGATGACTTAAAACAATTTAAAAATGGCTATATTATAATGTTTTAAAAATGGAATAATGATCACACAAAGAAGGACCCAACACTCAAATTTATTAAAATTGGTGCATAGAAAGGTATAGATTTATGCGTACACGAGTATATGTAATACAGGCAAGAAACTAGGTGTAAGAGTGTAAAGTAGATAAGATAACTTGGAAAATAATTAATATATGTTTATCTATTTATAGACATGCATATATTGTTACATATTTTTTGAAGCATTCATAAAGGAAATCAAGAAATATATTAATGAAGCACGTCCTACAACAATGTAGCATTAATTAGACGGAGTTCTCACACTATACAAAATTTATAGCGAATGAAGAGAACTTCACAGTCTATGACATGACACAAAGGCAAAAGCAACTTGATTTTACGTATTCTTCTTCTTCTTGTTCCCTCTCTGTTTACGCTCCTCGTATGGAGGACTTACACCCCTTTCCAGGACTTCCAAGTGAGCACCTGGGGTCAGATACCTGTTGAGCAGTAGACACATTGCATCAGAGAGAGAGAGAGAGAGAGAGAGAGAGAGAGAGAGAGAGTAGCCAGGATGGGTGATCAGCCAGAAGTAGGTGAATGAGGAAGGAGATGATATGAATTGAGGGCAAAATGGGTGCAATGAAAGGTGAGGGTGGAGCAGTTTGTGGAATGAGCCGCGAGGGAACCCAGAAAATCTAGAGAAAATCCCCCAGGCACCGCTTTCCGCACCACAAGTTTCACATACGGTCCCTTGTATATTGTACGTATTCATAAAAAAAAAACGGCAAACTGGACTGTCTCATCACTAATTTGGGACAAACATTCATAAATGTAATGATACCTGTTTACCTGACAATAGCCATCCCTCCACCTATAAGCAATCAACAATGTTAGTAAGGGACGTACAAAGATGTTCTTATTTCTCAATTGTATAATGACATTTCTGACGTTTGAAAAGTATCCCGGTGTGAAATTCCAGTAATATAAAGAACTTTATGTACCTACTCTATGTTAACACAAGAAAGTTACTAAATAAAGGTACAAAAATCAAGAAACTTGCAAAAAACTAACCCAAAATCGAACAAAAGTGTCCTAAAATAGAAAATGGCATAATACGGCCAAAAATTACCCCTTAAATAAGCATTTTCATCATGAATAACGCACAATCAGGATTTCTGTACATGCTAGCAGGCTTATGATGCAACAATTGAATGGCAGATTGCCATCAGAATCTGGGATCTGATTAAGAATCTAGTGTATGTCTATTTTCTGAGACTCTCAGCAAAGAAAAGCAGAATGTCCCATGTAGTGAGTGGTGTAAGCTCTTCGAGCACTTCATAAGGAGGAGATGCAGCAAACAAATATGGACTGCAAATCAGAGCAGGTATCATAATTGCTTTAAAGCACTATAGTCTTTGGTGCAATTCTAGGTACGTTATACTATGGTGAGGGAAACCTGGCGCATTGCGATCTACCTAAATCTATTGTGGCTACCCAAGAGAAAGGGATGAAGCCACGGAACCACAGGGGGCCCCAGAGATCCCGCTGCTGCAGCTGCCTGAAGAGGGCAATGAACAACCAATGTACCAACCAGCCCTCTAGACCTCTACACTTTTACATTTGTGCAAACATCCGCCCCATCTGTCTGGAATTGCCATACGTTATGAAACCTAGAAGCACACCTGAAAGGAAAGAGAATGAAAATGAAATGATGGAAAACAAATTGTTGTAAATGAGAAATCACACCAATATTAACCTACCCACCTGGAAAAACCACAGAAAGCCAAAGGTCTCGATACCGGGGCCTCACGAATGAGAGCCTCACACATTACCGCGAAGGCATTTCTAGGTTACACTCCCGATGCTTAGGTATGTCAAATAATTAAGTTGATTTAAATCGGAAGATTTTTATGGATCCCCTTGCACTTTCTATCGAAGGTACAAGTGCAAATTGGAAATACCAAGCTGTATGACTTAAAAGCAACTGTTATTCCTAAAGATTTTGTCACTTTGAGATAATTATTACTAGATGACAATAAAAAATGTTCTTGATTACTAATGTGGTACTGAGATGCTGAGTTTCTATGCTAATTATCTATCACCCTGTGCTTAAATGACAAACCAAAACCGGGGAAGTAGAACTAGGCTCTTACATCAACAGTTCCAGGTTCAGCTCTGTACAATACAACCACTTTGTGAAAAAACGTATGTCTGAACGAAAACTCGTTTGGAAGAAAGAGTGGGGGAACAGCTGTTCAACCACACCTTCTCAAGGGCGCATCCACCAAGGACAGGCTTGAGGATGTTTGCATCCCTCCATGCCTGTATTTATTATATTTTGCGTTACAGAATTGACTATATCTTTTCCATTTTTATATTCAGTGTTACCCAGCTTCCTTGGCAGTTTTGCGCTTAACTTCAGTAACGTCAGGACGTATTCTCGGGGTCTGGAGCATGCCGTTCGATATCGCTTCTTCATCGTGAGAGGGTCAGCTACAAGCAAACATATCGGAATGAACGGTAACTTACTTCTGTATAACTAATAATCCAACCTTATCCATATTTCATTTAACTTATAGAGGGAGGACTCTAGCATATGCACACTCTCCTGCAAAGCGGTTTTCCCTATTCTGCTTTCTCTACTTTGAGATAATAAAATGATATAACGTTGCGTTTACACGCGTAGAATGGTCTCTTAGCTTTGATCAGCCGATTTCGAAAAGATAAATGAGCTTTGTTCCAAATTGGATGCGTAATTCCACAGGAATGTACAAAGATAATTGGTAGTTTGCTACTTGTAAGATGCGTAGAATAACTTATTTTTGGCACAGTTTCGATAGTAGTTATGGGACATCACACAGGATTTCAAAATAATTAATCACTTAAAATAATTGAAGGAATATTTAGAGCAGCATTTTCAGACGTGAAGTAACGTTGCGTTGAGCTTGGTCACGGATCTGAACCGGTTTCTGGATGTAAACATGTTGGTCACTTGCAAACACGACGCAGGGTGGTGTGACGTTTTGGGAGATAACAATTCTGATTGGTCTACACTCGCACAGTAAAAAGGGAGGGACACCACATGGTATTTGTTTACACTCACAAGACACTCCGTTGCGGTGTTTGTTGATGTACTGACCTAGTGAAGGTGACGCCTACACAATCTGCAATGTTACCAGCTTGTTTTTCACAAAACTAAAATATCTCCGTAGGAAATGGTCAAAGACAAAAACATATTCCAAATAGCGAGATCTATCACTCGTTTAAATTAATGTAATGACTTCCCTTCCACCCGGTTTATGGATATTATGCTACTAGTGTCAGGTGAGGTGGCTCCACGGTAACGTGTGAAGCTCGCATTCTGGAAGTCCCTGGATCGACTAATGCAAGGTCTGCCGCTCTTACAGTGGATTTTTCCGAGGTTTCCTCAAGTCAACAGACGAATGTTGGGGTGTTTCCCCTTCTACCACGTGGTTCTTATCATTTCCTTACACCTTTTTCTGGGTTTGTACGATCACGTGACGATAATTGGTATGTTGCAGTAGGAGGTGGATTTTGTGCTATGAAAAAATTTCTCCCAGGCGATTCATGGAACTGCAGAAGCCACTTTTCTTCCTGAAGGCTGTCTCGTCTATACCTGGGACCACCAGGGTGCTGATGGCTGGGGTAGGGCTACCCGGCGTCAGGATTGGTGTCACGTTGGAATCGTTAGGGATTCCGTCTTTGCTAGCGAACATCGTCGTCCGGATCTGGTCATCCGTCAGTACTCCCCTTCGTCCCAGGGATCACGTTGAAAGCATAAAGGGCCCAATATGACCTACGTTACTGGAGGCACTACATGCCACCGTCTGATCACTCATAATTCCTAATTCCTATGCTACTACTTCAATTACTCGCAAAACTGTGTACAGGTTTGTGTTCAAGAAGGTCTAACTGGACAAAAGGGCCTATTTTGACTCTTCAGCGTTGTATAGATTCTGAGTATTGTGCAACACTTAGGCAATTAGTTACATGACGATTCAAACAAATTAATAGTTAAATGTGTGCAGCTCTCATTCCGATTTATTTACCCTCATCTGCTCCATGTAATTTTCTTGGGTATACATCTTACATTTACATATAAAATATCAATTCGTTTAAGGTGATTTTGCCCTTATAAGTATCAGGCCTTCACAACATTAAAGTACAGGTTAAAGGGAACTTGTCAACCATATACCTTGTAAGTACAAGGGGAATATGGGAATACAGTAGGCTTTGAGCGATAGTGAACTATTTTAAAGCTGCTCAATATATGAAGGCTTTGGAATTCCGTTCTCTCTGCAGGGCCAAGAGATAAAAGAGCGAATAACGACCTTCCATTTGAGAAAGTATGAAGTCTTGCAAAACACACAAATAATAAGAAATATCACCGAAATGGTTCAGTCCACCAAAAAAAAAAAAAAAAAAAAAAAAATGCTTTTGGGCATAACTTGTGTGATTTAGCGAGATCTACATTTTCTGTATAGTACGATTTGGTCTATCTCCTACAGTTTACCAGTTATGCAGAAGTTATCAACAGTAAACAGGGCTACTTCGACTATAACCAGATAATATACGTTTCATTTGCCATAAGAATATCTTAAACACAGACATTTTTGAGATAATCAACATTTTGGGGAAAAAATTTCCTTGTAAAGGGTAGTATAGGGTGGACTAATTTTGTTTAAAATCTTCGTGTTTCTTCCTTGAAATATATTAATCTTACGTACCAACTTTGATTTTTAACCGAATTTTCGTCTTTTTTTTTTTAAGTTATGCTGATTACAGACACACACGCACGGACCTTTTCTTTAAAATGCTCTTTTTGGATTTAGGGGGAGTCAAAACATATATTTCCGGTAAAATTTCGACATCGAATTTTAGGGTCGAATACAATATTTCCTCTACTTACTATACGTAGGATAGAAAGTAATACTTTCTCGGCCTCAAATTTGTATTTTTCATTTACGTTCTGTACAGTTGATGTATATTAATTTACATTTCATTAAGTATACCTGCCCCAAATGTTAACATTGGTATAAGTTATACAACGGAAGGGGACATCACGCGCACTTAGACCTCAGATCTATTGTGGCTACCACACCCAGCAGGAAGAAGGGAAGAAGTGAAAGAACCATAGGAGGCTATGGGCTTCAGGCAGACAGGCCACAGAGACGTGCGGAAGTCCAAAACAAATTCGGGCTTGTCCCACTGCAAGAGGTGACTAGAGGCCGCTGAACGAGCCATCGGCCAACCAGGTCTCTACGATCCACGGAGTGTACTCTTTCCTTTGAGCAAACATTCGTGCCATCTGTCTGGCACCACCATACGCCACGAAACCTAGAAGCACATTTGAAAGATGAGAAGGAAACGGAATGAAAGGGAAATTATGGAAATGAAATCGAGTTAGATGAAATCCCAGCCCAGAATTCGCCTCCCGACCAGGGAAAAACCAACGTCAGGGTGGACGGTCGACGGGAAGCGAACCGTCGATCTCCCAAATGCAAGCCTCACACGTTGCCGAGGAGTCATCTCTGATATTCCTGTTTTTGTTGACACTAATGCAAAGCAACACACTTGTCACATCAGATCATAGCCTAAAGCGTTCAAAGTCTGGTATCTCCAATACATCGCTATTTACTTACACCTTAGTATTTCCTTAAGAGTTGTTGGTACGCGCATTGCTTCAGTGCGTTAAGACAAATGAATGGCAATAGTATATGGCACGTTATTGCCCTTTCGACTCTGTTCCTACATACTGTAGGGGAACAAATTATTTTACTACATTATTTCACTACTTTATTTACTACACAGGTTCCATGTTCAAGCACATAAAATATGACATACCTTTTGTATACATTTTCATTCAGAATTTCCATGAGAGAAAAACCAACTCAATCATATAAACAAACGCTGAGGTAAATAAGCATTACAGATTAAATAACTATTATTCTTTAAATTTAATAAATTGTACAACTGTCATGAAACTAAATTGTGTTACTACCAAGCTTTAAAATAAAGGTGCATTAACTCAAAATTGGTAGCTTTATATTGATGATGTATAAAATTAGGTGCACTACTGAGAAAAAGGTTCTTGTCTCTATTTAAGAGATGGAAATTAACAAACTTGAAAATAAACCCGGTGATAACTAAATTCTATAATGGAAAACTACGAATACTTGAGAGCACTATTGTCTTACAAAATCTCACATAGTATACGAATAAATCAAAACAGAGTTTGCTTAAATATATTTTAAGAACACTGAAATATTATTATTATTATTATTATTATTATTATTATTATTATTATTATTATTATTATTATTATTATTATTATTATTATTATTATTATTATTATTATTATTATTATTATTATTATTATTATTATTATTATTATTATTATTATTATTATTATTATTATTATTATTATTATTATTATTATTATTATTATTATTATTATTATTATTATTATTATTATTATTATTATTATTATTATTATTATTATTATTATTATTATTATTATTATTATTATTATTATTATTATTATTATTATTATTATTATTATTATTATTATTATTATTATTATTATTATTATTATTATTATTATTATTATTATTATTATTATTATTATTATTATTATTATTATTATTATTATTATTATTATTATTATTATTATTATTATTATTATTATTATTATTATTACTATTATTACGTCGTTTTCTAAACAACAATTCCGAATTGCTTTCATATATCACTTCTGGTTTTATCTGATGAACTCCTTTACTAGTTTCAAGAAAACACTTTCACCTGTATCACCCGACTCCATGATGGAAAATCACGCGAACGTAGGCTACGGCGCCAACGTCACTGTAATAAACAGATTTTACTTTTCTTCTTGTATCTGGAACAGGAGAAGATGCACCAATTCATTCGCTGCACAATGCGGAATAGACTGAGAGCGGGACACCATTCGAGCTCTACTTTGTCTAACTGGCAAATACACGCGATATTATTTATGTCTAAATTACTGACCAAAACTCGCTCCATGGACAGTTCCAATTCACATCGCAGTTGGGACTATCCACTTCTATCAGTTGTAATAAATTATTTCGTAGTTTTCACAGCTCTGTATCCTCGTGAGTTAGAAACTCTTAGAGGGACCTCAAAGGATGGATGATTAATTTCGAATTTTCTAAATTTTCACTTAACCACAAGCTTTCAACGGCGAGCTGCCAGGGTCGGAGCCAACCATAATTCATGTATAATGAAAGTAAAGGTACCCTAGAATTGAATTGCATGATGTGCCAGTGGAAATTAGGGACCCTGCAGATAAAAATGGCAGCTAAGGTTTTGTATACGCCCTATTTATGACAACTCACTTCTGTAACCGAAGTTTTGAGTCAGGTATTGCCATGAAAATGTATATAGGTATTTCTGTTATAGGACTTCGTAGCGAGTGCATGATGCTGAGGATTATACAAAAGAAGCAGCACTGTATCGGTCAACAAACCCCTTGATATGGTCTAGGTAGTATTGCGGGTAACGAAACGTGTTCAAGGTCGCTCATGTTATTACCACAAAAGAAAGTGAGATTATGTTGAGAAACCGCAACTGTAGGCCGAACTAGCCCGCAACATTACACCAAATTTCTTATGAAACCAAGCGTTTAACTAAAGCAATTTCGGAAATATGATATCAACACAATAATTAATGCAGACTAGGGCTTCTACCAGGCCTTCTTTCCTTTTAAAAGGCCATGTTTTGGCAACTACTGTTCTACGTTATCTCGAAATCATATAAACGTAGCCAAAAGGAGAAAAAAAAGTATACTCCTATGACACGTGGTTTTAGGATTCATGAAATACATTAATCGGTTTGCGTTAACCAGCTAAACTTTGGAAGCCAATTGTGTATTTATGGGACGAATATTTGTCAATATGTCACCATATGTACATATAGCTCAAATATATGAATTTTCAGTCTCTTAAAGCTGCTCACGTAAACTACAACGTTGACGTATAACCTCGCTTAAACCGAATGATCTTGCTTAAACAAGCCACCATGTGCCAATAGCAAAATTTTACTCTTCCTGAGGAATACCAGTGATAAGACATTACCACTATTTCTCGATACTTGATAATCGATACTGATTTGAACATCAATACTCTATAATCACTTTATAAAAAACTCTAAAGGCGTTAGCTTGCTCGTTGAATCATGTTCTTATTAGTAGTTTTCTTAGTATAAATGCAGGTAACCAATTTTGATTTTGCGGGTTATATTCAGATGCTGTGGTATCATGTTCTGACAGACGGGAAACTTGTAAATTGCTTTTTCACTAGAAGTTCTGTAAAATTCACAATGTTCATGCATGTAGCATGCTTATTTAAATGTGTTAAGTTGTGTGACTTACCACCACGCAAAAATGTTTTTTCTGCACATTTTACACACTAATCTCTTTTGATTAGTACTGTCTACTTCGAAATCATTCCACACTTTATTCATGTTTTATTCAATATCACTGTTGTACATTGGTAAAATTTAATATTTATGGAAATTAGCCGCACGATGCACATGAGCCGAGTTTGACTTGTGAAACCCAAACTACCAAATGGAACGAAAGGGCTGTATTATGTCACGTATTAAACAGTGATTTATTTTTGCTGGATTCCCAGATCAGATCATCAGACTTTGTAAACATAAGAGCCGAGTCAGGTTATTGCAGAAACGTGGTTTAGTGCGTGCTAAATCAGCTTGACTCATAACTCAGTTAACGCTGCATGTTACGTGAGTGCCTCTCTTGCTTCCATTATGTTGGATGTTTTCGTTTAGAAGCAAGAGTCTATGAAATTTTGCATTCATTCACACACAGAAAATGCAGTCAAGGTTTATCATGAACTATAATTAATTCAACAACTTTTTGGGAACAGGGGGGGGGGAGGCAATACCATAAAGCCTCGACATCCTTAATTCCCTATCTAGCATAAAGTTAAGTCCAACTAGCTTCAATAATGCAAAGCTTTAAAAGTATCGAAGGTTTGTCTCAAACTTCGATATCACCGAGTATCGAGAGTATCAAGGTATCCTTGGGTCCGAGGTCCCATACCTTCTAAATACCGTAATTATGTTAATTATTCACTGTAGGCACTGTAACGAAAAGAACTGAAACTTTATCCTTGGCTCACGAATACTCGGATGAGTACAAACAAAAGCAATTTTATATTTGCTATAAGCTATTGAGATGAAAAGAAACCCAAATAAAAGAGAACCAACTTTCCATTATTGTGCCATGATAGACAATATGTTTACGGCACTGTCTACATAGCACATTTACTCTGCTAATATTTGTATAATTTCTTCAGTTAAATCATGCTGGTGCTGGCTATGACGTATTCTATATTTACCAAAGCAAATAATGCATGCTGAAATTTGGCCAAAAATAAAATAAAGGGATAAAATAGGCAATTAAAGCTCAATTTTTATAATTTCATTTTTCATACTGCAGTATTGTTTCCTTCATAGTGGCTGTTTTTAAATGAACATGCGACAATTTTAAATAATTTAGATAAAACAGTGGGAAGAAGGGATATGAATTTCTAAGCATTAAAACCGGAACGGAAATAAATAAGTTTGAACTGCCACTGGATTCTAGGCAGACTCATCGTAAATAAATCATCCCGTTGGCGTTTGCAGACAGCGCTCGGTCTGGTTTTTACCTGCCAGCCAGTCACCCTTGGCCTCTGTTCTTTTGCATCCTTTGTAATGAAAATGGCTTGAATGTAGATCGCTAGAGGAAACCACTTAAGAATTCCTACCCAGTGATAAGCTTCAAACACGATTTTTCTCAGATTTATCTTTAGCATATTCAATAGGTGCTCATTATGTTTAGCGTACCACACAGGTCTTAATTTACATGCTTGGACTTCTCTGGAATATTTAAGATATTTACGAAGTAAAGCTCTTCTGCAGTTATCAAATATATTGAATAATTACTTTGGAAACAAAGCTTCTAGGATATATTTGCCATGGTAGCTCAAGTTAGTAAAAGTGAAAATTCAATTACACATAATATACAAAACAATTTTGTTTTTAGTACGTAAATTAAGATTTATCAATACTGGTATAACAATTTGTTTACGTTGGTCCTTAGGTACAAGGAGGATTTCTATTTTAATCACAAAAGAGATTAATGAGTAAATATATAGGTAAGTAATACAGGTTTCATCATGTGATGGATAAAGGACGGATGAGCATTTTTCAACATCTTGTAATGGGAGTTTCACATATTTGTCATTCGAAAGACATATTATCTTCGTGATATGAGTAGCCGACATCAGGTTTTCTTTCCTATCTTGGAGGGACAAAAGTTGTGTAACTCTCAGCACTTTGGACCACGAACTCATTTGAGCTCTTATTTATTTATGTATCAGTTTTTTTTTTATCATCTCTGTAAGCCTGAGGTGTCATAAAAAGTTAAAAGTATCTATCCCACCCCCAATCGATATCCAATGCCGGAAGTGTCGAAGCTGTATGGCCGGAAACATGTGAGTTTCCTTAATGTTAAGCAATGCAGTTATGTCGGCAAGGAGCTGGCAGCCTGCCTTGTTGCACTCTTGTGGGTGGTTATGCGGCGCTGAACATATGATAACCGCACCGGACTTGTTGCCCAACAACAGACATGACCTGCTTCCAATGTGGGGCAGACCTGGACAGTGTTGGACGAGGAACGGTTCCAACAGTGTCAGCTTGCGAGATCATTATGGAGAACTAGCGGTCATCACCCACACCGGAGTATTTCCACACATTCGGTACATCATGTAAGTTCCAATGTTACTCTCTGCTCTGGAGAACATTGCAAGAAGAATAAAGGTTTCAAAATTGTTCATCAGTCTTTCCAGCAGGTGCCTTAGGTTTTATCATCTTTTTGTACAGTAATAAATCCTCATAGTGTTGCACCAAATATGGATCAGTAAACAACCACTCTTTATATCCTCGCATATTTTAAAGGAATTTGACAACGGCTCTGTTTGACCTTCAGCATCAGCATGCTTTATGTGTGTGGACTTTCACATGTTTTTCCAAGGTCACTTTCCTGGTCATCAACCTCAGTTGTCCAACGTCAATAAAATTTCCCGGAGTCTCTGTAGGCGTTATCGAAGAAAGAGCATTACTGAATAATAAAATTGTTTACTGTGAAGCGCCATATCGCTTGTAATGAACAAAACATACTGGCGCGTAGGATTTAGGAGAATATTCAAATTCATAGACCGATTACCGTCATACTCAGTCTCCAAATATATGCTTCAAAATAATCTTTAACATATTTCCATTATGGAATGCTTGTACAAGGTACAAGGTAACCTTGAGTGTAGAAGCGGCTATCAGAATGATAAATCTGATAGATTACTTGTGTAAATATAGTAAAGATATAACGTAGTTATCGGCAATCTGTGGCCAGCTGTTGATCTAGTTAGTTTCTTTGCCGCTCATGAACCACATTTCGCAGGCATACCTGGCTGAAGTTTTTCTTTGCTCTGTCACTCCGAAGAGAGATTTAATGCTGGCCTTGTCATGTCCATTGCTTGTCACAGGTGTGGATATCTGGATTCCATGCTCTTTTGACTTTCTCTGGCAGCACGGGAACTAGAAGCTTAGCTCTGGTGATTACAAATAAGTTACATATATAAAACAAAGTAAGTCTATAGATTGGACGTTGTGAATATATCAAGCCATGCTTTCTTCTTACCGCTCGATGAAGTTTAACCTTGCACAGAAGATGTATTTTAATGATTTATTGCACTGTATTGCGCGGTTCCAACTGAATACGTCTCTAAATTTTACAAAATTGGATGGATCTGATTTATGTCCACTGTATTTGCAGCAAGCTATATCTTAGAACAATTAATGATCTGGACGAGGCCCTTCAGATAAACATCCAAACTTTTAAGTTTACAATGGTAGCGCCCTCAAATAATTAATGAAATCATCCATAACGGCAATTAAAACAACACTAAGTGGGAAATTACAGTAAATTATGTTTAGAATTTGTTGTGTTATAATTTCTGGTGCTTTTGCAATTTAAACTGTGTTGTTTTAGCTAGAAATAAATGGTCCATAGCTTCTCCCTGTGAAAAACAAACCTTCCCTTGCTTGCTACCTGTCCTAGCTAGGAATAGAATCAATCTTGGATATCGTATTATATATTAATGATGATTACAACTGTTTCGATATTGCTAAAGTTCTCAGCCAAACAAAAAATGTTACTCTTGTGCTACTCAGCACTTACTTAACTCACAAAGGGAAGACCGTGAAGGCTGTTCAGTGATGCTCAAGGCAGAAAGGCGTGACGGTAAAATGACGTCACTTGTAATCTGCTACAGGATAGTAAATTTATGTGTGATGGATGCTTGTTTATAACAGTTGTCATTAAACAGAAGGCAATCTAATACATCTCGTAAGAAAGGCTGCGTTACAATTAAATTTTCAGTTAGTCATAGAACTTTGTGCTTCAGTAAGTTGCTTCTCAAGGAAACAACCTCGACGTGATTTAATCAGGTATTTCGAAATTTTGTTTTCATATAAAACACAGCGTTCAATTATTGGAGTTAATGAGAGTGAGGAGAGGGACGAGTAGATATACTTTACATCACTAATAGTGCTAATTATTGTCAGTATCAATTCCTCTGCTGTGGCAATTACGTGTTAAAGCTGGTTTACAATAACCAGTAACCAATACTAGAACGAGAACGACAAAGTTAAAACACATGTAATGCAATTTGAGCGTTCAGAATTAACGCGATCTTTACTGGTTCTCGAGAACGGGAAAGAAGACTTGGTGAAGTTTTGAGTTTATCGTTTCTTTATCTGGTTTCCTGTTAAATTCGGCCATTACAAACTCTATAGCCTATTTAAGGATCCGCCAGGTTAGGTCCCTATTGTGTATGTTAGGCTCTTTGCCATAGAAATTAAGAAATTCAAGAAATAGAAACATAGAAATTCAAGGCAGGCGTGACATGAAACAGCCACTAGAACTCTCTCTAGTCGCAAGCTGGAACATGAAACTGCAAGAAATTCCCGCAGATGTGCATCCTCAATTGATTGAGTATTGGGTTTTCTAGTGAAAGCGTCACTTGCAGTTTGTTTACACACAACTCATAATTGGAAAAGGGAAAATCTACAAGGAGCAGCAAAAGTTAATAGAAATTAACAAAGAACAACAAATAATTACTATATGCACTATTTATAAAAGAATGACGCTTGGCGAGACAGTTTCGTTAGAGGAATCGGAAATAGTAATGATTCTGCATTTAGAAAACGAGAAAATGTTTACTCAAACGCATTTGGACGTTGGTTAAGCTGCATTTTGTTATACTTTGTGCAGCCTTTTGAGACAGTGGAAGATTATATCTCAACCCTTCAATTGTCTCAAAAGACTCTGAACAAAGTATACCTGAATTCAAAGCAAGTGAAACAAAACTGATTGGTAATTTTCTAACAAATTACGTCCCGAAACGCAACATCGACTTTTCATTTTGCTATTGATATAGTCATCGATATGCATTCCTGTATTCTACCTACCCAGCTTTACTTTGATGTTATATTCACATTTCTCATAAGATTTGCCTGTTTACTTTGTGCATTCAACTGGCCGGTACCTTTACTACCAAGTCTTTCACGTTACGGGTTCCTGGAATTGCCCTTGTAAAGCGAACCGCATACTACTGGCACTTAACCTATAGGTATTGTCAGCAGGGATGTCTAGTAAGAATTTGTCTATCTCTTACGGTTTATCAGGTATGCAAGGGTAAATTAAAATGGAGAGGACTTCAGAGACTATTCCCAAAAATTCTAGATACACATTTCATTTGGCATGCAATAATCTTAAACATATGGGATGTAATTAAAATCCTTAGAGCTATTTTTGGGGAAATAAACATTTTCAAAAAAATATTCCATGTAAAAGGTAGTATGGGGTAGGGGTATTTTCTTGAAAATCTTTGGGTCGCATCCTTGAAAGATGTTGAACTTAAGTACCAAATTTGGTATTTAACCGGCTTTTCCTATTTGAGTTATGCTATTCAAAGGCAGATACGCGCGCGCGCACACGCACACACACGCACACGTGGACATTTCTCTAAAAATACATTTTTTTTTTTATTCAGGAAGTCTCTAAACATGTATTTCCGGTAAAAACTTGATGTTCAACTTTTTGGTGGAATACAGTACTTCCTCTGCTTTCTGTAAGTACATGGTAGAGGAAGTAAAAAGGAAAGTTCTTAACCTTCGCTTGTATTTGTAGTTATTGTTATATTATATTTTGTGCCAAAATTCAACGAATCAGTGACCTAATGGTACTCCGCTGGTGAGAACATGGACAACTACCTTGTAATATTAACCTACGCAGTTCGGTCATATTTTGCGGGAATTAAAGTACCTGGCCAGTGGCTAGGATTATGTTCCAGAAACGGGGGCGATTACTCTGGTTGAGGGTGGGGTTAGATTTTTGAGAACCAACATAAGCAGCTGCCATCATTATGGACCACTTTTTATACACCTCAGTTTACGTTAACGTTGCAAGGCCCAGATTTGAGTTGGAAGTGAAAAGGTCCGTGCTATAGCATGCAAATTCCGTGTGAAGTGCAGAGTTCTGTCGTGTTTCAAACGGAAAACTTTACTACATGCCCCAGATATACAGGATTTATCGATAAACTGTGAGAAGTAGCATTTTGCTAAAGTGTTATTGCCTTTCAGAATTCTCCCTTTAAAACCTCAAGGTTATTCTGGATTTTCATGTTTGTGAATGTTCAGGGATTCATACGTCTGTCTCTCAAGAAGTTGCAATGGAACCCCGAATGCAAAAGCCCATTTCTGCGCCTACATACGAAATTAACATGAATAACAAACACAGCCCAAGCGGTTATTATCGCAAGCTTTCTCATAGCGGTTCTTATCATTTTACTGATATTGAGAAATAATATAGTTTAAAAATATAATTTCTTTTGCGTAATCTGCGTTAACTTTGTCATGCCTCTATTTCCTTAGTTTACAATACGAAGTTAAGTTAAGCGCGAAGCACATGACGGAAAATAAAAATAATTCAGCCTGTAAGTTGACTGGAGTTGGGAGATGAATGCGAGTTGGTAGAGACGACATTTCGATACCTACTTTTATCGCCGGTGAACACTAGAGGACACTAGTAGACACTAGAGGGCTGTCTAGTTGCGCGGAATGCTCATCGCTCTCTCTAGACAGGTCCAGTAGTGGACCGAGTCCTCAAGCCAGTCACGTGTCACTGTGACCTGTCTGTGTGCGGCCTGTAGCCTCCTGCGGTTCTTTCACTTCGTTCCTTCCTCCGTGGAAGTGTTAGTGCGCAACAGCTGGTAGTGGGCTAGGTATCCCCTGTGTTGCATAAACCTATACCCAAGTATTGCCTTATTTGTACCAGATTGTTTTTACTTTCTCTACTGGTAAGCAGAGGAAGCATTGTATTTCAACCAAAAATTCGACGTTGAGATTTCACCGGAAATACATGTTTTGAGACCCTCTGCATAAAAAAAGAACTATTTTTAGAAAAAGGTGCGCGTGTGTGTGTGTGCGTGTGTCTGTCAGTCTGTGGACAGCATAACTCAAAAACGAAAAGTCGGTTAAAAACCAAAGTTGGTATTTAAGTTTAGCGTCTTTTGAGGATGCGACACGAACATTTTGAAGAAAATAGCCCCACCCTAAGCTACCCTTTACATGGAAAATTTTTCGAAAATTTTTATTTTCTTGAAAATGACTAACGATTTTGATTAAAATGCCACATGTTTAAGATATTCGTATGACAAATGAAATGTATATTTTGAATTTTCTGGCTATAATCTATGTAGTCCTGTTTACTCTCGATGAGTTGAATAACCCGTAAACCGCAAGAGGTGGATAAAATCTTACCCAACAAAAAATGTAGATCTTGCTAAAACACACAATTATCTCCAAATATATATATTTGTAGAGTGAACCGTTTCGGAGATATTCCTTGTTATTTGTGACAGTTTCGAAAAAGTTAAAACGTTCGTGAAATGGAAAATCGTTATTCATTTCTTTATATATGCTAAGCGTGGAAAGAGAACGGGATCTCAAAGCTTTAAAACATTTGACTATCGCTCAAAGCTTACTGTATTCTTATATTCCCCTTGTACCTACAAGGAAATAAGCAATAAGATAATTTATGCAAATGTTTATCCCAACTAACACGAAGAAGATATAGGAATAAGAGTTTCTAAGAATGGTTGGTACAAGTGTAGAGAAAGTCGTGTGAGTGCAACACATCAGATTTTTCTACGTAGTAATTCTCTTCGAGATCAACCTGAATTCCGGTATTACTGAATTTAATAGCATTCTGGGGTTTACTAAGCATAGGATGCTTCTACAGGTGCCCCACTCGCTCTCGACCCCTGATTTTCGCTTATAAAATCAAACTAATGGTCAAAATGTAACATTATGCGCTAAGCACATGGCCTGGTGCATAAGAAGTGCATTGATTCTACGAGTGAATAACTGGTACCGCAGTTGTAGGCTCATACATGGATCTGGGTCAAGTTCCAACCATACGGAGACAAGCTTTGTTGTTACACAGTTTCTGGTGTTGCCATTGTTACGTAAGTCAGATTGAATCATTATTGAATATAGGAGAGTATGCATCAGCTTTCATTGGAACGCTCATACTTTTCGTTCGTGCATACTGCAAAACGGAATCCATCAAGAAATCCACAGGAAACCGTCTGCAATATCCCAATACAAAGAGATTTGAAACTGCGGAAACATTCTTGAAAGGAGAACGATTAAATCTATCGGTAAAAATGGTGACAGATATTACGGACCTCAACAAAGGCCTTTACGTAGATTATTACAGGAAATGGTAGTTTGTAGATCTAAATGCCAACAAACTGCAACACTTTATGCACAGCGTACTACTGACCAATTGTAACCTCATTGAAAAGAGATATAAAAAGTTGTTATGTCTATCAACGGTAGGACCAGAAACTGACGCCTATAGTAAAAAATAGAACCTAAAGGGCAGAGCTGGGCTGCAGCACCCCTTTTCATATTTCCAAACTTATTCTCATACCTCAAGTTAATATCCCATGAACATTTTTATAAAAAAGACCAGAATCAGGTAGCGAGTGTGACGCCCTGTATTAAATTTTCCTACTTGCAAGTGGGCAAAGTTATAAGGCCATTATATAATACCCCAGCTATACAGGGAGTCAGACAAAGATCCTTCACACTCAAAACCGGTACAATTTGACTCATTATAGGATCACCTTTAACTTAAATATGTTTGAACATTTAGACAGCTGTAGAAAAGAAGGTAATATGTCACGTTTGCACTGGTACTGGGATATTATTATTATTATTATTATTATTATTATTATTATTATTATTATTATTATTATTATTATTATTATTATTATTATTATTATTATTATTATTATTATTATTATTATTATTATTATTATTATTATTATTATTATTATTATTATTATTATTATTATTATTATTATTATTATTATTATTATTATTATTATTATTATTATTATTATTATTATTATTATTATTATTATTATTATTATTATTATTATTATTATTATTATTATTATTATTATTATTATTATTATTATTATTATTATTGTTGTTGTTGTTGTTGTTGCTGCTGTTATTGTTGTTGTTAGTAACCATAGAAATTGGCGGTTTCTCGTGCCTGTTTTATGCATACAATACCTCTCACCAGACCATAACTCGTGAATGTTAGCAACAGTTTGTTGTATAAAGAACATATCGTGGTTATCGCAATCTCCAAAAATACCCAGTCCCAATAATGGACTGTCACCAGCACTTTTGTTATCCAGATAAAGCTGCTAAAGATTTGAAGCAAATGACATGAAACTGGTTTTCTAGGCTTTGGCGCAAACATGTGTTCTTGCAGAGAGGACAAGGTGCTGGCGGTAACCCAAAGCAATAGTGATGAATCCGTGTAAAGTGAGTGAACACATGCTGTTTCTGTATATGGAATATTAGGGTGTGGTGCTGAGACTGGTTGAACCAAAGGGAGTGGGGCCCATATAAGGGCTACTAATAACGCTCTTAAACACGATTGCAAGGTCATTTGTATTCTCTAATTAAAAAGTTCAGTTTTCTATTGAGGTCTTATTTGAGTCCTAGACAACCACTACCAAATTAACGTTATTAAACGCTTTAGTATTTTATTTACCCATTAAAGAAATAATACCATTAACTAGGATTTGGAAACCAAACATACTAAATAAATTTAAGCACGTAACAAACAAACAGCTCCAGCGTTCAGATGTAAATTAGACTCAAATACCACAAAGGACATCAAACCCAACGGATCTAAGTTTCCAAATAAGCAAGCTTCCTCTCCGGAATTAACATACAGCTGTAGGCGAGGTTTTTGGAACGATGAGCCTCATTTAAATCGGAGTATTAAGCTTGCTGCGAAAACTGTTTTTGTATTTCATCGCTATTTTTACACGCTGTTATCTGATTTACTAAATGTAAACAATAAAAGTACATGTTTCTTAAAAGTTGCAGGACGGGGAAGTCTTTGCATCATCCATAAGTAACCAAGTCTTAAGTTTTAGGAAGTCGAGCAAGATGCTCTGTAGTAACGTGTCAGCCTCGCATTCGGGTTCGATTCCTGTCGGATCTGCTATTCTGAGCATGGGTGTTTTCATGGTTTATCAGTAGGTGAATGCTGGGGTGGTTCCCCTTCTACGATGAATTGTAGTAATTTTCTTTCATCTTTTTACCTCATGTGTTTTACGGTTGTAGGACCAGATGAAGGCGGTTGGTGTGTTCCGGAAGGACGATAGAATTTGCATTTTAGAAGATTTCTCTTGTGCTTGGCAGCACTGCTTTCTTCCTGGGAGCTATCTACAGGTTGTGGGTGGCTGGGACTGCAGTAAGGGTTGATGTGTTGGAATCATATGCGACCCCGTTCTCAGTATATATGTGACTATTCCACTCATGTTAGATTATCTATCACCTCTTGGTCCTACCTTGTTGTCGACGGGCCCTTAAATTTAACACTCCACTCCTCTTGGTCCTGGTATTATACCACGTCCCCCTTTTCTAACGTTTCTGAACATCTGAAGTATCCATGTGCAGTAGAAAGAATTGGCGGGTCATTCAAAACTGGCAGACAAAGGATATGATGTATATTCTAGTGAGGGTATTCATATTTTAATATAAGAGCCGAAGTCAAACATATATAATTTTAAATATAGCAGGCATACCTTTAATTAATATCCTACTAAGAAAATTCATTAATTTATATTCATCATCTAATTCCTCATTTTCCTGGATTAAACGCTAAAATTATTGTTGTTCTCACAGCCTACTGGATTAGCTGTTGTGTTAATTAAAACTTATTAAAGTTGTTGTAAGTTGTTTACCTTTAAATCACCATTAATGTTAAATAGCATTAAGTAAATGAATTTTTAATTATTTCGCGACATAATCTTAACAAGTATTACTCGAGGTTTTCAGATTTCTCGCGCTAAGCGCTCACAAACCCTCGCGTGGTATTACTACAGATATTTCAATATATTATATATAAACTTCTCATTAAAAATGTATGCAAAATATAAACAAATTATTTTAAATGGATGTGGCATATAATAATAGAGACGTGTGGTAAACATGTATCTTGTGCCTCAGTAAAACAATATGCTGACATTTCATATAGTAAGACAGAACGGTAATTATTTCTTAAATACTCATTAGTTTAATGAAACCCAATGTTATGTTAAAGGCTGGAAAATTGTTAATTCATTTTGAAATATTGTAAAATGAAGTATTTATAAATAATTATTTTGTAGTAATTAGTCAAATAATTAACTCGATGTTTATATTTCAAAATTTGTTTTCAATTCTGTAGTAATGGGAATATCACAATTTATTACCAAAATTGGTAAAATACTGCTCATTTAGGGATATTTATATACCAAGCATATTTTATGTATTTATAGCTGAATATTTTCGAGTGCTCCGCATTAATTCAGTTTTATGTGTCATTTGTTGACTGTTATTATGATAAAATAAACATATTTTGCGACTCTGCTGTACTCAGAATATTTCATACCACAGTGTCGTGCCCATTCCATACTCTGCATGTTTCTTCAAATCTTGGTGCTGAAGAGTATTTGCGATAACCGAAAAGAAACAAATGTGTATTTTTCTTAAAACATCAACTCACACTGGTGTTGCGCAGATTCACTATACTCAAATTAGTACGCTCAAAGTTAACTCATTGTTAGGTGTTCTTCCGTATAACTTATACATAGAAGGCTACGTGAGATCATTAGATTTGCTTAGGTGGAAACATTTCTTGGGGTAGTTGAACAAAAACAGCCGTCCGTGGCACCGTTAACACAGAAACGCGACGGCAAGTATAACGGTTTTGACGTCACATTGCAGTGATTCGTTGTCTCCCCTTTCACAACCTTCACATAGTCCATTTCAACAAACAGCAAGCGTTAGGTTATTGTAAAGATTTTATACGACAACATTTTCTTGGACAATCTGTGTTTCCACTAACATAACTAGACGCGAAACAACCCGGAATTAACTGGCGAATAAACTGTCCAGTATTGGTTTTCTGAATATCAATAAATATTTATTAATAAAACTCTGTATATTTCAATTTCGAAGCAACGAAGATCCGAAACAGACAGTAAGTTGTTCTTCAGACAGAGAAAACGTGAATGTGTTGCGTTGAAGTAAATGACATAAGTTTTGATTGATAACATTCTTTTTTGTTACTTTCTCTACCACCTACCTATAAGACTGTAATGAAACACCACGATTCTTCTGGTTTCCTATTGTGTTATTCTTTATTCAATGTTGGTAGAATTTCTTACCATCCGTTTTCTACGCCAGCCCTATTTGAATGTTTGAATTTAAGTCCAACACAAATGCCTTGCCTATGAACAAAGATCAGGCCAAGGGAGCGGCAAAAGAGAGGAAGTACGAAACATTTCACCTAAATGGCTGGAAGGTATGCTTCACAGTTCATACCAGACCCGGTATGAGTCCGTCTAGTGTTAGTAGGAAGTCAGAGGTCTGGCACTCAAACTATAACCAAATATCTAAGGTCGGATTCAGGCTCGGGATCGAAGTAGCTGGAGTAGTAGAACCAGGTAAGGGCTGACGGCTGGGCGTGGCAGAGGCGGTTTGATATTTTTTACCAACATATACCCTGTACATTATATCGACACGATATTATTCACTTGCTGTACTTACTAGGGTGCATTTCACTAAAAAATTCGGTAAAGGATGATTTTGTTGTTTAACGACGCTGTCAATTGCCAGGATCACATCAGCGTCGCCGGTGTGCCGGAATTTTGTCCCGCAGGAGTTCTTTTATATGCCAGTAAATCTACTGACCTGGAGCTGTCGTTTTTAAGCACACTTAAAAACCATCGGTCTGGGCCGGATTTGAACCCGCGACCTCAAAACTTCGGTGTCGGGATTTCCCCGGAAATATACATTTTGAGACCCCTGAATCCCCCCCAAATGGTTTTTTAAAAGGTGTGTGTGTGTGTGTGTGTGTGTGTGTGTGTGTGTGTGTGTGTGTGTGTGTTGGTCTGTGAAAATCATAACTCAAAAACCAAGTGTTCCAATGCACTAAACTTAGCATTAAGATTGATATCTTCCAAGATGAGACCCGAACATTTTCGAGGAAATACCCCAAATAAACCCACCTACCCATTACATTGGACATTTTTGAAATTTCTGATTTTTTTGGAAAATGGCTCTGAATGTTTGAAATACCATATGTTTAAGATATTTAAATTACAAATAATATTTTTATTTTCAATGTTCTAGGAATAACCTGTGAAGTCCTCTTCATCGTGAATGACTTTTGTATAATTCGTAAACTGTCAAAAGACCTACAAAATCTTAGCACACAAAAAATTTCAATCTCTTTAAAGCACATAACTTATGTGAAATAAAAGTTTGTTATAGAATTAATTGTTTTCGAGATATTCTTTGTTATAGGTTTGGCGCTTCAAATACCTTTCTCGTCTGTTGTTATTCGTTTTTTCGTCTGAATCATGGCAAACGCGACGCGCTACCTTCTCACTGCATCCTGCGCTAATTATGTAAATTTGAATTGTAAGTTTATCTGGATTAGTAAGAAGATTGTTTTACCCGATGTTCGCGGACTATATTTTCCAAATGGATTAACTTGGTGGCCTGGGAGTGCGGTATGTTCATACTCACCAGCTTCAACTCTATTTTGTTGTGTATGTTAAAGGTTACTACTTATGTGAAAACTTTATAGCTTTTATGTTATTAAACAACCACGGAAATAAAAGAATGTAGAACAAAGGCTTAAAATTTGCTTTACGGTAATTATCTAAAAAATTACACGACCATTTCGACTGATAATTGACCCACCGCCAAAGGACGCTTGCTCCCAGAACTCGGAAGAATGTAAACGAACTTCGACATTCCATGAATGTTCGAGATGTTTTTGCCTGAATATCAGGGGATTTTTGATCGCTGTCCAATAATTCCACAAAATAACGCGTAAGATAAATGAAATTAATTAATATGCTATTCAAGTTTAAGAACTAACCGTGCAACTTCGTGCAAACCAGGTAGCATTATTTTATTCCATTCGAGTAACTGCTGCTGGAGCAGTTCTGGTACATATACAGTAGCCATATTATCCACTCACTTCCCTCATTACATACGACGGCTTTTACGATCAGGTAGCACTTTATGTTGTCCGTATAAAATTTGCACACGTTTGAATTTTCTCATGAGCGAGTTCACTTGCCAAAAGGAGCTATGGAAATACTAATGCTGCTGTTATGCCATTAAATACTCAAAGCAAACAATTTGCTATATCTTAATCTAAACTTTGTAGGTTTAGATAAACTATGGCCTAGAATTTTACTTCATTTCTAGTATAGTGTAGTGATAATTTTCTTGCTCTATCCCCTCGCTTATACGTACCCCTTTATTCAGGATTTGAATTTGTTCTTGCTTGTATATGCAAAACTGTATATGCGTCCGTAAAAGGATTTAACTGGTATGGCTAGACTGACACTATGAGAGGGGCCTTGAAATCTTGTGTGCCTGTGCCCCTGATGGGGTGCTACCCGGGATAGAGGGGTGAGACGATGGAATACTAAAGGCTGCCGGACGGAGCAGAGACCACTGCAGAGGGCAGGGTACTGTATTTGACTCAAGAGTTAAGCTATGACCTTGTGATTGACACAAATGAACCTGAAATAGCGCTCTGTTGTTCTTTTTGACTTATTCTTTCCCGGGACAATAAGTATTACACGACTTAGCATCTCTAATGCTGTATATTACCGCATCAAACAAAACAATTATTGATCATACATTCAATAATATTTTTAATGAATTGTGTTTATTGAAGACTAAAGAAAGCATGCGATATAACATTGTGGCACTGCTTCCGGTTGAACTACAATGTAGACAATAACTTTGAATTACTGGTGCTACTCTATTTGCATCGCTCACTCCGCGCACGTTTGCATATTTCTTCTGAGTAAATGAAAGCACCTCCCCGGTGCCGTGGCAACATGTACAACCGGCTCCCCTGCCCCTGGAGGCTTACATATCCCCATGGAGACCTTCCCCGATCCGGACGACGAGAACCAGCCATGCACACCGAAACTCCCGCCGACACTTAGGACACTGAAATAGCCAACAGGGATGAAAGGTGAAATGAAATGAGAAGTGAGGTGAAAGGGAGGAGCAGGAAACTCGAAATATGTAATTTTTCCTCCCAGCATTCCCCTAGGGACTCGGGGTAACCCCCGGAAAAAAGAAAAAGAAATCATGGCTCAGAAAGGTTAGCCAAGGGAATCGATTCCGCGGCCTACCGAATGCGAGCAATATACGCTACTACCTGAGCCATCCTGTTTGAACTAACAGTCTTGTCCTCTTTCAAACGTCGTCTAGAGAGGCAAATTATGAATATGCTAATTCTTTATTAAAACTTGAAATTGCATCTTCTTTATAAATACTGCAATGAAATCACTTTTGAAGTGGAAATATTTAATGTCGTTTGTTTTCAAATTGCTTTGTTGCCATAGATTGTGTTTCAATCGACTGCGTGGGACGTCGACAAGAATGATTTGTGTGTTAAAATAGAGTACTGCAAGTCAATTAAACAGTCAGGAAACAATTGTATAGGTGTTTGACAACTATGCGTTAACAAAGAATAAACCACGATGAATTATTATGATTAAAACAATGCGTTTTTAAAGAAGGCATTTATTACAAGGAAGCTAAATAAAATGGTAGTTATGATTTTATGACGGGTATGTCTCAGAGTATATGCAATATCTGCTGTTGTCATGTATCAGAACCTGTTTTTATATCAATTTCAATAAACACTATATTTAAAACACATTATTACTGTAACTTGGAATATTATAATACAAATATTGGCTTTTGTTTCACAAATATGTCCATTTAAAGGCGTTGCCGAACACCTTTTCTAATACCTTCAGATATCAATCCTGGTCTCTTCAAGGTTGTGGTTTTATCGTTTAGTGGTTTTATATTGGTAGAGCAAACTTTTCAACATTCTGATACAAGACCCAATGTTATTATGGCGCCAGCCGTGTTTATTGATAGTATGTTGACAATAATTAAAGAGTCGTTTTAGTTTATGGTGTCATTAAACAATTAAACCTCGTTTAAACATTCGACCGCCAATTATACCTCTGAAAATACATAATTTGCGGGCAAATGTAATTTATGACGACATGGTGAGATTCCATAATAATAGGGATTCATAATATTACAAACGGGCGTAAATCAGTAAGGGCAGCTCCTTGGGTTACTCAATTTACATTAAGTTCTTATTGCGTATTAAAATAACAATCACTATTCTTCACATGATGTGTCATTATCAATAGCAGGTACTTGAATATTAATTTTTGGAAGATGAAAGTATAGTAATTTTCTAGATTGTATAATAAATGATAACATGTCACTACGAAATTGTGACACAGCTTAACAATGTAACACATGAGAACACCCTTATTGCTGATCACACTTTATTGGTCTCCTAAGCAGTTAGCCTGGTGCTAACGTTAAACTTAAGAGTGTTGCAAACGCTCAAAACAAAGCGCAACTGACCGCTGAGTCACAGATCACAACTGAACTGCACTCAGCTGAAGTCTCATTATCAACTGAAAGTTGACTGACTCTCAGAAAAAGTGAAAGACTTCTGGACAGGCACTAGCCCGAACACGAGATCATTTTGGAAAACGAATGTTCTCGAAGACGAAGCTTCTGGTACTGCCGAAAGAAATTTTCTGGAGCAGTAATTACGCAAACTGCCGGAAGACAGCACATAAACATACCATTATTATTTTTCGCTTGCCCAAAACCGGCTTGCAGGAGAGAATGACTACACTTGTGCTAGAAGTGTTCCTATTTGAACTCGGTCTGACAGTGTATTTATGCAAGCATGTCACTCCAGGCTAGTGAATCAACTAATTCTCATTGGGATAATTTTCTTACCGGGAATTGATGTTTCTCAGTTTCTACAGGCTGAGAGAGAATTAGTACAGCGAAGTGCATGGAATCATGACGATATGAAGTGTAGTGATTTATGGTGGTAAGGAAATACTCAAACACCTTTGCCACGCCCAGTCCCCACTTCTTACCTGGGTCTAGCACTCCACTTAATTTTTTTCCCTTCACTCTTGAGTCTAAAATAGACCTGTTTCGTTAGCTCATGTTTGAGTATCAGGCTTCTAACAACAAGCATCACAAAACTTATTCATCCAGGGGCTGGTGTAAACACTGGTGGCGAAGAATGCCTGTACACACTCAGGTGAAAATTCTTCGTACGCCTCCCCTTTCGCCGTTCACCTAATCGTGATTTTTCTTCATAAGCTAAAGCGCGTGTGTTTGACTTGACTTCAAACCAATAAAAGGTGATACAAAACACATATAATAAGTAGATGCTGCCAACATTAATTGAGGAAAAATAATGTAGAAAATCAGGAGTGGTAAGTTTTCGTGCTCTCGGATGTACGTATCTATCAAGCGCATTGCAGCATGGCATCGGCACAATTTGTTTCTTCACACTTCCCTCTTACAAGAGATGTACTGTAAATGAAAGAATGTATGGTGGAAGCCCCAAGAGATAAGAGACTTTGGACGATCTAAAACAATGTAAGCTAATTTAAACACCAGTCCCTTCCAATTTTATTAACACAGTGCCGCTGAATCTAGTAACAAATTCAACATGGAAATATCTGCTTTGGACAAGAATGTTGAAATTATATTGCAATTATAACTAGTTGCAACAACTAAAGCATTAATAACACCTTATGTATTTATTTGTTAGGAGAGAGCAAAATTTGATATTATGAACATATGTTGATAGGCTTTGGCAATTAAAGAACCTCAATTTTCTCAAAAACCACAGGTTAAGGCAACACTGTGGTAAACTGAAGCTTTGTTTTGTTTAACCTAATATGAGTTAAATTCTGAGAACATTTGGTATATGATATAACGTTCAAATTTCCTGATAACTTATTAGTTTCCAGAATGTGTCCATTATGAAATTGTAGAACAATATAGAGTCCTTTTATGGTGAAAATTCCCTTTACCTCTTGCAATAATTGTGACCCTGCATGACCGTATCACATTTCTAATAAATGATGAAAAATTCCCTGTAATTCACAGAAATGAGCTTGAAATATCGGTGGTTGTTGCATATCTGATTTCTTTAACCTCACTCGACAGTATTCCAAGTTTGTAAATATTGTATAGATTGTATATTTTTAAGGTGAACCATTTATCGGAATAATCGAGTAATCTTTACATAATTACAGCTTTCATGTAATTCTACAGAAAGTTCTAATGTCAATGGACAACGAAAATGGGGCAAGCTGGTGAAAGTTGAGATTCTGAATTTTCAAGGTATCAAGTCAAATAGTCTAAAAATTGTATATCCTTTGTTACCACTGAGGAAAATAATCTTAACAGCGTTAGTTATTCCAAATATTGGTGGAATAGTTTCTAATGTCACGCTGGGTATATTTAAATCATTATTTAGCACACATTAGTAAGGAACTCGATAACAGAAGAAATACAACAAAACTGTCTTATATAAATAAGTACCTGGGCGACCGAGCTTCGGCATTCCCCCCCCCCCCCCCCTGCTGTTTTTGTGAGGAGTGAGTAGAAAAAGAGATGTGAATGTGTTACCTAAAAGTGAGAGGAGAAAACAGTGTGAATGTAATAACATTTCTGTTTCAAACATACAAAACATGGTATGCCTTATTTTAAAAGCGGGGATAAAAATGTTTTTTGTGTAAAATCACGAGAAAGAGATGTGAATGTGTTACCTTAAAGTGAGTAGAGAAGAGAGTGTGATCATACCTGAACACAAAATTTGAACAATCTATAGAACCGTTTCCGAGAGACATAATATATGTAAGAATTGATCTGTATAAGAGGGAATAAAAAAATGTATTTTTTTGTATAAAATTGCGTTTTTTTTAGGAAAGACACCTACGCACACCACAAACACACGCACACACATATGTATGTATAGGTAAACTTAAAAAGCAAAATCTTATGTGTATACAAAATTTTAACCAAGTCTTTAGAGGCGTTTCTGAGATACCGGGAATATATGCACAAGAATTGCTCTGTAGAAGCGGGAATAAAAAATGTTATTTTTAGTGTAAAATCGCGTCTTTTTTCAGGAATTACACCTATATACATAAACTTGTAAAGCAAAACCCTATCTGAACACAACATTTGATCGAAATTGTTAGAGCCGTTTCCAAGTTGAGCGGAAGAATTGCTTGTTTTCATAGGTATAGCTGGGCGACCGAGGTTCGCTCGGCATTTCTGTTCTTTTCCTTCTTTTTTAATCGTGTTTTTTTTGGGGGGGGGGGGAGAAATACTTATTTACATAAACTTGAAAAGCAAAATGTTAGCTAAATATAAATTTTCATCCTAAATGTCGGAGCCGTTTCTGTGACGAGACCTTTAATATCCTGGCTTGTTTGTTGAAATTGGCACATTAACAGAGAAATTATGGCCAAAATAATGTTTCGACTAATTGTTACTGTTACGTGTAGAGTAAGATAGCTAAGTCAACTATCTTTATGTTTTCTAAAAGCTCTTGACAGGACCTTTAATATCATGGCTTGTTTGTTTAAATTGGCCCATTAATAGAGTAATTATGGCCAAGATAAGCTTTAGAGTGTAATATATACATACATACATATTTTATGTGTGTATGTGTGTATATATATATATATATATATATATATATATATATATATATATATATATACACACATACACACATAAATGGTATCATTGAAATATTCGCAGCTTTTGCCTTATTTTACATGCATTTTCTGTGGGGTAAAAACAACTATTTTCTACTCCATGGCATTTTCAACGAAAAGTCAAAGCCTTCTTCACAAGCATATGCTTTTATGAGTCCAAGGTGTTCACATTCTTATATCCAGGCATTGTGAATCCGGTTTAGCTTTTTGCCATTGAGAAGTTGAAACCAAAAGCTGTTCTACAGAACATAAATAAATATTTTGTTTGTTGACAACACTGTAAATTACCAGGATTGTATCAGCACGGCTGGTGTAGTGGAATGTCATCCCTTGGGAGTATTTTACATTCCAATAAATTTACTGACATGGGCTATTACTGTTAAACAGACTTAAGAATAATCGGTCTGTGTCAAGCTTGAACCCAAGACAATGGCTTATACACCGTGTCCATCGGTAGCTAGTGATGAACAGGCACCGAAACTTGGACACCTATGGGAGAGACGGATGTCTTCAGGTTAACTGTGTTCTAAAATGCTGTAGTGTTATTTACAATGCGAGAGTGGGTCCTGCCTTGATGCAGTTCTTCATAAAGATCGTAGATATGCCAAACTGTGAGAAATCAAGGACCTGTTGAAAGGAAACGGTGCACCTAAGAATAACAAAGTACATGAATTATTGCACAAGTATTTACGCTTTTCCCCGCATCGCATCATGTGACTTCTAGAACAGCCTCTAGCAATACAGACATTCTTTAAGTAAAAACTACATAATATTTAGTTTGAGGCTTTTTGAAAACATACTGTACTGCACTACATTGATAATTTAGCAACCATGAAAGCATTCCAAAATAAAAAAACGAACCAATAAAACAACTTACATCAATGAACGCATTTATTTAGTATTATGAATTCTTGATTATATATTATGCATGAGTTGTAAAGCTGTCAAATAAATCGGAAGTATTTTGACTTGAAAACATACATACATAACATTAAGGGTAGAAGGTGTATACTTGCTATTCATTGATAATTAATTACACATAAATCATTTGTCTGGATGAATGGACTACTCAACCAAAATAAGTGTACCATAAAAATGACCGATTTTATGTTTGAAACATTTCGAAGTGTGTCCAGTGAGGCATTAGGTCGAGTATTTCATCGCATTCATATCGGTTTGTTTTGACTGCCACTCACTCCTACTGATCCTGGCAACTTGGGGTATATTACAACCTAACCCATTACATCGGTCTCCAAGTTTCACTGCCTGTTTATCAAGAACATCCCTCGCCGCGTACGTGCGCACACACACACATATGCACTTTCTTTTGTAATATTAGTACGGATATATTTACTTTACTTTAAAACCTTATATAAATACGGATATCTTTAAAAGAAACTTAAACGTGTTGTAACAAATCTAAACATTAACTACATCTAATTACAAATCTGTACATCCTTTTTGAAAAAAGGTGTTTCTGGTAGTGTAGGCTTCACAGCGTAAAGTGCCTATCAATGTGAAAAAACTGGAGGACATAATCAAAGTGAAAAAGTACATTGTTCCAGAATATATTGAATTTTATGAAGATATTCTACAATGGCCAACTGACACTGCTGATGTTGAATGTGATGGGGAAGACTAGATTCAAATGCATTGTTAAATGATTTATCAATTTGCAGTTCTTATGAAGGGTTAGCAAAATGTTTATGCAAAAATACTGAATTTCTTAGTGCAAATTTGTAACAATGTCAAAAAACATGTACCATACAAAATTAATGTAAAACTGTTTAGAGTTATAAATGTGATATGTACGTTATAACATCATTTACAACTATGTTTACAAATAAATAAAAATATTACGAGGCATCTAAATGTAATTAGTTTTAATAATTGTGCGTTCATTGCAGAAAGGGCATGAGTCTAATGAATTAAAACCGTGTTTTTGAAAAGGAAAATAATTAAAATTAAAAGTTCTTGTTTGTTTTCCAATCCTGTCAAGTTCTGCTAGCAATGACATTAAACTCGGCAAAAATAATTAATTTGTTTAGGTTCTAAACAGTTTTTTATCTCTCCTGTAAAATTTGAATTTATTTAAGTGTTAAACACAATGGAATCGGTCATTGCAGAAAGGTCATGAGTCAGCTTTTTTTCGAAAATGAGTTTTATACAGGATTTTGTTGTTTAGAGGTAGATGCACAAGTCTACACAGAAAGGGCACGAGTATGTCATTAAATACGGTGTTAGCAGTGTCCCAAAAATTGTAGTTTGTGCAGAAACGTCATGAGTCATTGACTGATACCCTTTCTGCATGGATTGATTTAAGCAATGTTTGCAGCGCTGCTTTTGTCGCACTAAAACTAAAAATTTGAATTTAGTGACTCATGACCTTTCTGCAATGACCGATGGGTAATGCTGTAATATGATTTAAATAGTTTATGTTACAGACGTAGTGAAATTCCACCATAATCTCAATATTTCATTAGAAAAGCTATAACTTCTAGCATATATTTTATGATTTATATTCGTGCAAGTCTTTCACCAGTGTCAACATGAATGCAGTTCTGGAAGAACTTGAAAATACAGGCACTATAAGCATTTAATTTGCAATGAAATGTTGTGAAACAAGCTTTTTATTGCTTTTTGATATTAGGGTGTCACTTTAATATTTGAAACTTATGGCCACATTTCGCCTCAATAACGTTTATGCTCGCGCGGAGTGTTTTTGACACTTCCCATAAGAAAAGCAGGTCCAGGGACAAGTATCTTCAATAAATACTGGATAAGCCATTGGGATAACTTTATTATATTGTTTTAAAGAGCTGCAATATTTACCGTTCTGTTATATTATGTCTTGAAATTTGACGTCTGCTTTGATTATCTATTTAGACATTTTTAGCATACAGTTTCTACAACCCATTTGTAACGTTTTCCCCCCCATAAGACCCTATCTTCTGTAGGTTCGTCTGTTAGTCCTCAAGACACCATGCTTCTTCGGATCCCATCCACCCAGCCATTTTTCTCTTGGTCTTCGCCGTCCTTGGCTTCCTTCAGCTTCCCATTATAGAGACAATCTAAATGTTAAGGAAATTTACCTTACACCCCACGTCTAACTTCCATTTAAATATCTCTATCCACTCTTGCCAGGCTGAAAGAGTCAGCGAAGTCGCCTGTGGGTCTTGCGCACTGGAAATACTGTGCCCGGCTGAAGGGAGGTTCAGTGGTGGGCTGGCCTTCCGTAGAGGGGGGGGGGGCTAATTGATCAGCCGGACCTGGTTGATGTTGGGCTCTCTGTGGCGAACTGGAACTCCGTCGGGCTGAAGAATTTGCCTGCACCTATCAGGGACGCACCATAGTTTTAGTTCCACCTGTGACGCGTTCTGGCCCCTTGTAGGGTACTTTCATCCCATCTTTCCTCACGAGGTCTGACGCACAACAAGCCATCGGCTGCCTGCCGTAATCCCTCCCGTGACAGACAGAAAGACAGGCATTTGCATTTCAAAAGTGGTACTACACCTCCCCAAAGAGAAAGTGTGAGAATATAGAACTTCTTGCCTCTCCACTACCCTTATGAAGGGTTGTGCCAAAGATTAACATATATGCCTTGCGTGAAATAGGCAATTGTTATTGCATCATTCCTCCCACTCATCTTACATGGTCCCAGAAGACCGGGAAAAGGACTTTTAAATAATGCTTCTGCTTGTGAAGGTCGTTAAAGTACATTTTCCGTTGTAACGCATAGTGGCAACAAAACGACCGTGCTGGTAAACATGTCAGTTGAGGTGTAATTAGTGACACCAGGAACATGGCCTGCCGGGTGGCTCCTTAAGTGTCATTGTGCACTTTGTTTCAGAATCGAGCTTTATTTCCAACCATGTGCGTGAAGTACTGAGCTTATTTCCTTACACATTCGTCTAACATTAAACCAGCTACCTCACTTCTCCGTACCCCAGTGTTATTTTATCAGGTACAGTTTTGTTTAAGCAATTATGTGAAGTAAAACTATCCTTAGTGATGACATGCATTATTTAAGTTTGGTCTTTCGATTTATTAATGTCACAGCACATTTAGAGCGTTATAATTTAATAATTGAAGAGTGAAATTTAATAAATTACACAAGAGCTTGTGACGGTATATATGGCGTGTTGACTCAATGACAACTAGCGGAGGGGGACTGAGCATCTTGACAAAAGGCAATCTTTTGTGGCTAAGCCCCTTACGCAGCACCGCCGGGATGGAGGGAATGGATCTGAAACGTGGCCGGAGCGAGCACAGGGTAGGGTTCCTACATTATCCCAGTTAGAAGCATCCCGGTGGAGGCTGGCTCAGCCCAGTTTCTCTCCTACCTCTTAGGTCCCATACTCCTAAGGGGCACGAGACACGGAAACCGGCTCCCCTTCCCCAAGGGGGGGGGGGGACCAGTAGGCTCGCCTTCCAATCCGGGGATCGTGATTTCCAGAAAGCATTTGTTCCCCTACCGTGCTGCTGCCGCGACGCTCGCTGACACTTCTAATGGGTTGAATGGTGAAACGAAGTGATTAATATAACGAAATGGAGGGATAGGAATTTCGGAGCTTATGGAAATCCTTCCCAGCATTCATCTGGCGACCCACGGAAACCTCCGAAAAAACACACGAGTCAGGAGGGACGGCCACTGGGATCGAACCCGTGACCTCCCAAATGTGGGGCACATACGTTACCGCCTGAGCCATCCCGCTTGATATATGGAGTGTTACAGAACACAACCGACAATCTCTGAGAGGTACAGAGAGAAGGTTTAGGAACCTTTTTTATCTAGGATCACAAAGCTTTGTAGTTACGTAATTATTTTTCATTTGAATATTCGTATACGCAAATGCAAATAAATGAAGAATTAATATGAATGCGGCACTGATTTATGTTATAAAATAATTAACTTCTCTTCCGCAAGCGTGAAAATGGGCACTTTTTCGCTATTTGCATAGTTGGGGATGTTGCCTTACCTTGTTCTGTCAACAAGAGCCAGTTATACCTTCATTTTAACATGGAAAACCACAAGTACACATCCCACAATAAGTACCAAAACAATGGTTAATACAACATTTAGTGGCGGCTTGCAGAAGGAGTTGGTCAACATAAAATCCAATCAGAGACCTGCCACGCGTTGCGGTATTGTATAGTTAAACAGGCTGTGAAATCACACTGTAAAGCCAGTGTTACAATGTAGGTAAGGTTACTTTCTGACCCCCTGGTAACCGTACTTTCTATAAGAGACACAAAAAGTTGTTCTCACATTAATCTTGGAATATAAATAGAACATAAACAAAGGATAAATATAGGAATCTAATTTAAGGAAACCACGAGTGAGGAAGTGGTTGAACAGCTCACAAAGGCTCTGAAGTGTACTAAGAGAATTACTTAAAATTAGGCAGCCACTCAGTTTATGACGGTGCACATATAAAACGACTCGGTATATGGCATACAACTCTGCATTGTAAATGGATGTGCTGCTATAAAAACCGAATACACGTGACTTGGCTCCATAAACATAAGCACACCCAACACCGTTGGTGTATTTAGATCCATCGGTGCAGATCAAACGTCGGTTAGTGTAGCCTGACAAAAATTCTAAGAAACAAGTGTGGATACTAGACATAGGCATAGCCTTGGTATAGATTGTCCTTTAAAATTAATTTCCTGTATTAAATTTAGAAGCATTGATCAGCATATGAAATTGGTTGTATGTAGGTCTCTCATGATACATGAAACCAAATACGGATGAAAAAAATTATCGTGTTGTGACTTGAACCTCGCAGTTAATAAATTATGCGAACACAACTATGAGGCACGTAATCTCACTACCTTGTCCTTCGCTTTTCATGGCCACGATTGCATACAAGTAGTAGCAACCAGAGAAACTTTTATCAATGATGCACTGGCTCTTTTTGATTTTGATCTCTTGCAGACCACCACGGGCTCAAAGACAATAACTACCCCGTATCAAAGTTCTCGCCTAACATTCTTCTGTAACAGCTGAAGGTTGTCGGTTGAATTCTCTACCACCTTGTATATAATAGCTATTACCAACAAGAAACTAATAAAATACTTATACTCGCTTTCAAATGGAAATTATGAGGCACCGCAAAACCTTATAGCCAGGCACATGAATTATTAAACGGTTGGCTTGAAGTTACCTACACACAAACTTTTATACAAATACAAAGAATGTAAAATGCAGTGGCCAAAGCTCACTGACGGCAGGAAAAACATGGTCTGACTAGTACTGTGTGCAAATGCTTACAGGCTCTACGAGGGATGGCAAGTTTGTTACCTTCAAGTAACAGTGTAGCGTCCAGTAACTGTTCTACTTTATCCCTTTTCATTCCGGTTTTAATGCCCAGAGATTTATATGCCTGCTAACAACGAATCAATGCAACGGCAGAAATTATAACATGCTTAACCCCTATGTATGTGGAGTTAACACGGAAGTGTAAGGTCCATGGGGCATTTTAAAGTGAAATGAACCTTAATTTTAATTAAGCATGATGGAATAAGCGTTAATCATTTAACTACGATTGCAGAAACGCAGGATTAGTTCTAAGCAGAGTTACGGATATCGGCGGCAAATCATCATCATTTAAAGTAAAGACAGAGAAGTGATAAATCTAGCACTTACAGTTTCAAATGGTAGTGACTGAGAGCCAAATTAAGTTTGTGAAACTCTCTATACAATGTTACCCATTACAGTGCTGCTGTAGCGCTTCATTGCATTGGATACCTCACATAGAGTGAAGAGAACATTTACCTAATACTCTTTGCTATAATTTCTACATTGATTCTTTTGACTACTGCCCTAAAATTCAACGGGAAGCATAACTAATGCTCACAATATACTATAGTGCTCTAAAACGATTTACAGTGACATTCTAGCAATGTTCTATGGTGTTCGAAAATGTCTCCAGTGACACTAACAATACTGCACGGTGCTCTACAAAGATCTACAGTAACACTAACAATGCTCTACAGTGCTCTATACTGATATACAATGACACTTTCACTGTTCTCTACAGTGCTCCACATTAGTCCACAGTTACACTCACAATACTCTACATTAGGTACTCTACTATGGTCTACAGTGTTCTACACTGACACTCTCACAATGCTCTACAGTGTTCTACAATGATATACAGTGCTTTACAATGACCTAGAGTGACACTAACAAAACTAAGCTGTTATGCAATTTGTATGGAAAGACACAGATATTTAAACTTATAAAATCGCTAACAATGCGTAAGGAACAATGCAAAAATTGGGAGACGACTGCAGTGGGTGCGTTATGAAGTATAGTTCATTATATTATTTACTTGTGTGGTCAGGATTACTATTTTAATTTATTATTGTATATGCCCATCTGTTTCAATTTCATTACTTAGTAAATATGCTGGCATTTAACCATAAAATTGAACTTTATTTAGGAAAACGATATGTGAAATAGAATGTTAGACAAACTACAGCGGTAATATTCAACCCACAGGAAAAAACATGTGATAATTTCGGTTTTATAAGCTTTTGCAACAAACATGGAATTTGTTATTCCCTTGCCTGTTGAATATCACTACATTCTAATAGAAAATAACTGTGAGTATCGCATATTATTGATGCTTATCTTGTGAAGTTCTCAATTCTGCAAAGAGAGCCTTTACCGGGATTGATACTAAAGGGCGTACATGCTTTACTATTGAGAGGCTGAGCTTACTGGATCTAACCCCGATTTCATAGTTCGGAAATTTAGGAAGAAAACTTACTCACGCCAGGCGAGTTGAAGATCAAGATTCGTGCGCCTTTCACTCAGGATTTCATATACATCTGGGTTAACTCGGTTTCCTCTCACCAACTCCCTGCTGATGTGATGGAGGACGTACAAAGTGCCAAATTCCGATGACGCTATTACTTTGAAACGTGAATTGCACTAGCTGCCATTTTTGCAAGTATTAAAGCTGCACCTCACCGAATGCACATTTAGTAACGAACATAATAATTCATCTTACATCCACCAACAAGCATGTACTTTTCAGTGGCTTCAATGTGATAAAGGACACTATACGGGAATAACCGAAATGTTTTGTATAAAATTAAGTTATTTATGCTTGAAGTAGAACACAGAGAACAGATATTTAAAATGTTATTTTGAGTATAGCACTTTAATGTTACAAACAATTTCAGATTAGTACGAAAGGGAAGTATACACTGGCCAAAAAGGAGCAAAAGTGTCATTAGCTGTCAAATTGTGATTAGAAACAAAGTGGTTGTGTTTTTAAACTCGTATATGCTCATATATACATAAAAACCAACCAACCTTTGACCCACCCAGTCGATATTAGTTCCCTCTCATGGATGTAACGAAAAATATATAAACTGAGCAAAAAATTACGGTACAAAAGTGTCAGTTACTACACTGCTAAAAGTGTAATTTAAAGCACCTGGTATAGCTCTGACTGGTCCAAACAAATTTAAGGAGAAAAAATAAAAGCGAATCAACGAACAATGTTATAATCGATGTAGAAATGAAGGGATGGTTCACATACCACTTCTTTGAAAAACATGGGTTATACAGAGAAAGATTAAACCATACAATATAATTCTAATTCGGTCTTTTAGAAGATAAGGTGAAAGGTTATTAAGATTTGTAATTAAACTGAATGATAACTACGAAATTTATATCACAACTTTCATCAACAACGTGGATACGAAGGTTAAATTTATTTGCGCCGTCAAATGACAGTAAGAACACCGATATTAAGTGTAGTACAAAAGTATTAAGTGTTTTAACGGAACAGAAAGCAATTGTTACAACTTTCATTTTTATTGAATTATATTTTATTTTTGGGCCAAAATTCAACGAAGCAGTGCCTTAACGGTACTCCGCTATTTAAAACATGGAGAACTAACTTGTAATGTTACACTTTGGCAGTTTGGCCATTTTTGGTAGAGGTAATGTATCCTGCTAATTCATTGGCTGGAATAATGTTCGAGAAGCAGAGGAGATCAGGTTGGCAGAGAATGAGGCTAGGTTTTTCAGTTCCAACATGAACAGTTGCTTTCCATTTTGGGCCACATTTTATGCTCGTTAGTATACTATTGTTCATAAAACTCAAAAGATATAAGGAATACCTACCTGCCACCTGAGTGGCACCTAATGAGACCAGAGATTTAGACGTGAAAATCACGTTTGTATCAACTATGTTAGCTACGCACCGATCTAGAGAAATGAAACACAAATCTGAAACCCGTTAAAGTATGTATATATCTACAGTAGAGCCTGTAGATAATGCGTGTTTCAAGAGGGTATTAACTACAATTGTTAGCCAAAATGCTTACGTGGGCTAAAAGAGATGTACCAATTAAAACGTAAACAGCTGTAAACAACTGGAGAATTCCAGGCAAACTGTATTAAATCGGATTGGTCATTGTTTCACCTTATCACATTACACTCTTTTGAAATATTTTCTAAATAAATTTCTATCCATTATATATTCGAATCCTTATTGGGGAGTAGGCTGCTTCTATTAACACTTTAACGGTAAAGTCATACTGTTATCTGCAGCATTTACATACCGGTTTTGTATTCTAAGCCAGTTTATTTTTTATCACCAAGGCTTAGTACACCTATACGGGGTTTTGAAATGTACATGTTACCTCCAAACTGCAGGACATTCAGGATAATACGAAATAATTTAATTTGTCCCAGGATTTTCTATGCAGAAAGTTTTTCAGTGCGAATTGCTTGTCTCGATTTTTTTGCTGCAGTACTACACATGCACTAAATGAGACTACTATATAATTTTAAACGAGAATGATTAAGGATACCCATCTGTGAAAAAGGCTAAACATTTCCAAAATTGCCAAAAATGGATTTTTGTTTTATCAAATAGTTTAAATCTTATGCTTTATTTTGATATGCTTTTTATAGTCTTACGGCCTTTTTAAGTATGCCACGTGGCCGCCTAACTGATTGCTTGTAAGTGGTCATGTCCATTTAAATCCATACAGTTCCATTATTCTTGCTGTGACTTCAAACTTAGTTTTTCCACGTTTTTATTTTTAGCACTGTTTTTTCTTTAAAATGCTCCACACGATGCAATTTTCAGTACTTATGCATGAAATTTTGTGTACCTGCTTAGAAATAACATTAAAAAGAAATGATGAGATAATTTTCTCATAAAGTGAATAACTGCTGAGTAATTAAATATTAAAGTTTACATTTCAAAATTTAAATGAAAAAAAATAATGAATTCAAATTTTAAAATTTATTTTTATCCAAACTAATAACAATATTAAAAAATTATCTCATCAATTTGCTAACATTCTATTACAGGACATAACTGAAAATTATCAAGTTTTTCAAATCAAAATTGCATCATGGGGAGCCATTTATACAAATATTAAAAAAAAATATAATAAAATAATAATATGTTTGCAGCTAATCTGCCTAAATGTATGAAATTTAGCACAGTTACTCCCCACTATACAGTGATTCTTGTGTTAAAATTTCAAATCAATCCAATGAAAACTGTAGATTTTCAAAATTTCACAGATGGGTATCCTTAAGTCTTTGAAATTTCCGAGTTGCACATCGCCATTTGTTAAGTTTTGAGTGATTCATTCTGCTTCCCGACTCGGAAATTCCCAGAACCAGTAGCAGTAGAAGTAATTTTCAAATGTACTAAATACTGAGGGATACAACACTGTGTTCCAAATTGATCATTGACTATTCTGAAAAGGAAGCAATGGTTATTGACAGTATTCATGATGTCCGCAAAATTTAATGAAATTGAACTGAACCAAATTAGTCATTTTTGCCTAAGAAGCAGCAACCAAAAATCCATTAATGGAAAAGAGATTAGTGTACATTTTCACGAAATGTTATTAATCTTTAATAGAACGAGGAACTGGATCAACACAAAAAGCTTAAAAGGTTATTGAATCACATATTAAGATTTAATAACAGTGTTACGAATGGCTAGGGTTGGGAAAACAAATGAAAATGGGTGGGGAGAAGGCTACTGCGTAAAGAGAGAGACAGAGACATTACATTGTCTCTTTCTTTCAATCTTGCCCGCTTTGCGCCTTGATTCGTCTCTCAACAGACTGAATGGCAAGATATAGAACGAGAAAGAACAGTGACTTACTGAGGCTCATTGGCTGGCAGGTCACGTGACTCAGATCACTGCAGTGTACAGTCACTCGCCTTTGTGCTCCCATCTCCAGTATACGAACCCTGAAAGACGATTTTACCCTCCGTCTTAGAGAGGTACTCGAACATGGCCGCGCAGCCGTTATGATCAAGTGCAATGCTGCAATAACATATATTTCAACCGCAGCATTTTCAAGTGAAAGTGAAGCAAATCATTAATTTTCTCGTAGTAAATACAAGTGACGGAGATACATAACGCTTAACTTATTAGTATAGACCCTTTATTTTAAGATTCCCAGTCCCACGGTAGAGTGTAGCAGCAGAGCTGAAACCAACGTCACAATTATACCTCTTCAGTTTCAGAGAGAGAGAGAGAGAGAGAGAGAGAGAGAGAGAGAGAGAGAGAGAGAGAGAGAGAGAGAGAGAGAGAGTATTAATAAAGAAAACTAAGGTGGATGGAAAACAACTACAACCAGTCTGCAGAATGCTGTAGATATGAGCTATTAAATAAATTGGGTTAGTAAAGAAGATATTTGCGTTTAAAATCGTTTAAACATAATGTGAATATGTGGGTACCTACAGTTGAAGGTGAGTATAAAAGGAACAGACTTATGTGAAAGTAATTACTTAAAGGGAACGATCCGTGAATTTAACAAAAATCCAAAGAACTCTACTGAGCTTTTTGAGCTTTAAACATCTAATGTCAGTATAAAGAAGTGCGGTTGCAATGTTTGGTCCTTGGTATAACTATACCCCGGCGCGACAGCCCACGAGGGGCCAAGGCCTACCACCCAGCCGCTGCGTTCCCCACCTCTGCCCACTACAGGCGTCATTGGTGAGGTGCAGTACTGGAGGGTGGGACGTGGTCAGCGCCCCAAGCCCTCCCGGCCAGTTATGCGGTCTTTTAGACCTGGGGCCGCTACTTCTCCATCAAGTAGCTCCTCAATTGGTCCCCCCGGGACCTAACGAGGCTGAGTGCACCCCGTATATATAATAATTTCTGGATTATGCATTTTTGAAATAGATATTTAAGCTATCTTATAAAACAAGTTCCTCACGATGCAATTTGCAATTTTCATAATTTTTAAGCATTGGCTTTTCAAAAAAAAGAAGGTAAATAAAAAATAAATAAAAATAAAAGAATAAAGAATATATGTACTTTTATGAGATTGGTGCGGTAACACATTTGTTTCACACTAATAACTACATAGTACAGTTAGTTTGCCATTTAAAAGCCCAAAAAAAAAAAATAAATAAATAAATAAAAAATCTAGAATACTACAACTGAAAAGAGTGTATTGCAAAACTTCCTGATATTAAGTTGTCTGGAATTCTACTTATGCACTCATTTGAACTAGTGTACATTTTTACTCATAATTCATAACTTAGAAGCTGATTAACTTATGGCCAAGACAGTTTGCAAAAACACTTCAATAAATTTCAGATACAGTGCAATAAACATAAAAAAAGTCTGAAGAGGGATAACACCCCCTCTCTCCGATGTAAAAACTATTTACGTGAAAACATTCTTAGAGAATCAGACTGAGTTGAGAACTCTAAATTGTAATTTTTTGTCATATTTTCACTATTTCCACCCATTGGTTCCCCTAAAATTTGCATAACAATATCCTATTGAATTTTGAAAAGGCAATTCTGTATAATGTATCCTGTCCTACGAAAGTAGTAATGCCTAGCTATTGTCCAATTTGCCTAGGCAGAAAACAATGAATATTTATGAGGAAGAACGAAAGTGTTTGTTGAAAGGTATGTTGTGTTTTGTTGGATTTCGTGAGGAGTTTATTTTGGCATTTCAAGGAGTTGTTGAAAATGTCAGCGATGGCGGTAGCCATTCATGCATCAAGTGTTGGGTGTGAAACAACAGCTTTGGTCTTGAGGTGGGTAAAAGCGTAACTGAGAAACAAAGTGGGCGATGTAATATTGCCTTTACTGCAGTGAACGGCTAAAGCAATATATATTGAGGCTGTCATGGCGATTTCGACTCCTCCCGCAGCTGTCGACACAATAAATTTCACTGAGGAACATTTATTTCCTTGTAATGTGTCACTCCAGTCAACTCGATCAAGTGCTAACCTGGTATCACCTTACTATATTAGTAATTACACATACAGATGGCTTTTGCTACATCATAGGCATTACTAACGTGTACGCAAATTCTTATCATGGATCCTAAATTATTAAAAGGCATATTTATTAAATCATTATTGCTCATTTTATGCCATTTTCTAGGTATTTTTAGAGCATGCTTTTTTCGCTATTACTTCATTATTTTGTCATTTTCTTACATCTACATTAAGTATATCAAGACTTTTCGATTATTCACATTTTATTTTGTCAATTTCTTGCCCTGCACATATTTATTTTGCCATTTTCTTACATTTACATTGTGTACATAAAGACTTTTAGATTATTCAGATTTTATGTTGTAATTTCTCGCCCTTTACGTCTTAATTTGGTATTTTCTTACATTTACATTGTGTACATCAAGACTTTTAGATTATTCAGATTTTATGTTGTAAGTTCTCGCCTTTTACGTCTTTATTTTGTAGTTTTCTTATATTTACATTGAGTATATTAAGACTTTTACATTAACCACATTTACATATGGGCAACTTTTCAAATATCAGAGATTTAACATTCTTTTCTCGCATTCTTGGGAACAAATTACATTCCCCTTTAATGGTTAGCTTGGAAGGCTTTGCTTGTGTGTGAAGGGGAAAAGGTATCATTATAGTTACGAATTAAAGTCCCAAACTAGGGATAAGGTAGGTCAGTTTTTCTCTTTTTTTGCATTAATAAAGCTCGTAGTCATGCTACTCTTGTCCTTACGCTGATGTCGTGCCAGAGGCTGTGAAGAGCTCTTCGTTCATCGTACATTTTGAATAAGCAAAAGGGTTAATGCTATAATTGTGTATGAACCTGCTTAAAAACAATTTTCTAGTTTTCTCTACAGATTCTTCAACCAAGAACATGGAAGGATATACTTCTAATTAATTTTGTAAATTATGTCGTGAATACTCTTACAGCTAATTTTATACTTGTATATAAGTCCATTTATAAATTAATTTATAGCTTTTTGTGCAATACTTTTAATAAATTAAGTAACATTAATTAAAACAATTTAGAAATCATTTTATAAATATTTTTAGGTTATCAAACCCAGGCCATTTCAATTACTTCCTACAAAAATGAATTTTAAAACCCTACAATGCAATAAATATATTTACAATGAGGAATACATACAGCACCGCACATTAATTTGATCCGAAGTGTTCAGTGGTGTAACAGTATAAGACCAAATGCACCATAGTCCCTTGGTTGTGTCTTTCAAAATGACTAAGTGTAACATGTGTTTCTGCGAAAAATAGCATTGCAAGTGAAACTCTCCATAGGTAACATTGACCCCCTGTTTTCCCTATGTCCATCCCAAAACGACCCCAGGAAGGAGCTTCTGCGCTGCCAATGTGCCTGACTCAAGCTCGCATTAGAGAATGGATCGCGCATAAACAACGCAGACGTTATCACTTAGCGATTAGCATCTCGTGAACGCATGGAGAATCTTCCTCTCTTACCCCCAGATGCTTACCTTTTGGAGGTCAAGAAATTTTCATTGTTACTTCCAAATATATTAATACGCGCTATCTTTCATTGCACCACCATTGAGTTTTAAAGTAATACTATACTTGTTAAACTGATGTACTAATTCAAAAATAAACGGAGAAAGATTATGAAATAATATATTTTATTACTGACTACTGCAGCAAGTACCTTATCTAAGTTAGGGGCTCATTAGCTCTGCACCTTGAAGCGCATGACTTTTCACTAAGACGTCTACTTTGCCTGAAACGATGTACGTCAACTTCTTTTTTGTGATTTTTCACAATTCCTGTATCTTTCACTTCCTTTGGCAATGGAAACATCATTCTCAAACTCACCAGTTGCATCCGGCATTACTTTAATGACATTCTTAATAGCAAGGGTAGTATTACGCTCATATAAAAAGTTGAATATATCCAAAACTATCGTTCTATGCCACTTGAAGCGCTTTGCTACTTCTACCATTAATTGTTACACTGATCTTACCTGCGATGCACTGTCATAATCGGGGCATAAAAATATCGATTAACGCGACTGTTGCTGTGCTCCAGTAAACAACACGGGAGTGCCAATAGCTGCAGGACTATGATAATAACTAGAAGAAAAATATTTAATTTACAGTTAAATGATATGGCTGTGTCTGACCACAGTCGTTGTTATTTGAAGTGTAAAAAGGGGCGATTCTATAGTGTAGTAGAAGTCCTCTAGTTCAGTAACAAACTATTTTTATTTGCTTAAAAGGTGTGCTATAGCGAAAGCATGTGCGTTTGTTTACATTAGGATCCTTTCTTAAAATAGATTGAGTATAGCGGCTTAATTAATTGGGATACTCGTGGTTGAAGTATGACATTGCTGCTGCCACATGTTATACTCTAACATGAAAACATCAGCCTCTATACTAGGTTCTATCCAAGTATTTAACATATACATGTTAAACTGAATGTTTATCTCTCAAGCTACTAGGTAGTCAGTTGGAACGAGCACACGACGTCTGCTATAGAGGGGGCTCAAATCCCCTGCATGTACTTATTTTTTGCCGTGTAATATTCACAAATAACCTGACTGAACAATTATTGTGCTTAAAGTTATTATTTTAGTTCGTATTGGTTTTATTTCCACCTTATGGTATTGTATATGAGGATATTTCTCCCGGTATAGATGCTGAGCTGCTTTTGCATTGGTTCTTGCTTCTCCGTAGATCAAAAGCATATCAGCTACTCGTTTGTCGAATACATCGTGAAGAACTGGCAAAACATATCGTGCGACAGCATACGCATGGGAAATGAAGGGAGTCAGCGTTGATAATAACACAGTACATCATGCCAGTCCAATGGGACAGAAGTCATTACACCTATTCTATTACAAAATGCAGACAACCAAAAACTATTCAACTTATGCCCTAAACCCTCAGGGACTTTAAAATTAGATTATTGTGAATTCGGTTTACAAACTTTGACGAGCATAAGAAAAGAAAAAATATATAACATCGAGACGCGAACCCGTGTCCCTAGCATTAGTACACAGGGCACAGTTATAATTCCATTCAACTAATCTAAACGCTTGACACTCCAACTTCAACCGTGGACCTTGTATGCCAGGCGCCATGCCTTTGCTACTTTCCAACTTTTGGTGCCTAATTTAGCCTTTTAAGACACCCACAATACTTTGCTGGGCGTTTTAATAATATCGCTTAGATGGAAAGAACTATTACACTTGTTATTTGAGATATAAGAGGTGTAGTTTACGCCAAAATTTATGTAAACCGTTAATTAATAATATGTGTGTTTTGACTGTATGCGTCCACGGTCGATGACGCGCTATCTTTAATTTCTTGCGACCAACCACGACTCTAAGTACGAGAATCCGCCATTTCCTTTTTAGTTGATGTTGTTAGTGTACTTATACGATAGGTCCATTTAATCAGAGGCGTTTTCTGAATTGCGTTGCTCTATATAGTCTAATAAAAAGTTTGTAAAATCCGCTGAAAACCCGGAATTAGCTCTAAACGAGTTGTATATTTTGAGGTGTACTTTAGCGAAGAATACGTTCTGTTCCTTAAACCGCTGTTCCTCTGAATTTTCTGCATTCGTCTATCTAAGAACGTCAAGCAATACGCCTTAGTAAGCCCAAAACTGAACTAAAGCGCACACACCACTTGACGGCGGCTGACTCACCGGGTATATTGGAGTGAATTATATTTATACCTTGGTGTAGTAATTCACTATTTCATACCTCAGAGAACATGTATGACAAACTGTTTATTAGAAGCACTGTATTGCGTTTTGAGAACGGGTATGTACTTTGAAAAAGGAAAAAGTAAGAACAGAAAGGAAAATGACATTGAATGAGAGACCGAGAGGTATGGTTCCGTGTTAATTTGTGAGGCTCGCATTTCCACGATTTCCTTTCATCTTCATATATTTCAACGACACCGATGATCTGTTGCGGCGGGACGGTGAACGTTTTACTACCGATGAGTTTTTCCTAGCACTTGGCTGGCTGCTGGGTGGGGCCCCTTCCTTAGAGCAGTTCGTTTCATTCTTTATCCTACAGATTGTAGATGGCTAAGGCGGAATTGTGCCTGCGTTAGGATTCGTGTTACCTTGAAATATTTAGGGACCCCCTCTTTGATAGGGTACATTGTGGTCCGAATCTGGTCGCTCTTTGGGTTTTCCCTTCCTCACAGCTGTCCCGTTGGAAGCACAGAGAATCTACTGTGGCTTACATGCAGAACTAAGTTCCAGTGGCTGGAGGCCCCTTCGGCATTAGTTAAAGTTGCAATTTTTTAAAAACACATTCTTGTGTCTCGCTGAGTAAAGGGGTGCAAAACCGTCATAGACAGTGTAATTGAATATCGTGAACCCCCACGTGACTTCGTTCAAAGGAAATCTGCAAATAGTCCTTAAATTTGAATTCCATGGAGGATGCTTATAGTTTGACCATATGAATTCAAAGGAAGCATTTTAAAATAAAATTTGTGTGTCATAGCAGTTTAAATGTTCCCAGTAAAGCATCTGTTAAGAGGTAACCACCTAATGGCTATGAACAGGAGCAAAAGCTCCATACAGGCTTCCCAGGAAAAGAATTGGCTTTTATTGAAATGGCTTTGTGTGCGACCAAAGCAATGTCGCTGCTTCAAGGAGAACGTGTGTGACGAATTCCAGTCCCAGAACTACTTGTTCATATAACGGATTTTCTTAGGTGACATTAAAAGTATCTTACTTAGACCACCGTGCGGTTATTAATTACATAAATTATGCTCTTGTTTACATATGTCGACCTACAACACAGCATTTGGATACCATGTCATTAGGTCACACTAAAATGTGTTCTCCAACAGACTAGCGCTTTTAATTCCAGAACTGTATATTAATAAACCCTGTGTATATTCAGAATTATTTACACCTGGACATATGAAATATACCTATTCCTGATTATGATTGGTATTTACCTCCATCTGAAGAAGCAATAAAAGACGGATAAAAGAAATTCCAATGTTTCCATTCATATGACTTTCTCTACCCACTATTGGTTGTTTTTATATAGCTTCTACAAAATATTCTTACAAAAGTTTAGCTTTCCGTCAACTTCGGTTAATAGAGTTAAACGTCTGCCGAAATGGTTCCATTATACATTTCATTGTAGGTTTAAGGTGAGCACAGGAAACCGAAGAAGTTGTCAAATGTTTAAAAGAGGATGACTCTATGCTGGCCTTTAAATTTCATATTCTTTCTATAGCAGAAACCCAATGGTAACAGCACTTCAAAAATGACAAAGAACTGGAAGATTCAAACCAATAATAACGTGTTTCTTGAAAGTGACTGATGCTACAAATTGCGTGACATAAATGTGTGCGTTTTAAAGAGACTTGCAGTTTCCATGGATTAAAGTTTTATCGGCCTTTTATGATTTAAAATTTAAAATTATATAAAACTCCTTCCAAACGAAGAGGAGTTCACGGGTTAAATACAGAAAATTCAAGGTGTATATATTATTTATTGCATAAATGTTTTAAGTACAAATATGATAATCAAAATCTTTGTAGCAATTTTTGAGAGCCTAAAAAATAACAAAATATTTCCCATGTAAGGAGCAATCCGAGACCAGGCTATGTTTTCGAAAATCTTTGTATTACGAGCTTTGCAAGGTACTATTATAGTAAATTTGATGTTTATCCAAAAACTTAATTTTGAGTTGTGTTGCTTCCTCTCTGTTTCATGTAGTTTCAGTAAAATCTAGACATCAAATTCTTAGTAGAATGCAATACTAGGCTCATGGTAGAAAGGGTAATAAAATATTAAGACCACATATGGTATTTCCACTATGTTTGTTAACATTTTTCAGAGGTGCGGCTCACACACTCCTAGGTATTCTGATATTAGTTAATTGCTTATACAGAGTTTCTTTTTACCATGTAATTTTCCTTGTTTAGTCAGGGAAATACAGGAAATGATGAACCTATCCCTTTGAACGCAATTCCATATGCTGTTAACCTTGTGAGTTCAGGAGAATTTCCGATAGCCTGTGCCATGAATTTTATGAAATGTTTGTGCTTCATGTGACATTCAAATCCGGTTTATATTAAACGAAAGCAAAATAGGTTTCAGTTCTCAAGGTTGTGAATCATTTCCTACAATCAAAGGCAAAAGTACATAGGTGAATATATGTTTTAGTGAATATAGATGTTTTCTGACTCGTAAGCTACACAATTCTAGTACGAATACATTTATCACTCAAATTTCAGATATTCTAGTTGCCTCTCAAAAACGCTTTGCTTACTTTCAATGACAAAATAGACAATTTTACAACGCTACTTCGAAGAAAAATATCATTTCCCAGCATATCTCGTTCTCATGTATAAGCTTATATATAAGGTGTTCCTATTTGAAAACGGATCAGTTTGCCGTCTCGCACAACATACTAAGCGTTGTCGGCGTTTTTGGAACACCCTGTATATGAGCATGTAGCATTTCTTTCTCGCCTAAATCCTAGAGTGTTGCTCTCTAGCGCACCTTCGGGATTCTCTGCAGCTGCCTGCCAGACTTGCAGAGGTCCTAGCGGACGACAAAACAGCGGTTGATAGAGTTTTTAATTTCTTAGCGGAGTGTAATATCAATTTGAGGATTTAAATTTTTTTAATTATCTGTTTCTGCTTTTGGACATATTTATCACCTTGTTTCATATCTGGCTATTGCCACTGCTTTTTACCTTTGTAAACTTTTCTTGTTGCTAGTATTTTTATTTTTTTGAGTGAAATTTATATCTGGCTATTGCCATGAATCTTTTAAGGGCGCTGATGACCTAGAAGTTGAGCGCCCTTAAACCAAATCAAACTCAAACTCGCCTAAATCTTAAAATTTTCTTAGAATTAACCCTAGCATTACCTAGCCTTATTCCATAACTTAGATTATCAAGGGGGTACTTTGTGCCCATCACTAGTAAGAAAATGTCTGAGCAATTTTCAAAGCAAATTTATTTCAAAAATAGGTATTATATCTTCTCATGTTTATAAGGTAATGTTTAATACTATTTAATTATTCCTTTCTACTTTTTTACATGAATCACATTATACCCATGGGTCAGTACTTTATGACCACCTTAACATTTCATTGTTTCTCAAAAAGATCAACAGTGAAAATTTTGAAACAAATACGCAATTCACTAGTAGAAATAGTGATTGACTGCATGCTTTTATTCAAAAATTTGAAAGAGAAAATTTGAAAAAGTACACAAGGTGGGCATAAAGTACCCCTCCCCAATCCCCTTTGGTAATGCAGGGGTTAATATCACAATACAACTTCCTATAGGTAACTTATATTTTGGAACAGAGCAAGGTGAAGAAATATTGTATACAGTAAACTCACTTGATGTTTTCATATATCTAGAGTAAACCAGTAACCGAGTAGTATTTAATTAACTATCTCACGTTTGAAAGAAAGTATATAAAGATTACAAGAAATAAATGCAGTATAATATTAAATAATATACTAACTTAATTGATCCAACTACTTCCATACATACATTGTATGTGATTTGGTGAAGCTAACATTGAATATCCACGCGCAAAACAAATGACGATCGTAAACAGATAAGCATGCTATGGAGGTGTTAAAACAGACAACTTCTACCGACGTGATATAAATGTGGAATAAGTAGCCTTTATTGGTTGAAACATGTCGTTTCATAGAGTCTTATCTGACAAACCAGTATGAAGTAGTAAACGTAGTATAGGAAAATAATCTTTTCATGGCCTTACAATGAATGACTGCAGTTCTTGTCCAGGAGAGGCAGTTGTCACACAGAAGTCTCGGCCAGTCAATGGTACCAACCCTAGATTTTCCTGCATACTTAGCCTCACCTCATGTGCTTATTCTCTGCTCTATAAAGATGAAAATTTTAGCCTTTTATATTGTGAAGGTGAACACATCTACTGATGTTTAGTTGCATAGACTTAACTCAGAGGGCAAATAATTTCACTCAATTTAACTATACCTACATTTACGGAATTTATTGCGCAAGTAATGTTTTGGCGCATTGAATTATCCTCTGAATTTTAATTACTGTAGAAGACACTGCAATACACAATGCACTATATACTGTTTATTTCAGCTGAAGAAAAGCATGCTGATTCTTATGGAATTTGCATACGTTTGATGCTACGAATAGAATAAAATCGACACTCTAGATAATCAAGAACTTACAGTAGTTTAGTTTGATTGATTCATTGAAAATTATATTTTACCTGAACAAATATTTGCCCAGGGAAAAGATTGGATGTGCACAAGTTGTAACCTGAACGGTATGTATGAACTCAGCACAGAAACAGAAAAGTGCTGTTGTCCGTGTCGATATAAAGATACTTTTATTATTATTATTATTATTATTATTATTATTATTATTATTATTATTATTATTATTATTATTATTATTATTATTATTATTATTATTATTATTATTATTATTATTATTATTATTATTATTATTATTATTATTATTATTATTATTATTATTATTATTAGAGGAAAGTGCCCAAAACCGGACTCCCTCCCCTAAAGTGGACCCCCCGTCTCCTGGCTCTGCATTTTGCTGAAATCTAGCGGAACCAAGTGTAATTAGTAGTTTAAGATTCTACCACTGTCTAGTGTACTGCTCCCGTCACCCACTTCACTTGTGGGGTGTCAGTCCGCCATTACATGTTTTGAGGGTGGAAAAAGTTTTTACAGCGTGCTATATATTTCGTTATTTCTTCAAAATAGTAGCAGGTAAGCCGTTCAACATATTTTATTCTTAAACAATAAGACTTGCTGCTAATGTTTATCAGTAAACTGTTTCTTTGAGATGTTTACTTAAACTAGTATTGGATTAATAATATGTAGGCCATAGTCGCGCAAACCGGACCCCCCTTGGTTGCCTAAACCGGACCCCTTCATCTGTCATGTTTAAAAACCGCCTGTATGTGTACACACTCTTATGCTCTAGGAATTGTTTTGCAGAATATTGACCTGATCGACTTAGCAAAAACAAACCATGTAACCATTGTGTCGCTGCCACCCCACTCCTCGCACAAACTGCAGCCTTTGGACAAAACGTTCATGGGCCCTCTTAAAGCTTACTACAGCGAGGAAATCAGGCAGTGGTTAAGGCGCAACTAGCGTGCTGTCAGTGCTTTTGATATAATGGAACTGTTTGGCAAAGCCTATATTAGATGCCAAACAGCTCAAATAGCAATCAAAGTCTTTAAAGTAACGGGCCTATACCCCCTGATCAACAAGCTGTTCTCAGATGCCGAATATATTGAAGAGGCAAATAAAAAATGAGATTCCTCCTTTTATCAATTTGTAATAAAGAACCAAGCCTCAAGAAATCAGAGCTTTCCAGAGAACAGAGAATGTTATGTGGACGAACCACAAATTGTTGCAGAATTTGACCCAAGTCAACCATCGACATCTTCAGCAACTCAGAATGTTCCTCTGTCATCAGCTACGCTTGAGGATCACAAGGGCCCCACATCTTCTAAGACAAGCCCGTTGGAGATCAGTCCCATCCCAGAAATCAAAAGGAAGAGCTCGAATAAGGGACGAAAGGCCTGCAGCTCCATCATCACATCTACACCGTATAAAAACCAATTAGCTGAAGTTAAAAAAGCCAAAGAATCCAAAGACGCTGAACAGCAAGCGCAGAATCATGCTCAAAGTCGCAAACTTAATCGGGGCCGGGGACGCGGTTCATCAGTCCAAATTTCAAGAAAAGGAAAAGAGCTTGTAAAAAAGCGTCTAAATTTTAAGAGAAACGTGAAAGAATCAACCACCGAAGATGAAGATAGCGTGTCTTCTGGAACATCTGAATTGGATTTCCCCATGGGAGTTTCCCCATCCAAAAATGATGATGCTTGGTGTATGTTTTGTGCCAGGAAATTTTCGGAGGACTCTAAAGGGGAACTTTGGGCCATGTGTGTTATGTGCTCGCTGTGGGCACATGTAGATTGTGCTGGGGCTGATAAGGACGTGTACATCTGTGATTTTTGTCCCTAGAGGACATAATTCTGTTGTAGTTTTCTGTAGATGCATTCTGTATCTTTTTTTTCCCCTTCTTTTTTGAAAAATAAAACTTGTAGTAGTTATATTGTACTTATATTTTTAAACTAGATTATGATTTTTGTTATTTCATACCCTTTCTAACCTTTTTTACTATTATTTTGTATATTGTTACAAGGGGTCCGGTTTTGGCAACCATTTTTCAAATCGTAAATGTGTAAGGTTTTTGAAAAATCATAGTTTGGCATACTAATTTGAATTATATTTGTTGATAGTCAAATGTAAATGGTGCATAACATTTCAAAGTGAACATTCCAAGTTTTTAAAACACAATATTTTATTATTTCTAACTTTTTAAATAAAAAAACAAAATGGGGGTCCGGTTTTGGGCACTTTCCTCTATTATTATTATTATTATTATTATTATTATTATTATTATTATTATTATTATTATTATTATTATTATTATTATTATTATTATTATTATTATTATTATTATTATTATTATTATTATTATTATTATTATTATTATTATTATTATTATTATTATTATTATTATTATGATTATTATTATGATTATTATTATGATTATTATTATGATTATTATTATTATTATTATTATGATTATTATTATTATGATTATTATTATTATGATTATTATTATTATGATTATTATTATTATTATTATTATTATTATTATTATTATTATTATTATTATTATTATTATTATTATTATTATTATTATTATTATTATTATTATTATTATTATTATTATTATTATTATTATTATTATTATTATTATTATTATTATTATTATTATTATTATTATTATTATTATTATTATTATTATTATTATTATTATTATTATTATTATTATTATTATTTTAGGTTTAAGGACGCTCAACTTCTAGGTTATCAGCGCCCTGGTATAAGAATACAATTTCAAACTGGACGATATATAGATGGTATTGTTGTATGAACTCAGCATAGAAATAGCAAAGTCCTTGGTTCGTGGATGTGTAGGAACACAATATTTAACTGTTTAATGTTGTATGAACTCAGATGGTACTGCTGAATGTACAAAGCACAGAAATAGCAAAGTGTTGTACTCAGTGAGTGTGTCAAAATACATTTAAACTGGATCATGTGTTATTTGAAGATAGATGTTAGAATTGTAATTACGCAACCCCGATATAGCGAAGTGCTTATATCCGTGACTGTGTTTAAGGAGCATAACAGATGATATGTTTAGTTATAGGAAACCTGTACGGTATGCAAGTGGCACTGTTGTATGAACTCATGAGGGAACGTCTCGATAGTTGTAGAGAAAATTATGTTCATACACAGTGCACTTAATAAAGCAACAAAATATACATACTACATAAAAATTTTACCTGTTATGGACTATTAGTACAGGAGATATCAGTCGTCAAATTTACGATGAAAATAAGGTAGGTATGAATGATTAATGAAAAAATGGACTATTTAAGACAAATAGTCAACAACATGACATGAAACACCCTATAACAGAGTCTACTTACTTGACTACACTATTGGACGAAAAAAAAAAAAAAAAAAAAAAAAAAAAAAAACATAAATAAATGCAGGTCAGCAATAACAGCATGGTCAACGCATAGGCAGCTCTTGCGGTGTGCACATTTTATGGCAGCAGGTTGTTTATAGTTCTCAAGGAAACATTCTTCCGTTGAAATTTCTTCGCCGCAGTAGTCCAAGAGTGTTTGAAATATACCAGGAAAGTCTTTGATGTAGCCGCATTGAAAAAATACATATCTGATTAACTTTGACTTGCTGGCGAGAACTGGAAATACACAAACAATTTGAAGATGTGAGAAGTGGTCTCTATTCCATATGTTAATGTCATTGTCAGAAAATATCGCAATTGCATCTGTAATAAATTTCACAAAATCCTTGTATGGACGGTAAAAGGAAACGTCGGCAGGCTGCACAATGCCTGGGTACATTGCTGGAATGAGTTTCTTCATAAATTCAACACCTTCAGAAACTGTAGGGATAGTTCGTCATCCCTATTGGTGGTTTAGAAGTCATCCAATAGAGGGGCTTTAATTTTTTATTGTATATTTGTCCACATACGTAGCTCATTACGTAAATGGAAACTTTAGTAGAGAGGGGAAACCCATAACCGCCCCATCTATTCCTTCCTCTCCTGTCAAATTAATTGCACTATAGCAGCTAAAACTTTATAAAGAGGTTATCTCTCTAGTTAGTAACAAAACAAAAATAGTTTTACTCTGTTCTCCACGACAACTACCATGACCTCAGTAAGTATAGAGATGACAAAGTGTTATGGTTCCTGGGTGAGTATAAAAGTATAACAAAACAATAGGAAAGTGAAACTGAATGATAGCAGATGGTACTCTAGTATGAACTCAGCACAGAAACAGTCAAGAGCTGTGGTCCTTGAGTGAGTAATAGTACCAACAGTTGATATGTTTAGCTCAGGAAACCCGGATGGTAGGTATTAACGTAGGCGATGATAGCATTAAGTTCACCTTTAACATGATGATAACTTCCGCTGCGCTATGACTAAGTCACCAAGTAAAGTGGGTGTCAACAGGGTCAGATTCAGGTTGACAGTATGTGGGCACAGTTCTTCGTGTTATTTCACACTCTGCAAACGTGCACACTCATTCACATTACTCACTTAACCCACACCTTCATCCTATGCCATCCCCTAAAATAGTGGAGTATACCGTATAACTGAATGTGTCGTAAAGTGTTCTAGCAGCACTGTTAACTAGCACCTGGCGGTAAACTTGTAAAAGACGTACCATGCAAATAAGTTTGATATTAAAATAAACAAAGGTTTAAAAGCAAGGGAAACAACATGTTTAAATACGTGACTGAAACAGAATCTTGGCCATCGTGTATGTAAATTGTTTTTAATTACTATGGAATAAATGCTGAGATTTTTCAGTACTTTAGCCAAGCTGAACAGAGCGATGACAGTGTAATACATGGAGTTGTATGTGGTTATCAGGTATTAAAAACTAGTGCATGTGTTCAATTTACACTGTTACGCGCGTTAAAATAGTTGCAGAGCGCACCGGCAATTTACAATCTGTAATCCATAACGTTAGATAATAACAGCATATACGGGAATAACTTTATTTCCTGGAAAAATTAAGTCCTGTAAGTGAAGTGGAGAATATTCTAAGACTGTTCTTGTCTATTATCACGTGCTACACAATATAGTTGAAGCATGGAGAATTCCTTATTATTAAATATGGATAAATATCCACAAAGTCTATTTTTAGACCAACGAAGTGAGCCTGTTCTAAAACATTCATGTATTACATTTTTCGTTTTCCTTTGTTTTGTTTTGCTTCAGATCACATGTTTCACATTATTTTGGATCTTTTCTTCATATTTTCATAATTTTTCAATTATTTTTTATATTTCAACTGTCTCTATACGCTCTTACGTATTCTGGTATTAAAAAGGACTTAAGTTAGCAGGGTTATATACTATTTACGAACATCTAACTCTGAAACCTAGCGGAGTATAGCAAAGCAAAATAGACTGACAGGAACTATAAAACTAGAGGAATGTTATAGCTATTTTATTATACTTGCTTAGGGTTAACGTGGCACAGGAATCACAAGGGTAAAGTCGCATGCACTAGCAAGTTAGAGGTGGGTGTAGAAATCATGTTTTGAGGTCACAAGCGCCGGAATTCCGCCTTGTGTTGTGTTCAGTGTTGGATTACTACAGTGTGTGCTTATGTGTATATTATTTGAAATTAAAGTTCAACATTATATCATTACTTTTGGAATGGAAGGCGGTATGGTGACCTGGTATATACTTTAAATGTATTTCTCCTTTTTATAATTTGTGATGCAACTACTGCTAGTTGTTTACAATCCACCACTGATTGGATGGAAGGGCTCGAACCTCTCCCACCTTCTCCATAGCAACAGAGACAGAGGTAATAGTACTGGCTTCTCTTTTCAACATATCTCTTTCCCTTTTTTGAGCCCGAGACAAGATAAACCAAACAAGCTATGCACTAAATATTTCTGGGGATATAGATGCAACAAACCTCAGGATAGATAGAAATCAGTTCTTATGTGAAGTATTAATCATATCATGAAATAAGTCTACGTCTTTCTGCATGGAAAACACAGATACAATCATGATTAGCACTCGGCGTAGATTGCAATTGCTACAAACAAGCCTCACCATATGTAGTTACGTGGCGATTGCTTTAAAAGCCTTTAATTCGTGCACTCATAACTAGGAGGAAGGTGAGGAAATCCTTCATTAAATGCTCTTGAATTTGCTTTTGGAAGTTCCAATTACATATGACCCGGTAGTGGAAAACGTGATATACGACGACCGGCAATTTACATATTTTAAGTTCCACTTTTGAGGAATACTTTCGTAGTATGCACGCTGTCACGCATTGCCTTGGGATCGCTCCGCTGTTTTATTATGTGGTTTATCTGTTTCTCAAGGATCACTCGAAAATTGGAGCTGGGACTCCCATATAGTACACCGTACTGCCGAAGATTTGGAACGACCTCTAAATCATTCATGTATACCACAGAACGACCGCACCTTTGCATGACACTCCCATTGGCTAAACCCATTAACGGGACCAAGTCAGTGACTTGCACAGTGGGCTCCTGACCACTGCTGTGTAGGCAGCGAGCGTTCATACCGCTATAAATTATATAAACCACGACGTACAACCACTCCAATAGTAGAGTACTCATGTGACGTTTATGGCAATTGAAACATATTTGTAGTACTTTTATTTCCAGTTGTCCCACAGCGAATGAAACTGACTTGTGGTGTTAGCCCTGAATCAAACAGTTGGTGGTTTAGTAATTTGCCTTCACCTTCTCAAGTCAGAAAAAACATAGCATTGAATCTGCAGCTGCTCATATCATTAATAATATTACCGGCAAAGTATGGACCCATTCATATTTTGCAAACGGGCTTTTTAAAACAGTAGCTCTTAAAGAGCCCCAGGAAGTTGGTGCCGAAACAGACAATTTTGGGATCACATTCTAAGGTGAAGCAATATAAATAATGACATTATCTTCGAATGAAAGCTTTTACTTATTTAAAAAAGTAGAACATTAGTTTTGTATGGCATATGTAGGTTGCAAATACAGTGTATGTGAACGTTTTAAAAATCATAATTGGTTGGTTATAATAGGGTCTTAGAGTGATGAAATAGTGCACAACGATCTGTTTGATGACCGCTTATTTCGTTCATTTCAAATCTTACTACAATTGGCATTGGCTAACGTATTTAAGGTTCGTTTCTTTAATTTATTTCAGTGAGGTTTGAAGGGAATGTTACATTGAAATTTAACACACATTTCTAAAAAATGTCATTTGTATTTAATTATTTTAAAAATATTAATGGACCATAAATTCAAAGCGTATTTTGACTTTTTATATTATACGAGCTGTATTTAAAAAGTATGTAGGTAAACACTCCAGAACAGACACTTTTTCATTTCGTAATTTGAAACATCTGGAAATTATTTTTTCCAATTGTTTTTAATTTGAACTAAGGCTAGTAAAACAAAATTATACGACATATTTGTGCGTTATTATTAGGCAAATTACATAGATTAAAACCGACGATTATTTTTAAAATTGCGTTGTATGGAGCATTTAGTATAGAATAGTAATATTAACCTTTAAGATTTAATAGTTCTGAAGCTAAAAGAGGTATTACACTGAAATTTACAACTATATATGCTTATTTAAGAGAAGATTCAGAAATTTTTTTTCAGCCAAATTGGCAGAAAACTTTAGAAAATCACCTTTTCACGCTAGTCTCCCCTGAACCACCCTCGTTACGGAAGGATTTGAAGTTCATACGAAAACGAGAGGCTCATGCAAAGCAGAACCGCTAGGATACTCTACTGTGAAATTTTATATGTAAAATCCACAATTTTAGGTCGGTTCATTTGAATTTTACTGTAACAATCAGGTTTCTATGTACAGAGTGGACTAAACAAATAGGACATTTTAATTTCTTTGTTGATGATACATGGATTATTTAAGAAGGCTTAGATTCATGCCATTGTTTAATCTGATTGTTGAAATTAATTGAACATGAAAATTTGGACTAGTGAGCAATGATAATGTGATGTAAAATCTTATTATTTAAATGGGCGTAAGGAGTTTGCTGCCTCTTTCAACTCAGTCGTTATGACCCCATGTTCTCTGCCCATGCAATTAAGATCTGGTTGGCAATTTAGAGAAAGCAGACTAAGTATTAAAGAAACTCCAGGTAAACTAAAATCTGTTGGTACTACTGAAAATATTGAGAGTGTTAAAGTTGCTTAAGTGAATAGTCCGACGCATTCGGTCAAAAGACATTCTCTGACACTTAACATGAGCCGCTTCAGTGTAGGAAGAATATTGACTAAATATTTAAAATTTCACACACACACACACACACACACACACACACACACACACACACACACACACACACACACACACACACACACACACACAAGTTGCAAATTGTGCATAAATTAACTACCAGGACTTAAATAATCGGGTTATTTTTTGTGAAAGATAATCAAATTAAATCGAACAAGATGAAGATATTATTTCCAATTTATGGATGTATAATGAAGCCCACTTTCATTTGAACGGCTTCGTAAATAAGCGGATTTTTCGGTATTATGCACAGGAAAATCCTTGGCAACTTCATGAACGGTCCCTACAGTCAAAAGAGGTAACGGTTTCCAAAGGATTATCGAGCCATATTCGTGTGAGGATGGCAATGGTAGCGCTCAAACTGTAAATGCAGTTTGGCAGAAAACAAATTGTGAATATAAAATTGCATTTTTTGACTCAAAACATAGCACAATATGATTATTATAATTGAACAATGTCACAACTAGATGTGTTAACAAAAATTCACCTCATAACTTATTTCATGCAGATACAGGTAGACCATCTTTAGCGATTTTCTGCTCCTCTGTAGCAGATTTAATGTCTGAAGATCTTCCATGCCTCTCTTGAATGATTTGTTCGCTTTCATAGTATAAGAATAACCTATCGCTTATACTACGATATTATAAGATGCTAGGCTTACAGCAGACATTTCAATCGCTATATGACATGCTTTAAAAGGTCTTGCAGATGTAAAAGTTACGTAGAACTGAAGTGGAAAATTTGTATGTTTAATAACATCGAAATCCATATTTATAAATTTGACCAAAGTACAGAATGTCTCAGCTTGATCAACCTGTTTTTATGGTTTTTTAAACATAAAGAGTCTGTTGCCTTATAACCAAATCTTATACAATTACATTGAGGTGTTACAAACTTGAACATTTTTTTATTAATAAATGCCAACCCCTCTTAGGACAAGCTTTCATCAGTTGTCTTGAGTCAGCAATTGGATCTAGGCTGACTTATGTACGTATAGCCTTGGCTTACATGGTTACTTTACATAATGGTCACCTGTTAGGTTATGCACCCCTCTTCGGTGGGCAGAGATGGGGGACGCAGCGGCCGGGTGGTAGGCCTTGGACCAGAATTGGCTGTTACGCCCTGGGGTTAGTTTATACAACTGAGTACGTATGTATTTGTTTGTCCGGGAATTTCATTAACGTTCGTTGTTTTCATCTTTCCTTCCAGTGTTTCTGCAATTGAATAAGTTAAGAGTTAAAGAGCCAGAGAAAGTCTCTTAAAGATCAGACAAGCTGCCAATGATAGTTATGATTTCACACATTACCTGTATAGGCCATGGAAAGGCAAAATCAGACTGAAACGTTTAGTGCAGTAGCAGTGGTTTGAACCACGGATATTCCACTTGCTCTAACTGAGGTGCCATGGCAACATGGTAGCTGAAGATTAGTACTCACGGGACTGTAAGTTGCCATTGTAGTATGTTATCTCAAAATGAATTTGAGACCGCCCAGTGGCTTATCCGGTAAACATGCCCTTAATATACTCATTAACCCCTGTAAGATATAGTGTTAGAGCAGTGTGCACCAACGTAAAGTAAGCTCTACTGCCGTGTACATAGTTAGAATTCTTGAATAAATTGAATATTTTCTTAGGCGTCTTATATTCGAATTAAACAGTTTATCGGCAGTTCACAAGAATTCAATATGGCCGACATTACAATCAACTGCTGATAAATTTACAGCAAAAAGCAATACTGCCAACGTACATAATAAAAGCACTATTTCTAACCTCAAATATCAAAGGGTTAAAGTAGCATGCTTTCAAGGGATAATAATGCTTGAACATCGTTACCACACAACACATGACAACCTACACATCCTTGGAAACTGGAATAAGACAGCGCGCGCTTACAGTCGCTGTGAGAAAATCGGCGCGTCGTGAAGGAAGGTAGTGAACCAGTTAATGGCTATTGAGTGATCGTATCCTCAGAGCTAGTGTTTGTGGGACAAAGAGAAAACTGAAGAACAGATAATTGTAAGTTGAGGTTGCGAGAAGACAACAGCTGGGTTGTACCATCACGATGGACTATGGACTGTGTTAACGTCAGTAAAAGATAACTGTTGTTGTGCATTCAGCCTGAAGAAAATAAAGCGGAAGAAACTGCACTGGATGTTTGTCATTTTGTCACACTGGTGTCAGAAGTGGGATTTGTTCGAATAAATATTTTTCACATTATTTTAAAGTAGGGCATTGCAAATGGTGCGTTCGCTCTTTGGAACTGAGTAGTTGTAGCTGACCTTAAGTGCCCCAATAAACAGAAGGATTACAAGTACTGTGCTTTTATTGCTCATCAAGTTTGCACCCGTAAATATGGTTCTCAATTCCAAATGTATCTGAATTTTAAGGGCTCAAACGCATTGAAGCAGGATCTAGTAGATATAGGGTATAGCTTAGGCATCTCTTGGTATGAAATTATTAAGGTTACTAGAGGAATATTTTGTGATATAGGTTACAGGTGACAAAAAGAAGCAAAAGAAAGGGAAATAAATTAGAGCTAAATTGTCTCTGATTAACTATTCAAATGTTATCTGGCTTTGCGCACTTTAGGTAGGATATTGCTTACGTTTTACCAGTTTCCCTGGTCAGCCAATAGATCTTAACATAGCATGTGTGAAGAAATTCAGGAAATACACCCAAAGGTGGGTTTAACCAAAATGGGAGATTTTAGTGTCAGGAATGGGAGCGAAAATACTACCATAGAAAGGGGCAAGCGGGACTAAGGGGAAAAGTGTGGCGAAATAAAGATAGCGCTTAGAGATGGAAACGAGTTACTAGCGTTATATAATGCGTTCAGATTAGAAGTCCTAAACGGCAAATATGGGGCAGAAACGGAGGCGAAATTAGCTTGTAACAATTACAATGGGGGATGTACCATAGATGATGTAAATCTTCACAGAGGTTGATACCTACTATTCATGGGTGCTAGTATTAAAACGCGTCTGAAATTGCTTCCATGGCACAGAAGTTATCCAAAATTAATAACATAGATTGGTCATGACAAGTGCAAGGTTTTCATACTTTAAGTGTTATCATAAGAAACAGCGTTCTGAATGCTTTTATTGGTGTGTACGTATACATACAAATGTGGTAACAATGACTCCGCAGCATGAACTTGCAAATAACTTTTCTGTAGCCTGTTTGCCAGTCGAAGGGTTCGGAATGATTCACCTGAGGTGGTGTCGGGCATTGCCATAGGGACCTTCACAACTATGAATGGTCTGATTCAAGAATTGTTATTCATACTCACATTTGCATGCAAGTGTAGTGGCGATAATCTTGCGGGAGTGAGTCTAGCAAATAACACATTGTCAGCTTCCTTGCCTACCTGAGGGCTTCAGATGAATCATCTGAAATGATATTGGGCGTAGGCATGGTAGAGTGCCTGAGACCGGCTGAACCTTCACAGCAAGGAACTCAACCTTGTGCATCAGCGTTGCAACATCCTATTGTGGATCCTTGTGAACAATGTAGTCTGATTACGTGCCATAATCTGGCGCTCCCTCCCTGACGCAGAACTAGGAGGGCAGTCATCAGTGGCATTGGTCTCTGTAAATTCCTACGTGGTTGCTCCTAAACAATTTATAATCCCATGACGCATTTACGAAATCTGAATATACCAAAGAAGAATGTAACGTGCATTGAAAACCTCCAATTGACTAGTCTCCAGAATTGCTGGTGTTTTGTACAAATGAATCCAAGGTTGGGTAACAAGTCGGTAGCTGGAATCTATGGAACTAGTCGCAAAACGGAATTATCACTGCATTTCGTAAACTACTCCACTTTTAATTATATAATTGGAAATGCTAGTCTGTATTTCAGTGTATGAAGGGAGAATTTACGTTGTAAAGCACATTATCTTTCTCCCCGATAGCCAAGCCCCACTGGCTCAAGATCCCACCAAACCTATTTGAATGTTGTGTAGAACTATCTTCCTGATAGCCCATTCCTCACAAAATTAAGAATCAGGTAGAACGATATTAGTCCTTTTGCATTGCTGCATTAGGGCAATAAAGTGGTAGTGAAGAAAAGTGTCAAAACTATCTTTATTGGAACAGAAAAAGTACTTGCTGTCAGCAAAATTATTACCGAGACTACTCTAATTGTCTAGAAAGGAGTAAACAAAACGTTGGTAAACTATTATAGCCAAAAATTGGGAACTTTTTTTCTCAGACCCCCCAGGCAAACCTGACTAAATCTCATCAGACAGATTTTCATAGAAACAAATTGCTATTGTGTTTTTCCTTAACACTATTCTCAAACCAGAACCAATCTAGTATTTTTGTTATCATATTCGTGTTCAGCGTGGTGTAACCCATAAGAAAAGTGAAGTATCATTCATGTCGCAAACAAAAAGTAAAATTTTGTTGCTCAGTGTAATCTTTCAGAGCGTGATGATTTAAAAACCTTAACTGAAGATATGAAACAGTTAAACATTTTCTGTTGTAAATGAAATCAAGGTGACTATTGGTGCTCCTAGTTTACAGGACGAAAGAACACAAAACTTTGTGCTATGACAGTCACCAGTCACAGTCACCAATAACAAACAAGGCTCTTACATTAAAAGCACCTTTAAGTGCAAGAAATATTACATAAAACAAATGTTTTAAAAGTAATGCTTTTTAAAAGGGTTCTCCAAGACAGGTAACGACTTCCTGTTCTTGAAGATTGGGGTATATTCTGAGTAGGCAATAAATATAAATTAATTATTGATATAGTGATTTCAATCTCATTTATCTGTCGTTAATAAAAATAAACTAAAGGAACTTAAATTCCACATTGAACACTGCGATACTCGTGCCTGTTATAGAAATACTCCCTTTTCTTATTCCTCTATATAAATGTAAGCGAATACTTAGAACAAAAAAGCAAATTTTTACACCATTTCTAAAGGTGCTAAGGAACTTGCCGCCTTGCAGTGAAATCAGCTGCCAAGTCAGAGACAACAAGCTTAATATCATATGATACAGCGCGAATGCCCAAGTGACGAATAGCCAAGAGCGCTTCGTTGGTGACTGTGAAATTCAGAACTGCTAGCTGCCGGAGGTTCGATCCTCGTCTTTCGCATGTTTATTTTCTGAAATACAAATTAACAAACGCGTTTAGTTCTCTACAGCTTTTTATCAGGAATGGAGAATCTAATGAAGGCACTCTGCTACAAATTGAGTTAATGGGGATATGGCAACGTTGTTTCGTGCTTGGAAATAAACGACATGGCAACCTTGCTGGGTGCAAAGGTTGCTTCACACTCAAGTAATCTACAACTGTATTCTGTTCTGCTTAACGTGTCATGAATTACATTATTCATTGGCACGCCTTAGCTCAGCTCAGCTACAGCGAATACACAGATTGGGACTGCTCACGTTTTGTAAGTCAAGCACCCACACTGGAATCATTTTAGTTGTAGTCCACAACTTAACAGAAACACCATAACAACATATGTTCTGCAAGCGCACTGAAGTTGAATCTGCAATGTTTGCCCGTTAATGTAGAAAGATTGCCGAAATATTGCTTCTCCAAACTGCAAGGTGATGTGAATTGCGAGGTGACATGGCTACTATGTCCTCCGAACAGTAAGGGAAGCAGATGACTAATTTAATTCTTATACCACCTATGCAAGTACGCCTGAGAATTAGGTGACCCTTTACGCCGGTCTCACTGAAGATGGGTATTTACTTTTGTGAAAGATGGTACATTTAATATGCTGTGATCAATTTCATAAATAGGCACCGTTTCGTCAGCAAGAAAGAAAACAGTTTTGGAAACAATAATTTTGGACTATTCTCAGCGACTTCTCGGTGCTTTTATTTTCATTTTCATTTTAGATATATGATTTATTATAAAACTTATCAGAAATAATAATTTATGGGCTTTCCATAAAAATCTGAGTTAATAGCTTTCCAATATGAACATGTGTCAAGAAAAAATGTTAAGCTAAACTGGTAAAATTTGACTTACAGAATGAACATGGCTGAAACCACTTACCAGCGAAGTAAAATAACAATTTCACGGTCCTCCTTTTGATTACTTTAATTGAATATTTTGGGACATTACAGCACTTCTGCCATTTAAAGTAACAAAACTGTGAAGATAAGATAATTAACCTTTAATTCAATTTATATTTATTTATATCTCCAGAAGTCAACGCGGAAACTCCGCGTGCCATAGGCAGGGAATTCCTGTAACTAATAAGCTCTTCCTACAGCTTGAAGGACAATACGGGGGGCTACACACTGTGAAAGTTACAGGAAATGCGGTGAGAAGAAGTCCAGCGGTAACCGTTATATTGCCTAATTTGCATATCTCTTATAAATTACGCGTTCTAACTTAACGTTCTCACGACTCGTATTGTTTGAGGTATATATTGAAGTAAAAATATGTTGATGTAAGGTTTTATAGTTTTTTTTGAGATACCACGTTAAATCATAAATTACGCTGTGGTATAAGGGACGAAATGATATGATTTGGTCACAGTTCATGGTAATAACGGAGCACTGCTCGTTTTATAATCAGGGTAAGCTCTGTATCATCTTTGTAGACAGTATATTGGTAGTATATTGGTTAAGAAACGTTTTCAGAGTGACAAAACATATTCAGGGGCAGGTACTTATGGAAATTTAGTTCACCATTTTATGTTTTTTAATTTTCATGTGAGCGGAGACAGCTGGATACCGTTTTATATTGCTGGCGGAGATTATTTTAAATTGCTGAAATGTGTGTGTGTGTGTGTGTGTGTGTGTGTGTGTGTGTGTGTGTGTGTGTGTGTGTGTGTGTGTGTGTGTGTCTGTGTGTGTGTCTGTGTTTGTGTGTGTGTGTTTCTTTTGCTTTTAGATAATATTCTTTCAATAGGTGTACTTAATTTTGTCTACCAGGATTAACGTTACAAAATTCTTCGAAATGTGAAAAATTTTTAATATGGAAAACAGCAGCAACATCAATAGCACTGCTGGAAATATAACACGACTAATATTCAACATTAAAAATTAAGCTGCAATATGGCTAGCTTTGCAAATGTATCTTTGTTTAATGTTGTGTTAATAACATTTATAAAGGTTTATCAAATATTTTAGATGCAGTAGTCGAATGAATTAGGTGTTGTTTTTATAAAAGAAAAATCTAGACAGAGAAAGTACTTCTGCTATTTCTTTATCGTTTCCTATTTTTTTGCCAGTGTCTAACGCAGAGGGTGATTAACTTTTTTCAAGGTGTAATCTAGTTGTAAGTGATCGACACCTTGGAATGCTTTAAAGGAATAATAAATATGTGCAATGCTCCAGTTTGGGGATGCTTAGAAAGAGCAACAAACAAATATTTTGTGCTACCATAAAAGCCGCTTAAGGTCAAGCTACTTCACACCACTGCTTGTAGAGTCTGTTTAGTCAACGCGTGTGCAGTTCGGCCGCCTCATTTGAGGAATCCTAATAACCATTTTACAGTATGGGCCCTTCCTTTTGTGACCTTTCTGGCAGAGTTGCAGCATCTTAATATGAACCTTTGTAGCTAGTGAAACAGAAAATAACTGGAATTCAGAATTTTGACAACTGATACTCCCGTGGAGTCAACATGTAACTGTCACTCCCTTAAAATCAGGGTTGCTATTGATCTTGAAGGACAGGGATAGAGGATCGCCTTTTCTGAAGGGTGGAGATGGATTTATGACAGTCATTAGTTGTGGGTAGCGCAAATTTCCTTTGTGAACCAACTGCGCATGCGTTGACTAAACAAACTCCAAATACGTGAGCCGACGACAATGGAGTGGTCAGAACAAATGGTTTACGGACTGTTCGAGAACTGGCTTATTTTCGAGAAGTTCGAGAAAATGTGGATTCGGATAAAAATCCGTGCTACGCCATTCTCATAAGTAAGTAGGCAGAACGAGAGGATGAGTTCTTGGGAGTCGTTAAGTGTTGGACGAGACAGCTATTAGTTAGTTTTAATTTTTTTTTTTTTTTAAATTAACGTCCTCCAACATTGCGTCATATCGGACGAAGTTAGTTTTAAGTGCGTGCGTACAATCAATGTTGAGAGAATGTGTGACTGTTGTAGACATTTAATCGTCGCGTCGGAGTGTTGTTGTGTGAAGCAGTTTTAATTATTGTGATCGTGAAAGCCAACAATTTATGACAGAGAAAATAGAGAGAAAATAGAACTGAAAGACTGTGAACTATGTGTCAAGGCTACGAGAGGACAAAATAGCTATGAGATGCACGGTCACTACGAATTGTAGATTGTATTTCGAGAACGTTCGCGAGACTTCTGGCTATGCCATTTTCGGTACATGTGTATGTGTGTGTGTGTGTGTGTGTGTGTGTGTGTGTGTGTGTGTGTGTGTGTGTGTGTAAGTCGAGAAGGTCCGTGTGACGTTATCCCCAGTATATAAGAAGGCCTCAGTAGAGCAGTTGTGAGTTATGAGTTGTGATAGGCCGAAAGGCTGTAAAATCTGTTAACGACGAGAGGAAAACTGCGCATATGTGGTAAACTTTTAGAAGGTAATAAAGTGATAGAAAAGTAAGCGCACTGATACTGTCGTCTTGGTCACATGGTGTCAGGAGTGGGTTTTGTCGAATTGCCGTTTTGTTACAATATGGACATGCTTGCTGTTATTTCTGTTTGTCTAACAAAGTTTTACAAAACATTTTGTGGCACATATGATCACAAAATGAATCAACACGTAGATGAAATATAAGTGCTATTATTTACAAAGTATATAACATAGATTAGCAGATTGTAATCACCGAATAGATATATTCACATTAAATTGCCATGAGTTTGCCTAAGCAATTTAATATCTGGAATGACTATTCTAATTTTGTTGTGGACGGAAGTTCTGCCTATTTACATGCTCAACGGAAAGAATAAAACGAAAAATTAAAAAAATGAGCTGTGAAGGAGAAATCCAAGGCAAATGTTGTAGCTGAAATCCACAACACTTAAAACCGTGATGGCCGTTTTGTGTAAAATACGAGTAAGTTGTGCTTAAATATCCAGCACATCATAACATGTATGTACTCGTACAATAACATTCTTCACGTACAAACGTTTTCCAGCTTCAGACACGACCAAAATAACTCACTGCACGTCATTACCAATGCCTATTCATCCTTGATAGTAAACACCCTCGAACAGATCATCTCGTTTTCGTTCCAAAGAGTTTTGGATATAATCAGTCCTTAGGAATAAAATACTTTAGGTTACAGTATCCCTCATTCTTTCCGTGACTTCAAAATCAGTCTCAGATCTATGACCTTGAATGTTGGATCTGCATGTCCCATTATTTTGAACCGTAGAAATCGTTATATTCAACTGAATCCAACTAAGTTTTATTTTCGTAGTATTTACAAACGCAGCCTGTGTTACTTTTGGATTCATACTAAATTATAACATGGAGGCGACTAAATAACTGTTTGGCTTAGTAATAATCATACAAATAGACTTAGATAATCATTACGTGTAAACAGAACATCATTTCAATTACACTATACCGAACTCAACTCTGTACAGAGTTACTAATTTTCTGACTAAATTTTTCTCGCGTGTTTTGCAGGCGGTTACTGGTATAAATGCTACTATTCGTACTCGTAGTTAAGGACAGGGTAAGGAACAATATTACATCCATAGTTGCTTCGTTTTGGGACTTATAGTTTTACTTATTAAGAGTATTATTTCTTTACGTTTGTTAGTACCATCACGAAGACGCATCAGAGAAAACATGGCGCAGAGTGGGTTCGAACAAACGCTGTAACGTGGTAGCGAATGCTGTATCAGAACTAAGTTCCAATGCTTTCTGCAAGGCCAATAACCACACATTGGTCGCACATTGAGGTGTGAAGTAAAACTGACAGTCCATTAGTGAGGCGTTGTTCATTTTGCACTGAAGTTATGATCATGTTAAAAAAAAAACATCAGGAAGTAAACTATGTGATTGGTTTATGGGAAATCTGTTAGACGCAGACCACTTATCAAAATTTGTGCGCTTATACACCACTAACATCCTATATATGTAACACAAACACAAAGAGACTGAGGAGCAAACTTGTGATTTTTGGCATTTCGGTGTTAGCTTCAAGAGTGATATTTTCAGATTCTCATCACCCTAAACATGACCTTTGACTCTTCTTAAAAACGACGCATTTTCATCAACTTCAGTGACTTAGAATGTTATTAATAATCTCTGGCTTTCAGCATCAAGTTAATATAAAGGTTATATTTGCGTAGTGTTAAGATGTGACATATATATTCTATTTTAATTACAAACTGCACCATGAAGTTTGAAAATCTGGGTAGGAGAATGCTATCGCCTGCGATCTCATAATACAGGACTTTCCCGTTAAGATAATATTAAGCGCAATTTTGACTATTAACTTTAATCCTGTATTCTCATATATAGCCAAAGGCAAGTTTAGTTGAAACAGGCATATATACTACATCCACATATACCTAAAGATGCATATCTCTTAACCCAGTAAACCTTGATGTGACAAGGCTTCTTAGAAACAAAGAACAAAGCACTGCTTTTCGCACTTTTTTTGCTTGTTTGTTTGTGGAACCTCCCTTCCCAGAGGCAATAGCGGACAATACTGCTACCTGAGCGACTAAGGAAGGTCTGCTGATTTCACAGCGTGGAGAACTATTTCATAGAAGAAACTAGCTTTGGCAGACGGCTGCATTGTGCAAATCTGGAACTGCATAATAACCCTTGTTCAATAGCTAAAATTTTGATTTATCTCCAATAACAATTAATTTATTAATTATTTTCATAGAGGCATCTGGTGTGTTTGACATAATATACAGCCAGCCATATCTACATTAAGATTATAAACATGGAAAGGATATATGTATGTGGTGATTAGTCTCAATAGTCACTCAACCAATTTTGATAATTCTTTCACCATAGAAAAGCCTTATTCTTTCTAAAACGAATATATGCTATAAAACACCTTGTATTTTCAATTCATAAATTCACTAAAGGAATAAAATGGATTAGAACACGTTCATTGAGAATATCATGAAGTAGAAAATAGTTGTCGCACTCTACAGACAATGCATGCAAAACAAAAGGCGGTTAGTGTACTCCGCAGATAACGCGTACAAAAACAAATGCCCTTTACATTTTATTCAAAGCAACATACAGAAAAGGCCACGACACTTAAGTAAACATAACAAAGCTTAAACGGTGACACTCGTTCATGTTTATAACGGTACGAATCATGTTGACATATTTACTGGTGTGTGTGCAATGATATGGTATCAAAATCTTTGAATAACCTTTATTCTAATTGTATAGATGTATGAACTGATGATACTGGATGCCGAAACCTTCTAATAACCCTCAAGAAAGAACTGGTTGCTTCATTTCCTTTATACTTATGTTATATTCCAGTTCGTTAATAGGACATGTTAAATTAATACCATAAAAAGGGAAAATTATTAAGATTAGAAATCAGTGAACCTGTATTTTATACGTCAAACTGAGAAGACTATTTTTGTCATTGGTGGCATTGATTTTGTCGTCATCATCATGATCATGATCATGATCATGACCATCATCGTCGCCGTCGACGTCGTCATCATCTTTAATCACCAATAGGTGGCAACTATTATGCTTCTACCTTTTTTACCAGGAACATACCAAAAGTATGAGCATTTACGGCCCTTAGATTTGAAAGCCGCGATGCAGTCTTTTGAGCTGTGTGATCTTATTTTTAATATATAGGTATATATTTCATATAGTAGTCACATCTGGTGCGGTTTCACATAAGGACATCCAATAATCTCACCTAGTGTTATATTTGCATCACAATTAAGGTTTCGGGATACACGCCGTCAACGTTATAAAGCAGACCTAACCTAAGCAGTATAGCGTAACGCAAAAGTTAGTGATAGACAAATAATTTCACAATATGTTTGTTATAACAGTTTACTGATTAAAAATATGGCGAATACTGGATATGAAGTTCGGAAAATGGGCACCGCTTCTGTCCTATTGCGTGTCTGTAGCGAGCCTTTCTGATTTATTCTGCATGTTATCATTTCATGAAAACTACAGGTGACTAAATTTTTCAATATATTATCGTATTTTTTACATATAAAAGTAATATTATAACTAATATTGTGACTAGAGACAAGCAAAACACAACGAAAAAGTTGCTTAAATATGAACTTTTTTCTAAATTAAAAATATGAACAAAAGATCAAAACATTTTAGGAAATATTTTGCAACCCAAAATACCTGATGATCTAAGTGTCTGAAGTAGGTTCACTTCATTAGTTAAAAAAAGGCTTTGTAGGTATTGCCCATATTTAATAATAAAATTACAAATGAAATACAACAAATTGCATGGAGTTTATAGATTTTAAACATTGTGAAACCTTTGACTTAGGAACAAAGAAAATAAATTACTGATTGCTTTGTCCTTGCTTCATACTAATTGCAATATGCTATTAAAAGCACCGGTTCCTGGAAATAAAAGCTTTTCAAGATTACAGATTGTTTGATTTCGCACGTGCCCTCACTGGAGGAAATGCTACGGTTTTTTTTTTTTCCTCAAATGAAGAGGGCCTGTTGTAAAAGGTAATGTAGGTTTTCCTGGACTATTTCCTGGAATGATTGGGTTTTCTAGATGTGTTTCGCAGGAAACTGATTGAATTTAATATCTGGAAACACCCGGTTCATTGCAAATGAACTTTAAAAATCACATGCGTCGGAAAATATATAGAAATATGAAGATTTAATAATGTATGACGATTTTACCAAAATATTAGGAAGTATGCAATCCTTTGTTCTGTGCATTGACTTTTACATACCACAAAACGTAAAATACTTGTTGCCATAATGATAGCAAGCATGATTTTGAATATTTTTGTTCATATTTTGCATGTCTCTAATTATGACTTAACGCAATTTACAAATTAAATTATACTGTGAAACAGACCAAATATTGTCATTATGAGGATAACTTTGTCCACATGACCACAAAATATATAGTGAAGTTGGGTAAAATAACAAAAATTACATCACTGGGGAGCGCCACCTCCTGTGAAGCGTGAGTCAGAGCAGACAGGAATTCTTAAGCAGTTGGTTTCAGGTTATATACACAAAAACTATTGTTACTACAGAGAATGCTGTAGTGATAATGGCTTGAGTGTAGATAAGAAAGCCTAAGGGTCATTGACAGGCAGGAAAAACCGGTCCGAGTGCTATCTGCGAACACTAAGACTATACGAGGGATGGGGGAGGGTGTGTTAATTTTGACTTCCCTGTCCATAGTCCAGAGACAGTTCAACTATGTTATCTTCCGCCCTGACTTTAATACCTAGAAAATCCTATGCCCTGTGGTTACTGAGGGGACAAAAACAAATTACTCAGAGAAGAAATGAAAAGAAAATCGGAAAAGTTTTATTCATTAAACATAGGAATTAAGGGTAACATGCTTATTTTATGGCAATATATAATTAGCTTTACAATTCATAGAATTAAATATTCCTTGTAAATACATATAAACAAATGCTTAGAAGACACACGATTGTTCTGTAAACGTTATTTTAATAATTGTCGCCAAAGAAATTATTAGCTTTTGGAATTATTTGTAATTTATTAAACATTTCCCACGAATATGTTAAACAAAGATGGTTACGACTGGCAAAAGTTGTTGCTGTATGTTTGAATCTCCACTGCTTTTTATAACCATTAATGCATGTTAATGTGAGCCAGAATAATTATGCAGTCTCATGTTTATTTTTAAAACAAAATTTATTCAAGCCAGAGCTAAGTTTTGTCAATGCAGCTGCTATTGAAAGGTTCTTTAGGTATCCTTAGCTAAAATTTCGTGAATATTTTAAAAAACAAAAATGAAAATTAATTTTATGTCCTAAAACACTTTGAACCGTTGGCTTCAGTTATACCTACAAGTTATATCAGAGCTGCTTAAGATTTAACACTAAATAATTTAAATACCCACAGCACAGGTTCTAATGTGTGATTACTTCTAATGCTTTTGCTTGACTATGACATTTCTTACACTCTTGCGCATCCAAAATACTTCATGCGACTGTAATTAGTAATCCATTTTGAAGAAATTTTCAGCAGAAACTTAGAGAGAATGAAATTTGAAAACTGGCTTATCGGTTTTGCTACATTTTTAAATTGCTCAAGATAGATACAGTTAGTTGGAGCACTGGGAATAACTTGTTAAAACATTTCCTATATAAAGGATTAAAGATTTCTTCTGAAACAAACAGAAGAGTGAATAATATTCTGTGTGCCAGTTTTTTATACCTATTAGTATTTAAATAATATGTTAGCATTTTTACTTTTTCTAAATTACGACTTCTGTATAGTGTGGACCATCTGATTGACGAAAATAGGTAATAAAAGCAAGATTATTTTTTTTTTCAAAAATGTTAAATAGGTATTTCTACATGAAATTTGAAACACACTCGTGACCTTGGTAGAAGAATATGTGAACAAATATTTAAAATTAGCTAAAAGCGGAGATATATGGGAATTTTATCTATAGATAATTTAGTTATACTTAAGGCATGATTCTTTTTATACATTTTAATTTTGATTCTCGTTTCAGACAAACGTGTTCCGGGCTTTGTGTAGCTTACTTGCTCTATTATCACGAGCTTCGAGCCATCTAATTTATCCTTCATTATTCTTAAATATAACACTTTCAGAACAAAACGTATAGTTAATAACTGTAGTGGGCCGTGGGAATTGCAGATTATAAAGGAGAACGCCAGGTGGGAAGCTCGAAAACCACTGAGCTGTATGGCCTTCAGATGACTCAGGTTTGAATCTGGTTCATCTGCCTGATTAGTGTGATGTACTTTTGTTTTTCATGTCGTCACTGCCTACTAACTCAGGCGGCTTAGGACTCTAGGTTATTTGTGTTCCAATTTCAGGCAATGGGCTCGACGGTTAAAAAAAACCTTGGACGCTAAAACAAGTAATTTAGACTGTCACAAATAAATCGGAAACAAAAATAAGCAGGCAAAAGACAAGAACCCTGCAATTTATTGATGATAGTTAACATGCCTATCATTCGAGCCAGACAAGGTCAAATATATTCAACAGCGTTGGAATTTTCTAACGAATGTATACGGAAATATACTTAAAGCTGTAGGACACTTATTGTCTTACATTATTAATAAAACACATACCACTACTTTTGGGCAGAGAAATAGCATTTTAGATCTCCCTTACTACCTGCAAAACATGAAAAATATTAACGTTTGAAGCAAAGCTTTCTGACACTGATCAAAATAGGGTGGACTTATGGAGTAAACAGTCTGGTCAGTTCATCTCTAACACTTTAGGGAAAAGGGGGTGCCTATATAATCATGTTTATAATTTTAATTTTTAAATGTGTTGTTTTTAGCTTTATCTGTATAACTTTAAACCCAATACTATAAGTGTGGCCACGCTGAATTAAGTCCAGCACTCTTAGGTGCAAAAAAGCAGTTTCAGTTGGTATTTAAATATGAAACAGCCTTCACCATCTTCCCCAAGCTGTTCGATTTGACCAGCTAGAGCAGTTGTTTAATTTCACCGGCTAAGTTTAAAAACTATATTACAACATATTCAAGCTGTAACTACTGATAAACTATAGCACTAAATGAAGACGAGGAGCAGTTTACTGCTCATTATTTAATTATTTCATTGATGTAATCTCTTGTTAATAATTTAGTGATTCGTTTTGCGATATTTCGTCAGAGAGTAATGAAACGAAGTATCGAATCAAAGTACTGAAACAAAAAGATATTGCATATTAATTAGGAAAGTAATCAACCCCCACTCCGTCTTTCAAGGCTATGTCAGTTACCATCTTAAACTGAGTTATTCCGAGCTTAGTTTATGTTTTATTTGTGTAGCAATTCTATTGTAGTGTATATTAAACCCAATACATGGGTTAAAACTTGCTACCGTACGTTTACATCATTCAAAGAAATAAACAATCATGAAGATTGAAGGTCAAACTTAAGTTTAAACAAAAATTAAATATGTACTTCAAAGTTTAAGCGCTCCAAAAGGTTCCAGAAGGATAACATAGGGAAAGAATTAGCAACCTTAGTGACCCACTATGAGTAGGCCATTCGCTAGTGGCTTGATTTAGCTGGGACTTTGGCATTATCTGGTACACGTATGTGAGAACGCTTCTTTATTAAATTCATTTTAGAGTTGAAAACAAGCGTACATTTTTGCAAAGCTAACACAAACGTTAGATGAGCATCATTAAAGGAGCACGTTTTCCTTTGGGATAGAGAAACCTTTGTTATTTCACAAGTTCTGCATTTCAGTCCTATGTATTTCAATCAAGTATTAAATAAATAACACAATAGACAAGTTAAAATGAAAATAGACCGCTACAGTGATATAAGAGTGGAATGGTAGATTTTGTGAGATATCTACGTGATTTAAATAATACATTCCCTTTTTCGGAAAATGCCCTTTCAGAACACCCTATTTTTCCAGCCCATAAAGCATTAGTTTTAAGGTAAGCTGTTAATTTTTAATTATAGTTAAATAGTTGTGGTACCACTGAGGTAAAAGCCGGTGCTGCGTAATTCTTGTAAGAATTTTCAGCTGTGTTTTATCAAAGGAACGTGCTGTGCACTCTTACAGTGCAAGTGCAGGAAGCAATCTTCCACTCAACGAGCCAATCGTTAACTTAGAAATGAATGAAAGTGAAACTGAACGTAGAATTAGGAATAGCAATGTAAGCGAGGAGATTTGCGGGTCATAGGTGAAATGTCACATGCTGGTGTTGTAAGGAATGAAACTAAAACAAGTTTTTCCGCGAGCAAAGGCTAAGTAAAGGTCAAAGCAATGAACACATGGGTAATTGGATCAGTTAAACTCAAGGCCTGAATACAGAAAAGAACTTACAAGTGCGAGAAGTGTTACGGTTTGCATACAGGTAGGCCTCATGTCTCGGGTTCGATTGCGAGGGCTGGTTGCAGTCACCACATGATCGCCGTCGTTTCAAACCCGCCGAGCGTCCTTCCGTCGCAAACACTCACTCGCCTAGCCACACACACACACAAGTGAGATGCTGGTACCTAAGTCAGTCCGCCATACCAGTCGCCTGGCCGGCCACGAACAGAGCATAGCAGAGCACGACTGTTACGTCAGATTGCAACGAAGAGGGCGGATGAAAATACCAAGAGATAGTCCTTGCTTGACGGCCAACGTCGTGGAAGGTCACTTCGAGTTAGGGCTGCCCAGAATCTTACAACACTAGCCATTTCGTCTAGTGAAATCTCGGTATTTGCACATTTGGCAGGACTCCCGACGTGTTTCGTATGATAGAAAAAGAATGACAGCCATTTTTCATATCTTTGTGCTAAATCCAATCTTGAATCTACAAACCTTTCACTGGGAAATTGCCATAACGTAATACAAAGACCGCTTTTATAATTCACAATATTGGTTCAATAGCTGACTGTCCCACGTTGCCCTGTTCCCTTTTCAAAACTCAAATGTCCAATTGGTTAATTAACTAACTTTATATACCTGCTCCTGTTCATTATTAAGGGAGCAGGAACAGCTTAAAGTACATTAAAATTTAATTTTCTAAAATGCTCAGTCAATTTAGTTGAATATTTATTGTCAAGTGTCTTACCTAAGTATTATAAGGTTTTATATTTCAGTTAGATATGTCTTTTAGTTTCTGCGTTATTACATTTTAAAGCTGAATTTTGCTATCCTTTACCAAATGTTCCACACGATGCAATTTTAAAAATGCATTGTTTTTAAAATTCCTATGAATTTAGCTAACAATAGCGTACTAGCCTTACTTCAAAAGAAAATAGTTTATAAATACTGATATTGCAAATTTCTAATTCTTTAAGTTTTATATTGCTTTAAAATTAATAACCCAACAACCATTGGAGAGAAACAAATGCATATGAAACATATCATTCCCTGCAGTTTAGGAATCCACATGGCAAACCTTTAAAAAAAATTGGATGTAAACTGCATAATGTGGAACATTTTGAAGAAATAAATGTGCTGAAAAATAATTTCCATAGACCTCAAATTTCAAAACGAAAAACATTTTCATTCCCGTTTTAACCCAAATTATATAAATATAGGTATTCCTACAGTAAAGATCATAATACGTTTGAGTTTATGGGTCCTTAGTATTGTAACAAATGAAGAAAACACCAGTTACTGCTATTCACACTTTATTGCCTTTTAGTCAGTTAGCGTAGTGCTAACGTCACACTTCGATTACTTTTTTACAAGCTCAGAGCAACAGAACAACTGCCGAATCACAAATAAGAACTGTCAGACTGAACTGCTAGTCGGCACGACTCCTCAACGCTTCGTATACGTCTTTTTCCCTCCTGCCCGGTGCTTGGCAGCGACTTATATAGGTCCTTAGACAGAGGGAAAGTTCTGGAGGTAGAATATTCGGGAGTGCCTGTGGCGGAACGGTCCAGAAACCGCACCGCCACGTAATAGCTATTGTCTCGTACGCTCCTATTGTTGTCGGCGGCCTGTGGCGGAACGGTCCAGAAACCGCACCGCCATGTAATAGCTATTGTCTCGTACGCTCCTATTGTTGTCGGCAGTTAGATGCGGCGGGCGCGGTGACAGTATTTTTAAAGTCACAGAAAAAGACATTTCAATTTTTGCGAAATTTATACCAAGCTTTGGTGCTGCATTCCCAAAATAAATGGAGTGTTCAGAAACAGTATCTATGCTTTAAATTATAGTTGACTGAGAATCTTAGAAACATTTCTTTTTGACAATACGTGACCATGAGGAAGTAAACCCTTGTGCCTCCCTTAATCCCAGTGCCTAAAACCAGTTTTCATAGGTACTTGATCCATGTGCCCAATTGCTACTGCTTTTGCTTTGTGCCCAATTGGTAGTCCGTCCAACGGCTGCAGATTTAGTGACAGCGATCGAGTTAAGTTTTAGGATAGTTACAGTTTATAATCACATTTTAGGCCTTTGCCATTTCTTTGTTGCCATGGTGGTATAATAACACAGAAACAACATAGTTTTTATATAACGCATAGTCTCTTAACATAACAACGACAGAGAGGTGAGGCTGGTAAATGTGAAGATTCTCCATTCCCAGGCCACCCATTTAACCGCAGTCTGCAACCATCGAGAAAAATAACATTCTGAGTGATTAATTATAAAATATTAGCTGACTGAATTCTAATTTTAGCTGGGCACAATCTTTTCTTTTAACAGAATTATTTAACATGCCACGCTAACGATCTTGATTGTAACATACAAAGGAAATAAAGCAAAACCTTCGCACTTGGGTGTATTGGTGTTATAGTTTTGAGAGGATTAATTATTTAAATTATTGACAATATGCAAATACTTTAGTATTTAGGATATTCCATGCGCATGAAAACTAAAATATCGCAACAGTTTTATTATTTTATAAGCTCTAATTGCCCAATAAACAACATCAATCTCTGGTAGGAAGAAACAATAATTACTTTTAAAGTAATTAGCTTCTTTGTCTATTTGGACATTGAAATTATTTTTAAACCTTTTTCTGTATTTAATTTTTTAAAGCTAAACAAATTTTTGGATTTTGAAACCAAAGACTTATGTTGAAGCCACACAAATGGAGCATATGCTGGAAAAATTCTAGGACTATAGCACAACATTTAATGCGCAATGAGCAGACGGTGCATAAAAAATGTAAAGTCGAGAAAAACCAATTTTTCTACACATATGCATCATGATCATGAGTCACATTACCTGTTTGTCACACCTTTCCTCTTTTGTCTACTAGTCTCTCCTCAAATTCATAGCTTCTTTCTTGCGGCGAGATGCCACTTAACCACTCCTTTCCGCCAAGTTTGGTTGGTTTTGTGGCGCTTTTGGGCCTAATTTTGTTAAAATATTGCCGTAAATTGAAACAGAAAAGGGACGTTTAAATGTAGTGCCCATGGTACTTAAAGCCTGCGCTATGCTTTTAAAAATGGCAGAATCTAAAAAATTCCACTGTCAACCGTCGACTGGAAATCTGAGGAGCATTTATAAGCATAAACCTAAAAATAATCAATTTTATAATTTTTCAGTTATTGTTCACTCACAGGGTCCTCTAATACCTCCAATATGGTCATATTCAAGTACAGGGCCATTACCAATAGTTTTTTTAAACTTTTAAGAAATTATGAAGTGAAATTTGAGGGCCATATACGTTGGAAAGCATTAGGCTTTTCAATGGGGAAAGGAACACCAACTCGGTTGAGTGACTTTTGAGATTGCCTCCTCCCCAGCATACACACACACACACACACACACACACACACACACATACACACACACACACACACACATGTACTAATTTTCACTCTGTATGACATTAACATAGTTTACTCTTTCCGAATACTGAGTGCTCATTTGTTCTTTAACACACACAGCAACATAAATATTGTTATTGCATTTGATAGTCGATAGAAAACAGCAATTCAAACACTTTAATTTAATCGGTTTATTAAATTGTTAATACCTCATTTAAGATATACGACAAAACAAGTTATTATAGTAAACGAAACTGGTATGAGGTGTGATAAGCTTTGGAGAGGGGACTTAGCACCTCGAAATCTTATGTGCTGATGTCCCCGGGAAGGAGAGGTGAGGTGAGAAGTTACGAAGGGGGCCGTACTGAGGCAAGAGGGCAGGGTTCCTAATGAGTACAGATTTAACCTCCCCAGTGGCGGCTCGTACAACCGGTTTCCCTCTCTCTGGGGGTCAGGGACTCGGATACCTCCTCCGATCCGGAGGACGAGGATTTAGAAAGAGCAATGTAGTGTATCCACGCCGAAATTCCCGCCGACACTTGTAACCCTGAAATAGCCAACTAGGATGAAATGTAAAATGAAATGAGAAGGGAGATGAAACGGAGATACACTGATATAATTATCCTTACCAGCATTGGTCTAGAGACCCGGGGAAACCTCCGAGCAGGGGTCAGGTAGTTTGTTTAGTGGAATCGAACCCTCGACCTTCCGAATGCGGGCCACAGACGTTACCGCCTGAGCTATCCCGCTCGGTAACGAAACCCGTTAGCGTGAATTGAGGAGTCACAGATTGACTCAGAGTTCCAAGCTGGCAGCCCAGCGGGGTGGACGTGTGTGTCAGCCTGCCTCTCTGTGTGTTTACGAGTGCTACGCCAGTGTATTCTTTGTTTCACTGCAAATAGTGCTATTACATACGGTGATTCTGACTGTGATTAGTGCGTGTAGTGGAGTATTTACCACTACATTTGATCTTTTCTACAATGGCTCACCAGTCGGAAGCTACCGGCCACCTTGTCAGCTCTGCATTACTTACAATCTACAATAATGATTCTACTCCACAAGCTCACACTAACTTCACTCCTGGACATCACGGCTCTGTAATATCTCCACATCAACAACCTGCATTATCCACACAACAAGCGTTAATGAACACTTCTGCAACAACAACCAACATCACAGTGAGTAAACCTATTCTTCGGCCTTCACAGTTGACAGCAACCCCCATAACTCACACATATACCAATTCTGTTCAAGACGACGATAATATGGAGTACAGTACCACACCGGACCAGTCTAATGGGGCACACAATGTGCGCCCTGCACAAGCTCCCTCAGCCAGTTCTTCCAAGCGGCTCTGTCTTGCGCCAGCTTCTATATCGCCTAACACGCCCCGTTATGCTTATGCAGTACCCACTTCGAACCGCTTCCAGGCTTTAGGTGATACTCCCGACCTAGACACTACAGATTCACCGTCTCTTGCTCCTAAAGAGAAAATTCCCCCTATCTGTCTCCGTGATATTCACAATTACCAATTGTTCTTGAAGGATGTCAAAACGTGTGTTAAATCGGATTTTCACACTGAGCTCCGAGGTTCGATTCTAAAAATTTATGCCACCACTTCTTCTGATTTCCGTTCTCTTACATCTTACTTCACCTCAATCAATCAAGCATATTATACCTTTAGAAATCCAGCTGATAAACTCTTCTCCGTTGTCATTCGCAATCTTCCTTGCTCCCTAAATGACCAGGAAGTGTACGATGAACTTTGTGCTCTGAACTATCCTGTTCAAAAGGTCACACGCTTACTTGGCAGAAACAGGAACCCACTACCTCTGTGTGCTGTAGAACTTACAAACAACGATGAGGGTAAAAACATTCTGAATCTTACCCGGCTGCTATATAGTGTTGTGAAGGTCGAACATCGCCGCCGTACCAGTGATCTACCACAGTGCACTCGCTGCCAAAACTTTGGACATACCAAAAACTATTGCAAGTTGGAACCTCGATGTGTCAGATGTTTAGGCGCACACCATTATTCAGACTGCGCTAAACCTTCCACCACACCAGCTAAGTGCGTTAACTGCGAGCAAGATCACCCAGCTAATTATCGCGGCTGTCCTTACTATGTGGCGCTGAAAGCAAGACTCTCTCGCCAATCTCAGCAACCCAGCCTCTCATCAACATCTTCACCTTCGATGCCGCGCACATCGCCTGCATCCGAACGACGTCCACAGCAGCCACGCCCGTCTCAGCAATCATCAGCCTTCCACCCAACGACCGTTCCTGGTGCGCAGCCCAGGACTTATTCTCAAATGACGTCATCCACTTCTCCTTTTTCACCGGCCAGCTCTTCCGCTGCCCCACCCAGGGATTCTTCTTCGACGCCCTTACTGACCCTTTTCTCTGATTTGCTCTCTCAGTTATTCTCTTACTTCCGGACTCTGCTTACCCCCATTTTACCACAACTTCCACCGCTACTTAGTTCTCTTATTATTTCTTTAATTCCCAATGGCAACCCGTGATATCATTAATCTTAAAAAGTTAACCCTCCTTAACTGGAACGCTAACGGTCTCCGTGCCAAACGCGCATCTTTCGTTGCTTTTCTCACAATGCACAATATCGATATTGCCTGCGTCACTGAAACGCATTTTCTACCGAACGAGACCTTCACAGTTCCTGGCTACAAAATCTATCGGCAGGATCGTGTAGCTGAAACGGCTTCCGGAGGTGTTGCCATCCTCATCAGACGCACGCTTACTCACAGTGCAATCTTTCTACCCACTATTCCTGCACTTGAAGTGACAGGCCTTAAACTCTCCACCACGGATGGTACTAATGTCATTATTATCTGTGCTTATAAACCTCCTAATCGCCGGCTTAATACTACACATCTCTCGTTACTATTCCCGCCTGACTGCAGCACTCTCCTTTTGGGCGATCTGAATTGCAAACATTCTTCATGGGGGTGTAGGTCTACCAATCCCAATGGTCGTCTTCTTTTCAATGTTTTAAATACCAATGGGCTTTCTATTTCCGCTCCATCGGATCCCACTTATTATCCTAGCAATCCCATGCACGCTCCTGATATCCTTGATATTGGTCTTCACAGGAATCTTCCTCTCCCAACTTATGTCACCGCTTTAGCAGAACTTGATTCCGATCATTGCCCTGTTGTGATTACCTTTCAACTCTCGCCTACCTTGCTGACTTCCTTTCCTCGCCTCATCACTGGTATTGTGAACTGGGACGCTTTTCAATCTCAGTTAGATAATGCCTTAACCTCCTCTTATCAACTAGCAACTACTACTGATATTGACGCCGCGGTAGCACATTTCACTGCTACCCTGTGTAACTGTGTACGGCTTTCTACGTCACACTCTCCATGGCGGAACTCTCCACATTCATTGCCAATATCCATTCTGCGTCTTATTCGGGAGAAAAATGCTATTCGTCGGCGATGGCAACGAGAACGGCAACCTTGGTTACGTAGACGACTCAACAATTTGATACGTCTTGTAAAGGTTGAACTAGAGCGTCACCGTCTACAAACTTATCAACGCCATGTGGCGACTATATCTCCACACGACCACACCTTGTGGGATGCCACCAGCCGGATTCTTCGTGAACCTACTGTGATTCCTGCACTCTCCGATGGGAACAATCTTGTCACGGACGTCGCAGCGAAGTGTGAAATCTTGGCTGCACATTACGAACAAACTTTTGCTCTTCACACCATATCTCCAAGCGCCGCAGCTATAGAAAATGAACTAGGTGCCCAACGTCAACGAGCTACAGTTCAATCACGAATCTCCTTCACTAGTCCTCGGGAACTCTTTCATCTGATTCGCTGCCTTCCTAACAAGAAATCGCCTGGGCACGATCTTCTGCCCAACATAGTATTGAAACATCTCACCAAGAAAGCGCTTGCCTATCTCTCTTCTATACTGAATTTCTGTCTGCAAATTGGCTACTTCCCTTCCACGTGGACATTTGCTCATATCATTGTGTTCCACAAACCCAATAAGCCTAAGCATCTGCCAAGCAGCTATCGTCCTATAAGTCTGCTGCCCACATTGGCCAAACTCTTTGAGAAGGTCATCCATCGCCGTCTAGTGCAGTACCTCACCAATGCTCACATCATTCCCTCGTTTCAATTCGGATTTCGCCCGAAACACTCTACTACTCACCAGTTACTGAGGTTAACTCAACACGTTGTCCGCGGCTTCGAGCATCGCCAATATACCCCAGCTCTTTTCCTTGATGTGGCACAGGCGTTTGATAAAGTGTGGCATTCTGGCTTGCTACTTAAACTTTATCGCACTGGTCTTCCGGACTATTTGGTACACATTATTACCAGCTTTCTCACCGGTCGCACTTTTGCAGTACGCATTGGAGGTACTCTTTCCCTTAAGTATTCTATTTCAGCAGGAGTCCCCCAAGGTTCTATACTAGCACCCACGCTCTTTAGTATTTATACCTCTGATATTCCAGATCTAGCTCCAACCTCAATTGCCCTGTATGCTGACGATACCGTGTTATATTATTCTCACTCTAGACTCCATTCTGCTATCAACACATTACAGATCTCTCTTGATCGCCTCACAAATTGGTTTCGCACTTGGTGTATTACCATTAACACTCAGAAAACGGAAGCCAAGATTTTTACTCTACGCCGCTATAATTCACCACCGCCTATACGTCTTCTGAATACTCATGTGTCATGGCTCTCCTCTTCTACACCAGTTAGGTACCTTGGGATATTATTGGACACTCGGCTCACGTGGAAGCCTCATATAGACCGCAACATTACCCTGGCATCGGCTCGTCTTTCTAAACTTTCGTCTTTGCTCCACAAACACACCTCACTTGGTTTGGAATCTTCACTGCTCCTATACAAATCTCTTGTTCGTCCTCTCATTACTTATGCCTGCCAGGTATGGGGGGCTGCCAGTATGTGTCACCTACGGCGTCTACAGGTCGTCCAGAACCGATTCCTACGAATCGCCACCAATGCTCCTTGGTTTGTACGCAACCAGCAGCTCCATCACGAACTGGGCCTTCTTCCTCTCCATCATTTCATCCGACAGCTCGCCCGACGGTTCTTCTCCAATCTACGCCACGTTCCAGGAGCTGTGACGTACAACATCGGCGTCCGAAGTCGCCGGCCAACACGACTGAAGCGACGACTTCCACAGGATCTGCTTCTTAGTGATGACACTTCTAGCTCTGACTAATCAACTGCTCCACTTCTGCTTTTCTACTATCTGTGTAATGTGTAAATTCTCACCATCACAGCCTGTATCACATTTGTATTAGTTCAGAGGGGGCCCACTGCCCTACCTCTACAATGTTACTCTTATGTTACTATGATTTTTATTTTGGTTCTACCAGATCTGTAGAGCATGTATTTACTGCTGATCGATCTAAATAAATTAAAAAAAAAAAAAAAAAAAGATTGACTCAGCACAACTGAGGTTCCTTCATTCGCTCTAAAACTGAAACAATTATGAGCGATTATCGCATTTCATTAGTGCCGAAACAAACAAACTTGAAGATGTCCAATGTGCAATCACACTCTTAGTATTCTAGGCCCTCCAAAATAACAGGTTCTGAAAGGATATTACAGGGGCAAAAATTAACGACCTTAGGTGACAACTATGCTTAGGCTGTTATTCAGCAGCTCCCTTAAACTTCTTGATATATGGAAGTCCCTATTACGACATTTCTGCACAGAAGGAAATTTCCGCTAAGTTGGGTCCCCTAGCTAAGCTTTCTGGAAACTGGTCTGAAACTGAATTGTTTTTCTCTCGACAGCACCAGTCCTCCAGCGTAAAAAACTCTCAGTCTAGACTTCTGCATGGTAACTCATCAGTGAAAAATGGATGAAAATGACAAAATTTTTCATTTTTGTTTTTTATACCATAATTAAGTTTAAATCTTTGACTTTGATTTCCAAGTGTCTGCTGATGCAACAGCGCCCTTTAAATTGCGTAATGAAGGTACTTAAATAGCCGTGAGGAAGGCTTTGTTATATAGCTGCCAAATTTTAACTTCATTTTTCTCTGTTTACCATTTTCTGATAAATATGTTCAAAATGCCCCTTGAAGCATAGGTTAGCAGGTATACTCTTGGAATCTGGCACACATATTGTCTTAAGTGTTCTAATTAAAGCCTGCCTAATTATTTTATTGTATCTTAATCCAAAAGTTATTACCAGCAGAATTTGCAATTATAGTGAAATTTTCTGAAATTGGGATATATGGCCATAAAAATATTCTTTTCTTCCAAATGATATAACATACAAAAAGAAAACTAAGTAACTTTGCATCCTTATATGCCATGAATTAACTGCAAAATTTTGAATACCTTTGTTTCAAGAATATGTTTCAAGGAGCACTTTTACCATAAGCTTATACTTTTTTTCCCCTTCAAGGTATTCGGGATAAAACCTTCTAGCTCAGAACATCCCTTTAACTTTGAGTAATGCAATAATTGCGAATTTTCAAACTTTACAGATGGGTTAGGTACCCTAACTCTGCTGTTTGAAAATACCTGTATTTTTAACCATGAAAGAGTTTCGTATTTTGAAGGAACATGTAACTCGATGAAATGCGTACTTTTCCCAGAGCAACTTTTTTTCTAGTGTCAATCGTTTTCGAAATATTTCCTGCTATACATTTACTTACATTTTGCCTAGTTTAAGATGCATTTCACAGAAATAGTCTGAAAATTCGCGATTGGTTTCATTATTGTTCATGATCTCAACACAAACAAAAACGAGCTGTAACAGCCTTACATAATTATAAGTATGAGGGAACAGTTAATTTAATTAAACTTGAAATTATTTTCAACAAAAGTTTGATCATATTGAAGGTAAGGCAATGACAGAATGGCGTTTCATATGAATAGTATCTGTGAAATTGTAATTGACAGAGAAAGTCATATAAGTACATACGTCGCATACTAAATATAAAGTGTAGTTTTTTTAACAGTTAAAAAGATACGAGTTGTTTGGGACATTTCATTCCTTAGTGCCCAATACGATTATTAGTATAAGTGGTGGTCATTGTCGCCGTCCTGTGAGCAATATATTTGGCCCTGCTCAGTGTGCAGTAAATCAGAAACGCTGTATAAAATGAGCCGCCACATCTGATGGAGTCTCCAATACCCCAGTCTTCAATTAATTTGTTGCCAGTTGCTCCACTGGTGACCTACGAAATCCTTTTTCTCAGGGTATGCGTGGGTGAGTATGAGAATGAGCATCACCAGCTATATCAGCTGATAAATTTAATGAAGGCTATAATGATATATTTGAAATGAATTGCCGATTGTTTGAGAATGTAGCATTAACTACTTCGTAATCTTAGTCCTAGAAACTGTAACTGTTAAAGTGTTAAATCTTGTGGCTTCTGACGCGTCAATCCTTTACGTTTAAAAATAACTATTTGCCTAATAATAATTAAAAGCGTAAATTGCAGTGAGTCTTTGAAAGGCTGATCGGGAGACTACCGTGTAGTGACCGCTAAATCTCTATACCTCAAGCGCGGGCTTTAGACGCTCCGGGCTGCCAATAATCGATCACATTAGACACTTGTAATACTATAAAACACAAAGAAACAGAGTATGCCCTTTTATTAACCTATGTCCCGCCTGTATTATCATTCACAATCAATGCCGATACCTTATTTTGCTAAAATCGAAGCTTCCCACTCACCTGTGAAACATAATTTTGCACTCGGCAATTTGCTAACTTCTCAAAATGTCTTTTGCCTATGTAACTTTCTGAACAATGTCTAGTAATTATATGACCTGACTTCGGAGCATAACCGATTTCCAGATGCACCTTGAGCTAATGGTTTTCTAGCTGAATGAGTTCACGACAAGTCTAATTTCATTAGCTGCGATAGCTTACCACTAACTGCAGTTTTACCACAATACAACTCGCTAAAGACACCTTATTCTCCTCATAAATTTCACTCTGTGTTTCTTACATTAGTTGATTTTAACATTAGGAAATTATTTACTACAATTGTTACCGAGCGTGATGGCTCAGTGGTCCGCATTCGGGAGGTCGAGGGTTTGATCCCCGTGGCCGCGCACTCTAATATGGGTTTTTCCATGGTTTCCCCATGTCACTTAGGCGAATGCTGGGGTGCATTATTTCATACCACGGTTTCCTATCCATACTTTCCATTCATTCCATTTCCTTGTCATCTTTCAGGTGGTGCAGTTCCAGGCATGTAGTGTGGGTAGTGTCGGGTAGATGACGTGGCTGATTGCAATTGGCAACTGCTGTTCTCGGCGCTGGGTGGTATCTCGTGGCCCTTGTCCTCCGTCGAGGGGGACGGGACGCTTCTTGCGATACCGCGGTGTGATGCTGGCTACTTGGCGGGGCCTAGCACCGGGATGAAGACATCTCAGCACTGGTTAGGGACTTCCACGCGTCTCTGGTGGGCCTGTCTAGCTGCGGGTCTGATAGCACCCCTTCGGTTCCCTCATTTCATCCCTGCCTCCTGGAGGTGGTAGCCATAATAGATCTGTGTAGGTCGACGTGAGCGAGGTGTCCCCCTCTGTACTGAACCCTTTACCCTTTTACTACAATTGTTGATCTATCTCCCTGACATTGCACATCAAATTTTCAATCTTACCCGTTAATAATTTAAGTATAAAAAAGAAGCATAAATTGAAGGAACAAACTGGAGGTGAAATTAATACAAGGACCAACATTAATACACCTGTAACAGACAACGGCGAGGGCATATCTGGCTGAATTTCACACGATAAATATATTCCATACCGATAATACATTTCTTTCCAATGCTTTGTAATTATAGGAAGTAAACTATGCTTGGGGTGCGGCTGACAAAAAAGAACGCACTGAATATGGTGTTTGTCACATAAGTGCTTTCTAGCATACATAGCATGAACACTGAAATAGAAAGGTAGATTACTCGTGTGCATCAAACAAGCAGATCTTGGAGCTGCTTTCCTTCGTTGTTCAGGCAGTTGTGGCACCTGTTTAGGATATTGCATATTACACTTTGCAATTCCCTCTCAGGAATGGTAGCAATTTCTTAGGAATGTTGTTCTTAAGTTCATGTCAAGTATTCGAATTTACTTTTCAAACTTTATTTTTAATGCCCTCTCGTTCTCCTGATTTAACTCCCAGCGATTTTCTTCTTTGAAGGACATTAAAAGAGACAAACGCAATAAACTGTATTATATTTACTGCGGACTTACTGTCACTCGCACCGCCGTCACAGTAACCAGCCTCGCTGGCTGCAGTACGCCGGGAATGCGGTCTCGAAAAGAATTGCTCAACTGATGCTTTGCAGTTATATCATGCACTTACCAATATTTCTATGATTATCATTGTTGCAATTGAAAAATTTATGGCAAATTTGTTGAAAATGTAGGGGATTTGGCGGAAAACAAAAGGGAGAGTAACTAAAGCTGAGCATAAAAACGCGAGCAGTATAATTATTAGATTATACAACATATTGCAACGGAAAAAAGGTAATGGTATAGATTGCACATTAGTTCTCAAAGAATGACCTTCAGTGAACATCGTCAGATAACCTACTCTTAATAAACAGGTTAGCAAATAGTTCATGTTAGGATAACAAGTAGCTCTGCTTTTCGAAGTTATGTTTCGAAGGAAACGCAGGGTACAGTTGATTGCAAAGTTTGTGTGGAACGGGTTCATGTCATTGCTAGTGTTTTAACAAGAGATAATGAAAATGACCTGGAAAAATAAATGCTCCCAAATGGGTTTATTATTAACAGATGAAACCATATATTTACTATTATTCTTAGAGGAACAACTGATAGCGGCAGGAGATAATGATGACATGGAATATATGACAAGAAAGCTCATGAAGGAGTATGGAAATGGGGCTTAAACATTAACATAAACGAAACTAATTATACGGCAATAGGAACCCATGCAAAAATCTAATCTTGGAAAATGGCAAAGGAACAAATATACATTGCAACGAATGTACATATTTACGGGTCAAAGTAACGAAAGATGGAAACCATTAAGTTGATATAAATGGAACAATCAACAAAGGAAGGTCAGCAATATCAAAGTGAAACAGTGTTTTATGGGATAAGGATATTACAATTAAAACAAAAACAAATGTATATGTAATGCTCTTATAAAAATGTAATCGCATGTGGTTCAGAGACTTGACATTTGAAATCAAGAACACAAGATAAATTAAACTCTAGAGAAATGGATTTTAGGAAACGATGTGCAAGGATTTCAAGGAGAGACTCATAAATAGAGTTATAAGAGAAGTAATAAAAGTAACAGATTCATTGGTAGAGGAATTTAAAACAGAACAATTAAGATGGTTTGTACACGCGAAAACGATGGACGAGGACAGACTGCCAAAGAAGGTACATGAATGGACTCCAATGGGACGTCGGAGGAGGGAAAGACCTAAATTAACACGGAAATAACAATGAAAGAAACGAGATTAGAAAATTAATTATGGGAAGGCAGAGAAGAGTTGAGATGTAGCTCCTAAATGAGTACAGCAAGATGTCAAAGACGTTGTAAACCTGAAGTAAATAATGAAAATGACAGCAATTCAGATGAAGGAAACGAAGGAGAAATGCTCGGTATAGAAGAAATACAAGCAAATTGTGCATGATATCACTGGAAGTGTTATAATTTGCTTTGTAGTTACTGTACTTCGTGAGTGCAGAAACATGAGAGCCAGCATCTGACTGTCGTTTTTGCTTCTGTGTGCAAGTGTTCCCGTAAAGGTGAGTAAGTGACTCGCATCTAGCCGCTCATTTAAAAATTTCATCCGTCAAGAACTAACGCGCGACCTGTAATACCTTTGATAGGCGTTAAAAGCGCTGAAGTCAGATAATGCAACCGTGGTCGTGAAGCCGATGGCTTCAAAGGAGGACTGGCGCGCGACAACCCAGCCTTTACTTACATCAGAAACGGACCGCGGTCACCTGCCTGTGCTAATGACCCGTGCCAGTAAGGACAATAAGCCATTTGGAAACAATCGCTATTGCCTGCTCTTCTGGCTTCCAGACCGTTCGTTTTCTAGCATTCGCGAATATTCTACCTCAAGAACTTTCCCATTGTGTGCGGGACCTATATAAGGAGCTGCTGAGCGCCGAGTGGAACATCCCCGTACCAGTGCTCAAAGGAAGACGGCAGTGGGCGTTGGCCCCCTTCTTTCCTGGAGGAAACTCGTCGAGCCCTTCCAGTGCTTCCCGCCCAGGCATCCTCTCATCAGTAGGACGGAGCCAGAGAACATCAGTGCTCGGTACCGACCACTACTGACGGGCAGACGATACCGCAAGTCCACAAGATCATATCCAAGGGCCCTTATTCAGGTCTAGGCCCGGGGTTTGCCCCATCAGGCGCGTCGAAAGGCGTCCAGCATCCTATGGGGTGCCGTCTGGCACCTGCAACTGACAAAGACAAACCTAGTACCACCGACATTTAAGACCTGACAAGATAAGTAGTTCAGCCTCAATACCTCCCTCGAACCCTACCAACTCAGGTCCAAGGGTGAATTTAATCAAGGCCAAAGCCTTGGCCCACACCATGACTAAGATCAAGGCCAAGAAGCTCAAAAAGGCCCCAGGCCTTGTTAAACAAGGGATAGTTCTCTCTATGTCTCCAGTGCCGGCCACTCGTGTACGCTCTGCCCGAGGAAGTCAGTGAAGACTGTAGTGGAGAGGAGGCGGAAAAGATCCTCCGGTTCAAAACTGGAGGGAATCGCCTCAGCGTCAAACCCCATCTCGAGTTACACCACGTAAAAGTCGGGTAAAATCCCGCCATTGGTGTCGGACCACGCGGCCCCGAGGGAGGTCCTACGAGAATGTGTGGTAAAGTTCCACACCTACTTGCTGCAGCGACTTCACGTGGTCCGCAGAGTAATCAGGAGTTTGGATATTGAAACCGACCCTGAGGATATCCGTGTTGGCCTGGTAAAGGAACATGGAATCGAACCGAGGACCGTGGTGCAGCTTACCAAAGCCATACCTACTGAGAGCGAAGAACCCACCAAAATCTGCATTCCACTATTCATAGTAATAGTGGAAAAGCAAGGGGATTTAATTAACAAAATAGACAAGGTGGCTCTCCTGTATCACACCAGGATTGTGGTGGAACCGTAACACGGCAGAATGGGGTCAGCCCAGTGATTCAAATGCTTGGGCTACCACCATTCATGCACCTTGTTAAAGAGTGCCAAAGCCGCCTAGGAGGTATTAAATGTGCGAACGAAAACATATAAAGATTTATAGTGGTCGTCTAAAATGACTTGCGATAATACAGGGAAGATAGGGCAAAAACACCGGGAGGCTGAAATACGTCCCAGGGTCACTGCTCAGACTATGTCGGCGCTCGAATGTGAACTAAGACAAGCCGAGGCTTCACTGGCTCCCCCCACCAAAACCAGCGCAGAAACAGCGCCAGCCCTAGTCATCGCTGTAGTGAAGGAGCAGTGTCCTTCCAAAAGGGGCAAAAAGATGGCCTCTGTGACTGAGTGCGCGGAGCCATCCTAATCGGAGTGAACTCCCGAGAAAACTTACCCACCAGCACCACCAACCACTCCGGCTGAATCAGCCAATTAGGGAACAGCAGGCCCAGCCAGCGCCAGTCCGGTTACCTGGGTGTTCATTGAGAGCCGCATTCCGGAACGCAAACGCAGTTCGGGGGCAGAGCCTGGGCATCTTATAGTTTGTAGACAGCCACGGAATTGTCATTCTGATGGTCTGTGAAACGCACTTACACGCTGGTGTACAGTTTACCCTACCAAGTTACGTCGTCCATCGGTCAGATCGGGTCGGCGGATATACAGCCATATTCATCAAAAACCATCTCACTCACACTCCTGTAACCATTCTCCCACAGCAACACCTTGAAGCGACCGCCATTAGGTTACCGTTGGGCAGGAACGACTTAGTGCTTGTGGCGGTATACGGCCCACCGGATGGCCACTTTTGTTAAGCGGACATCACGGTATACCTTAACCTTCATCATAGGGTATGCACTGCAGATGAATTCAACTCAAAACACCCAAGCTGGCACAGCGTACCCGGTCCCCGCCGGGGACTCTAGCGTTTCATTAGCGGGGACCCCACTCTTTTCGTGCATGATCCGAGAGGGCCATCCCATTTCCCGCCACGCAGCGTGGCGGACGTCATAGATTTATGGTCACCAAGGACATTCTATTTCATTTGGGTCTCTTGGTGGTTAACGTTCTGGACTCAGATCCCAACCCTGTTGTGGTCGATTCAGACGTTACTCTTACAGCGCTGGGAACACCAGATTGGATCGGAAGTGACCCTCAAATACTCCGTGGACTCAAAACCTTGAATAGACTCAATAGAGGATCTCGAGTTGGCGACCGCGAGGTTTTCAGCCACAGTCCTAAATGCGACCCGTGCTCACACACATCGCATTCCTCACGATTCACCAAATCCAGCAGCCATTCCTGCTCTGCTAAAGTGAGTCATTCAAGCAAAAAAAAAAAAAAAAAAAAAAAAAAATGCTGTGACATGTCTGTGGCAGAGATTCTGCCACCTCAGGATAGGAGAAATACAGCGAAGTTCCAAATCCCTAGTGAGAGTCTCCTAAGATAGGCAAGCAACCTGGGAAAACATATACGCCATGTAAACTCTCAGAAGAGGAAGCCTTGGCGTTTGTGTGAGGCCTGCGTAAAGATAAGGTGGAGTACCAGCATCCACTGCACAGCCCTCGCGGAAGACTTGCCTTTGAACAGTCATGAAAGGCAAAGGCGCTAGCAGACTATCTGGAAACCCATTTCCTGGCTAGAGAGGAGCCACAGGCCAATGACCACACAGACCTCGTGGAACAAACGGTGGATAACTTCTTGGAATCTCGCCCCTCGGATCACGAGGAGTTTCATATCCCGTTAGTTACCCCTCACGAGGTAACTTCGGATCACTCAAATCCAGAAAAGCCCCTGGACAGAACCACGTAACAGCGGAAATGCTCCAGCACCTACCCCTCACAGCCGTGATTTACTTGACTCGGATATACAACGCATGTCTTAGCATGAGCCACTTTCCAGCTGTATGAAAGTAGGCGTACATGGTATGCGTTTTGAAGCCAAAGGTAGAATCCGGTGTTCCCGTCTAGCCTCCATCAGTTGCCTCGAAAGTGTTGGAGAAACTGCTCCATGCCCTCTTCGGACCTCACCTAGAGGAAAAAGGCACCCTACCCGAACATCCTCTGGCCACTCCACAACAGAGCAATTACTGCGAGTAGCCGAAAAGGCCTCCCGGGCCTTCCAGGAAAGAGCTAAAAAGGTGGCAGTATTGCTAGACGTCGAAAAAGCTTTCTCTACCACTTTGCACGACGAACTTGTCCACAAACTCATCAAGCATGAAATCCCTCCTCCATACATTTGCTTGCTGTTTAGTTTGATTCAGGAACGTAGCTTCCGGGTGAAGGTGGAGGGTTGACTATCACAGGCAAGGCCCTTCGGCGCTGGAGTCCCGGAGGGTAGTGTGTTGTCGTCGGTGCCCTTTGCACCTTACATGGCCGATATCCCCACTCATCACAACAGTTACACTCGGCAGTATGGGATGATCTCATGATCTTTGCTACTAGTAGGAATCCCCGTTACAGCTACCGGCAGGTACAAACCCATTTCCGCGCCAAGGACAGATGGAGCGAGACCTGGCGTATGTACATCAACTCGGAGAAAAACCATAGCCAACCGGCTCCAGTAAAATCTCGTCCCTCGGCGCCGCCAAATCCCTTGGGTGAAAACAGCGAGGTATTTCGGGGTGTCGCTGGACCGGAAGCTTGCCTGTAGATATCATATCAGGATCTATAACGGCACGCAGTTCTCCGGAAGTTATACCCTATCCTGAGATCCAAGACCATGCCCCTACCCTGAAACTGCAGCTTACCGGCAATTATCCCACCTTTGGTTCTCTCCGGATGTGACATCTGGGGAACAATGGCATTCGTCAGACGCTACAGAACCGGGCATTAAGGATAATATACGACACTGGCTGGAGATTCCCTGCCCATATCCTACACGAATGTTCCGTACATTATCGACGTGACCAGAACGCGCGCTCGATCAATGTACAAACAAATTCAGACCCATCCCAACCCGCTGGTAAACTCCTTCTAGGCAGATATGACCAGAGACAACAGCGCCGATTACCACGATTACCATCCTAGAAAATGCTGAGGGACTTATTGGGTCCACTCGGGTACACAAAAGATGGGAAAAACGACATAAACCCGTAACCAAAGCGGGGCTAATTAAAAACCAGGCAGAACACCATTCAAAGCGCGACTGCCGGTTCGCACCATACGGGAGAATTAGCGCGGCCAGGTGATTGGCCGGCGGTATCCGCCCTCGGACCAATCCCTATCAACCATCCCTATGCAACCAACTCTCAAAAGGATAAGAACCCCAGAAACACCAATTTCGCTGTTCATTTTCCTACATAACTTCCATCAGTTACATCTCAGAAGTTAAGCCTGGAGTGGGATAGTAAAACGTTTACAGGACATTCAGTGAACAGTGATTGTAAAACATGCCGAGTGCAGTTCAGTACGGTGGTGACCCGATAGTAACAGTTCAGCTGTGATTCTATTCGACTGTTAAGTTGTGCTGCTCTGAATTTGTGCATTAGTGACTTAAGTGTATCATTAGTGCTACGCTAACTGACTAGAAAACAAATAGAGTGTGATTAGCAGTAACTATTTGTTACAATAATATAATTTCTTGGAAAATCTCATCTCACAAAGATCAACTAGAATATTTGTCAATTTTCGAAAATTGAAAAGTTTCTTTCTGTTTTTTTTTTCTGCTGTGTGATATAAGTTTCACTCATAATTTATCATACACATTGCTTTAATTCGTCATTTTATGGAAAAATGACTGAATTCATTGGCCTTCAAAGAGCGGTTTTGCTTATTGGAAAAAGATGAAGACCATCTTGAGTTAAGCCAGGAGTGACGAAAATGGCTTCTGACGGCAGATCACCAAATAAACAACACGCGCTGTTCTATAGAGCAACATATGCAAAACTAAGAAACGGCAACTTGGATTAGGATTAGTCAGCGCCGGAGAGGCTACCAGCCACTGCAGCACAGCGTCGCACGTAGCACATAGCAGGAGGTCCTTTGTGATTCCAGCATTTCTCTGCGATGAAGAGATGAAGGGCAGGCTAGATTCAGAGAAAGATACACGCTAACAAGGACGGAGTTCCTAACGATCCCAGGATAACAAATTCTGACGTCGCTCCGGTAAGATCCCACCCTAGACCCCGAATGAAACAAACCGCTTCCAGAAAGCTTCGCCAGTCGTCCAGACAAGCACCAGCGAGAAATCTTTACACAGCACGTACATCACCATCCTGCCGCAACGCACTACTTGTCATCACCTGGTCTTATCACTCCAAAACAGATGAAAGGAAATGACTGAGGGCAGGAAACTCATGGTGGAAGGGAAACCACCCCAGCATTCACCTGTCAACATGGGGAAACTTCCAAGGTTAGAAAAGTCAACCTGGTGTGAATCGAACGTGCGACCTCCCGTATGTGAGCTTCATATGCTACCATGGAGCCATTGTCGCTCGATGAGCTGTCCAAGGGAAGCGGTTACTGTGAGCTCTGTTTTCACCATCTCCATTAAAGGCATAACAGAAATGGGTGCGCAAAGACGCCTCTGTAGTCTGGTGGTTAGCATGCTGACCTCCAAGTGTAGAGGTCACGTGTTCGATTCAGGAACTTTTTGTTTGCCACAATCATTCCCCATCCTCCTAGGGTCCTAGGTGTATGAGTGAGAGTATATGTGTCTGGGAATTTATTGTAATAAAGAAAAATCCACATAAACTAACTCAAAGATATACAATGGTAAACTAGTGAATATCATTGTTGATATAACTTTAGATGTTAACGAAAGGAAATAAAAGGTTCCATGGAAATGGGGAGAAAGAGCATGGAAAATGCTTAAAACCTGTTCAAATCTGTTTGAGAACCTTCGTTTTTGAATATTAGACTGATATTTGTAAATAAATAATGCTGTCCTTCTGCAACAATTTCCACTTGTTAACTATTGTTGTCCTTCGTGGTTTAGGGATAACACGGTAACTTCTAGTTTTTAAGGTTGAGGGGTCATCGGAGGGCAAAGGATTTTTTCGGGCGTAAATGACTTTCTCCGGAAGGGAAGTAAAGCCGGTGGTCCTGTGTCGTGATTTGCCACAGGTAAAAGAACATCAAGGCTGATAAGGACCTCTGAGCAAAATTAAGCGATATGTCGAGCCCAGTATACAATGGGACGCTGAGAGCCAGCTAAGTTAGGGATAACCCATAAAGGAAAAGACTCAATTTCAATTTCATTAATTATTATGTTGATTTTTGGAGCTTTACTTTGGGTTTTATTTATGAACATTACACTCAGACATACAGTTACATTTTCACTCACACTTCCAGTCTCTAAGCACTGGTTAAAGAAACATTCCCTTTCTTCCAGCGGGAAGTCGAACCCGACCCCTCCAGATTTGGAAGTTAGCATGCTAAGCACCTGAGCACTGAGGTAGTTCATGTTTAATTGTACTCCATTCCAGTTGGAAAACAAATGCGATGACATGCATAAACACCTGAGGTCAGTGTGTGCTTGGAGCTAGATGCATCGTCACCAACAGCACTGCAGTTCACTCCAAATGTGTGCTTTTAAAATCAGGAAACAGTTCGTTCTTATGAAATATGAGGACTATAACAAAAACAGTTTCATGATCAAAGATATGCATGCTATTGTATGCTTGTGGGATGTGCAAAGTGAAGAATAGATATAAGAGAAACTGACACAATAAAAATCTGTGAAGAGTAATTTAGCGTAACGGACACGGAGAAGAAAATGCAAACATTAGAAAAAAAAAATTTAATTGTGAATAAAAAAGCATGCTGTTTTGGATATAAAAAGCAGAACGAGTGACCAAGACAATGACAATAATGAGGTGAACTTTGTACTTACTTTAAAAATGTATGGTTGATACATCGCTCATGGGGAAGAACATTGGCATAATTCAACAGTTATTTCTAAATTAGTACAACTACGGAAGCGAAGTACGCTGTACGCATTGATTTAACAGACGCACTCTTGTTCTAAAGTAGACTGTTTTGAAATTCGAAATGTGTACATAAGACTAGTGTAAGAATACTTAATTACTAGTAATACGAGAGTTACTGATAGTTGGTATGTAACTGATATGCCAGTTCTTTAAATTGTTATCCCTTTATTTAGGGTTAAAATATGCTTTTATACTAGACCATGCCATAATAGAGCACTTATACGCCACAGTAATGTACCTCATTATATACACCTCTTCATAGCGATACTGCTATCCACCAATCAAAGGTGTACCTGTTCAAAACGACAATGTTAATCCACCAATCAAAGGTACACCAGTTCATAACGACACTGCTACTTCTCCAATCAATGGTGTACCTGTTCATAACGACAGTACTAACAACAATCAAAAGATCTGCATGTGGCAATCAATACTTCGCCGTCTGCGCACATTCCCGAGCAGCTGAAAGTGAAACCATAGTCCCGTATATGAAATAAAGCTACTATTTTTTTAATAATTAGTGTTAACATTGTAAATAGTATTCTAATGAATTCAACTTGTTTGCTCGTTTTCGAAAGTGTACTTTTTTAAAGGTGTACATATCTAAAGATACATTCATAGAGAGCATAATACGTGTATATTATATACTCTTTGTATCATTGTGACAAGGTCAACATGACAATAAATCGATTCTTGTATCTAAAATCGAATAACAAATACTGATTAAAATGTCGGACACCAGAGACATTAACATGCAGCGTAGAATATTAAAAACATTTTATAAATGTTTTAAACCTGGCTCACGGTCAAGTACAAATTAAGCTATTACTTTGAATATTATAAAACTCGCCATTACTCATTTCACAAATTATACTCGCATCTTAATTGCTAGCATTATGCTCTCGTTACATAATATACCATTAAACGTTTGGTTGAGTAAGAGTAAATTTACATAAAAGTTTAATGAATGACAATATTGCAACTATGTTTATTTTAAAAGATGCTATAGTTGGTAATGGCTTATATGTGTCATATTTAATGTAACGTTTGCAGATTTGAGGACCTATCATTTGAACCAGTTTCTAAAAGTTACCTGGTGTCACCTAACGAAATGCTTAAACCCAGAGCTATGATTAAATTTTCAAATCCTTTATGATTTTGCAGTCTGTCCCTCTGGAATACATTGGAAACATTTACCTGTCAGCCAATATCCTTTACTTTTCTTTATTTTGAACGAAAAGTATATGTAGACAGCAAAAATGCATGCAGCAATTTCACACAAAAAATGTTTGTGACTGGATATGAATGGTCTTCCAGTATTCGTGCAAATGTTGTGAGGTTTAACATACTATCCAAAAACATTTAACTATTTGTTTGCCTATTCATAAGTATCGACGTATATTTTTGCCTGTTCATAAACATTCAGTGCACTTGTTTGAAAACATTCTTCCTTTCTCTCTATAACTCAGCATGTTTTTCAGGCGTAGGAACTTGGTTTTGGGTAGGATCTGTCCTTCTCCATAATTACGCCATACTTCATTTTTGAGTAAGTGTACAAAATAAAGCTACGCGTATTCCAACAACCTGCATATTCTATCACAAGATTTCAGACAACGCCCACCTTTGGCGCCACACTACTCGTAATTTTTGGGGCCTGAAGGTAAAATATTTGCAAGTAGATGCTTTTCCTGGGCGACGGCTTCGTCACAGTCCACGCGTCCTTCATTGTGACACTGGTGAGAAGTCGCTAGATCAATTATGTTGAGCCTGCCTTAGGCCAATCAAAGCAGCGTAGACCGCATTCCTTGGGAAACCCTTAAATGCCCAACGTGAGGATGAAGTGGTAGAACATCACAACAGTTTGTATTGCGGCACACCGACTACAGAAAATACAAATATTTGCCTGTGAAAAGAGAAATCATTGCTTTAAGAGTGGAGACCTAGAGGATTTCCACCTTAGGTATCCCCAGTTCAATTACCAGAAGTAACTTATGACGCACGCATTTGGGAGCTTCCTATTTCCATTCCTGTCGGGGTGGTCGCACTCTGAGTATGATATTCTCGGGTTGGTAAGCAAATATTGGGGTGGTTCCCCTTCTATCATCCAGTTCCTGTCGATACTTTCCTTTTATCTTTTCACCTCATCCGTTTCAAAGTTTTAGGTGATGGTGGATGGTGTTTTGCGGCAGAACGGTGGAACGTGCGCTCTGGAAAGATTTCTCCCTGTCGTTTGGCGGGACTACTGGGATCCTCCTTCCTAAGAGCTGTCTCATGTATTTCCCGGACCCCTTAAGGCATACTTAAGGCATGGCTAGCCAGCTTCAGGATTGTTGTCATGATGTAATTGTTGAGTATGCCATTCTTTTTAGAACACATTGTCCAGTTGTTCACCCTTCAGGTCTCCCTTTCATACCTTTCTCCTAGGGGTAAGGTAGGAGGCGTAAAGGCCCAATATGGACAATGTATGGTGCTGTTCTCCAGTTACTGAAGGCCCCTCCGTCTAATTACTCATAACTGAGTCGTTAACGTCTGAGGTGAGAGTTCTGGAATACGCCTAAGAAATATTTCACTCTTGATATCATCATTCATTTATAACAGAGAATGGTTTAGTTACAAAGGCGCAACGCTTTAAACTCGACTTTGTGAGATGATTCATATTCATTTGAAGTAACAGGAACATCAGCTTCGAGTAATTACTTTTTAATTTATGCAACTTAATAAGCACTAGCATGATTTGGGTCCCTCATCGTTCGCAGCTAAGGGATTACTTTCCTACATGGATAGATGAAAGCTCAATGCTCTATGGAAAAGAATAAGCTTCTTCGGACATGAATTTCTCATACCATTATTAATGAAGCCTGTCTCAATCATACACTCCCCATAAAATGAAGGATGCACCGGTTTTCAAACCTATTTTACAAACTTGAGCTACACAACCATCGCAATCTTCGGTTTCGCGAGACAGCGCCTGACTTCTCGCGTCACTTCTGTGTTACATCATTTTGTTCGCTCAACCCCCTTCCCCTAGGTTAGTCAGCAATGTCAGTAGTGACTTATTCTATTATTTGAATAGTATGTATTCTGCTTACAGACTTTATTTTTCCAAAACCACGAAAAGAACCATTTCAGGCAGAATGGAACGAGATTTTTTTTTCTGCATACAAAACGAGAATGTGAGATGTTTTGGTTCTGAGACAGTCATATGGAAACATATTAAACGAAATATCAGAACAGTCTGCTACAATGTCAAATGAATAGGCAAATTAAACGTTATCAATATTGTGGTACAAAACCTTTGTATAATTACATATTAGGATTACGACTAGCCTCCTTAAAGGGGATACAGCGACTGCAGTAGAGCACCATAAGAATTCGAAGGGTGGTCAAATCCCGGCGACATAACCGCCAGCAAGGACGGGGTACATAACGATTCCAGAATAACACCAATCCTTACGCCGGTAATATTCCACCTTAGCCACCTTCGGCTTGGGGGTTCGGTAATGAGACGAGTTACTCCCAGGAAGGAGTCGCAGAGGGGGGGAGAGGTGCGACACGCAGTGGCCGGGCTGTACGCCTTGGCCCGGAAAGGGCTGTTGTTATGCAGGGTTAGTTGTATCGATAATAGCGATAATAGTTGTATCGACATGAATGTTTATTAATATTATTATATTACTTGTAGGCAGTGTTGTTAAATGCAGAATCAACAAAATAATTCACACCTATTAAGATTAAGTCACCGTACCTCAAAATAGTTAATGCAACAATATATACAACTTTTTCAGATAGACCAAATTTCGTAGTTGGAAGAGGAAGATTACTAGAGGTTAGCGAAATGGAGACAGATACTTCTAAACTACTGAACAAGCTAAATTGCCGACTAAACTGCAAGAGATAAACATTGTTAAAAAAAAAAAAGTCAAAAAGTCAAAAAAAATTGCTGCTATTTCTCAGAGAAAACTGCAGAGTGTAATGGGCAATTTTCTAAGCAGGTACCAGAAATGTTTGAACAAAAGGGAGACATTTCCAACATTTCCTTGCTTGAAGTATGTGAGGAATTTGCTTTCATTCTCAAGTGCTTATATCATAGGTTACAAATAACTTAAGGGACACCGGGAGTGAAATTTGAAAGTTCCACATTTCATTATAGACTTTTTGAAATTTTTACTCTGTTTATATTTATATGAGAATAGGATGTACGCCAAATTTCATTAAAATTGGATAATTCGTTTATGATATATAAATTATTTTATGAATTTAATAGGCATGTTTTCAAAATGTGATACGTGCCTACTGACTTTTCAAAATTGCTTTATTTTGGCAGAACTGGTACTCTAAAACATGGGTAACAATTGCATGAAGAGATATTTCAAATACGTTTGCTGATTATGCTGTAGATAATTCTTTTAATAACACAGAAAATTTAATCCTAAAAATTATTGATATTTTTCATACAAAAAAAAAAAAAAACAAAAACAAAAAAAAAAAACGTTTTTGCAATTCATGTTAATGATAACATCAGTATTGAATCCTAGAATTGTTTAACTGCTGTTTATGAATACCTTTGGAAATTTTCATTGAATTTGATGACGTAACACGGTCCCTTTTCAAGCTTCTACAAATACGCCGGCGTCCGGATACTTCTCGAATAATCTGGAAAACCCCTTTAATATGCCGCACTCGTTGCTCACGCGAGTGGTGTGAGTAAGCCGGACCTTGAGCGCCTTTGTTACGCCCCGCGCCAGTGGGTTGGGACAGCCTGACCCCGACCGTCCTTTGTCGTGTACTGCAACCGGCGTCACAATATGTTAAAGAAAACCTGTCAACATGAAAAAATAAAACAGTATAGAGAACCAGAAGCATTGACACGTATCTGTGTACTCGACTGTGCAGAGTTTGGCGATTTGAACATCATTTAATGTTGTCTTAGTTTACTATTTATTTGTTAATTGCAATAAAACAACTTCCAACATACCGTTATGAAGTAAATCATATATGGCACATGTTTATCAACGTTGACGTAGAATAAGCGCCTTAGGAGGATACTGAGGACGGAGAATCGAAGATGAGTTTGCCAAATAAAGTGTCGAACCTCCAAGCCACTTGGTGTCACCAGGACACAGTACAATTATGGTCATATGATCAGAAAGTGTTGTTAATAATGGTTTACCTTCTAATCATATCTAGAATTTTTATTCGCTGAACTAATTAGTTTACGCGCCGCAGTTTAGCGGAGCTGCTGGCCTTGATGGAACACGGGTATCTACATAACCAAGCGAGTTTATTGTTATTCAAAACAGCCTCAGATTTGTGAGGTCTTGGATGTTCCGCCCACTCCTGTGTGGGTGACACACGTGGGGTGTTAGAATCTGACATCATGCACTAGACCGCTGCTGTGCAAATGTCACCTTTACATGTCATGTAAACTACTGCCATGTGATTTTCAGTGGATTCCCGCCCTGTTTTATTATCCCAGCAGTTATATGGCATATTACAAAGTGAGGTTATATCAAATCAAAGCATGTGTTATTCATTTCAATAAGTTTGCATGAAACTATCGTTACATTTATTAAACTATGATTACCTTTACACTGGAAACGTTTCAATCCACAAGTGTTTGAACGTTTGTTGGCATTTTGCTTTGCATTTTGACTGGCGGTACAATATGTCACTAAACCAAACGGTGTTGCTTTGTAGCAAGGCCCTTTGAAATTCACAAGTATTGTCCATTCTTTTGGCAACGCTGTCAGCTATAAGCAAAAGGGGTGGGAGTCTATAGCTGACGTTCTTTAGAAGCCTTAGCTTGCATAAAAGTTGTTCAAAATAGGTTATGCCAAAACAAGTTACACATAAATAAGTTACAGTAAGCAGTAAGACCCATAAATAATAATTAAGTATAATTAAAATTTATTTCCAAAAAGAGAAAACATATTTATGTATTCTGAATTCACTAAAGGTTGACCGAGCATGAAAGTTTCAAGGTAACGTGTGGACTCGCATTCAGGAGGTCTCGGGTTCGATTTCCATTGACCGCCCACCTAGGACTTTTCTTGGTTTACCTTGGTTGGTAAGTGAATGCTGGGGTGGTTTCGCATCTACTACGATTTACATTCAATTATTACTCTTTCGTTCTGTTTCCTTCTCATCTTTCAGATCTGCTTCTAGATCTCCTAGTGTATGGCGCTGCCGGTCTGATGGTGCGGATGCTTACTCAAACTGTAGAGTAGTCCCTACGAACATTGTAGGTCTGCTTGGTCGGCGAGTCTTTCGCCGCCCTCTCTAGGAAGCTTCAAAAGTAGGACATATCTTGGAGGCTGGAATTCTTAGGGACCTCCGCGCGGCTCTGTGGGCTGCCTACCTGCGGTCTTTAGCCTCCTGTGGGTTCTTCACTTCATAGCTGGTGGTGGTAACCAAGCTACAAGGTCATTGGAACCATCCAAGTACAATCCTACTCAAGCTATTATGTCATTAGAGGAGAACAGGAGCCTTATTTACTTGTTCACTTCCTTCTAGCGCCCTATCGTTTGTATCTTTCCTGAATTTTTCTAGAAGTATTCGTTTACCACCGGGACGTGAATTTGTCTTCTATTTCAGTCTCCAATTAATTAACATTAATTGACAGTAGTTGGCTTGGAAAGGCTAAGTATTCAGAATAAAAGTATACATTATTATTATTATTATTATTATTATTATTATTATTATTATTATTATTATTATTATTATTATTATTATTATTATTATTATTATTATTATTATTATTATTATTATTATTATTATTATTATTATTATTATTATTATTATTATTATTATTATTATTATTATTATTATTATTATTATTATTATTATTATTATTATTATTATTATTATTATTATTATTATTATTATTATTATTATTATTATTATTATTATTATTATTATTATTATTATTATTATTATTATTATTATTATTATTATTATTATTATTATTATTATTATTATTATTATTATTATTATTATTATTATTATTATTATTATTATTATTATTATTATTATTATTATTATTATTATTATTAGTATTATTAGTATTATTAGTATTAGTATTATTATTAGTATTATTATCATTATTATTATCATTATTATTATCATTATTATTATTATTATTATTATTATTATTATTATTATTATTATTATTATTATTATTATTATTATTATTATTATTATTATTATTATTATTATTAGTATTATTAGTATTATTAGTATTAGTATTAGTATTATTATTAGTATTATTATTATCATTATTATTATCATTATTATCATTATTATTATTATTATTATTATTATTATTATTATTATTATTATTATTATTATTATTATTATTATTATTATTATTATTATTATTATTATTATTATTATTATTATTATTATTATTATTATTATTAATATTATTATTATTATTAGCAGCATCATCATCACCATCATCATCATGATGATGACGATGATGATGTTGATGATGATGATGATGATGATGATGATGATGATTATGATGATGAAAGTTAAATTTAGTAAACCTTATATTTAAATACCTCTCTTATTTCTTAAAGGATCCTAACAAATATCACCCAAGCATCTGAACATTTGAGATAAATTAACTCACTATAACGTTCGTGAATTTATTGGCAATCTCAGAGGCTCTTTTAGTGTTACTTGTGATAATTAGGTAAAATACGACTAAAACGTAATTATTATACGACTCACTTCGTGCCAGCAACTACCTTCTATGTTCCGTTCAAAATTGCTGACACTGAGATCCTGAATCATTACTAAAGGTAATTGTAATTTCTTTACAATAAATGCAGTATTAGTTAATGCTCCGAAAATAGCGCAATGTAAAGTTCCGTTCATTCTACTTCCATTCTTCGCTAACCTTTCCCAGGTTGTTATTCCACCAGTAAGGTAATTCATTTTTGTTGTTCTATTCTTCCTCCTGACGTAAGACATTATTCTCCACTTTCCGCTGAATAATGAGGGTACAAGAGTTGTAGATTGCAGACTAATGAATTTAGAGTTATTAGCTTCTCCTCCTACACCTTAGTTTCTGGTAAATTAAAACGGAATTTAACCATTTCTGATGTGTGTATGATGCCTTAGTTGGCTGATTAAACCCGCTTTTCTCTTTTTCGACTGCATTCGCTACATTTTTAATGCGTTCAAAATGTTCTGCAGGGTGCAATTTCGCCCCCTTTTCCTTCAAGTTTTGTAGGGAAACAACTAGAACTCTAAGCATAACAATGTTTCGAAAGAGTTTTTTTTTTATTTTTTTTTATTTTTATTTTTTTTATGGGTTGTTATTGAAGGAATATTAATCAGAATATCTAATACAACAAAATAAGTACAAAATATTCTCTCATATGTTAGCACTGCTTTTCCTCAAAAATTAAAATGTCAGAATAAAATCTGTTTCAACATTTTTTTAAATAACCCTTAGAGTCAAAACACAATTTAAGTCGGTTAAGTTTTAATTTTTTCATCGTAAATGTAATTTTTGTGTGTCGTTAAAATAATGAGTTAAACAATTCATAACTTGAAAATTAATAACTTGGTGTGTTACTGGTATAAATTGCAAGAACGTACGCTAATAAATCCAGAATTTACAATTTTCGTCAATGTAAACCCTTACAAACTTAAGAAATGCTGAATTTATAGATATAGCATAAGAGCATATAGAAAACAGCAAAGGTAAAATGGTAAAGGATACTTACAGAGGGGGACACCTCGTGCACCTTAACCTATGCAAACTTGTTGTACCTAACAACCCCAGGAGGCAGGAATGAAGTTAGGGAACCACAGAGTGCCACAGGGTCGCAGCTAGACGGGCTACAGGGACGCGCGGAAGTCCCTAACAAGTGCTGAGATATCTTCATCCCGACTGCGCGTCCCGCAGAGCAGCCACCATACCGCGGGTCCGGTGTCGCACACGAGGCCACCTAAACGCCACCTAGCGCCGAGAACAGCAGTTACCATGCGTAAGCATCCACGTCATCTGCCCGGTACCGCAAACACTATTCACCTGAAAGCACATCTAAAAATGATAAGGAAATGAAGGGAAATTAAGGAAGGGATACCGTGGTATAAAATTAAGCACCCAAACATTCGCCTAAGGGACAAGGGCAAATCACGGAGAAACCCATGTCAGAGTGCGCGGCCGTCGGGCATCGAATCGGGACCTCCCGAATGCGAGTCGGTCACGTTGCCGCGGCGCCACCTCGTTCGGTTTGAAAAGAGTAAATATAATCCCGAAAGGAACAAATGGACCATAGATGTGCATGATGCTAATGATATCCTCTATAATGCTCCGCCCACAACACGCAACTTCGACCTAGGACCGATACTATCGAAATTCTTCACCTCTGGTGAGCAGGGAATGTAAGGAATGTTGGGGCGTTTTCCATGGCTGGATGTCCATGCCACTCCTGAAATGAAATTTCATCATTTCTGTAGCACACCTCCTGAAGCATCCGGCATTTCTGTACATCGCATTGACGGTAGAAACCTAAGTTATACATCTGCCACATTTAGAAATGTTGCAAGTGCAAAATGCAATGTGGCTAGATGAAAAACTTTCTAGAAATTATCAACAACACCAAGATTAATACACAACCAATTATATGTCTGTATAATCTAAATGCCTCAACTATCTATGAGCTGAAAACTGTCTCAAATATAAATGACCTACGAAATAATAATGGTAAATAGTTACTTCACGTACTGATAGCATATAGGTATTCAGTAAAACGCATATTATTGATCACGATCATTATTATCATTACAACAACAATGATGATGGTGATGATGATGGTGGTGATGGTGGTGGTGGTGATGATGATGCTGCTGCTGCTGCTGATGATGATGATGATAAAGTATTTTCATGTAAGTAATTATCTAGTTCTTCTAGTTTTACACCTCTAGCGTATAAACACTTAAGATTGAAGCTGTTTGAAGGCTAAGTCATATTTTACGTTGACAGTCGTATTCACAATATTCTATGAGCGATTAGAGAGGAAATATCCTTCGTCTGTCTGTCTATACATAAGGAAGTAAGTGTAGCAGGTACTTCCTAATGGAACTTAAGAACTAAAGACGAAGTTAATAAATATATAAATCCTAATGCTTTATCCAGGACAGTGGGCTATAATGGATCATAAATATAAAACTAAAACTCAGAAAGTTATACACAGGTTTTTAGTTTCTCTACTACGTATAGTAGGTAGAAGAAGTATTGTATTCCACTCAAAAATTCGATGTCGGAATTTCACCGAAAATATGTTTTGAGGCCCCCTGAATAAAAAAAGCATTTTCAGAAAAAGGTGTGTGTGTGTGTGTGTGTGTGTGTGTGTGTGTGTGTGTGTGTGTGTGTGTGTGTGTGTGTGTGCGTGCGTGTGTGTGTGTGTGTGTGTGTGTGTGTGTCTGCCAGGCTGTGTACAGCATAACTGAAAAGCGAAAAGTCGGTTAAAAACCGAAGTTGCTATTTAAGTTTCATGTCTTTTAAGGACGCGGAACAATTTGTAGAAAACTTTGATTTTATCGAAAGTTGCTAACGATTTTGATTAACATACCTTATGTTTAAGATATTCTCATAACAAATGAAATGTATATTCTGAATTTTCTGGCTATAACCTATGTAGTCCTGTTTACTCTTGATGACTTTTGTATACTGGTAAACCATAAGAGATAGATCAAATCTTACGTTGTAAATCTTGCTAAACACAATGTATGTCCAAATAAATTATTTTTTTGTAGAGTGCTTCATTTTGAAGATATTCCTTATTAATTGTGTGCGTTTTGGAAAACAAACTTTCGTGAAATGGAATATTGTTACTCATTTTTATATGTTAGCTGTGCAAACAATGGAATTTGAAAGCTTCAAAATATTTGACTATCACTCAAAGTCTACTGTATTCCCATATCTCCCTGGCAGCTACAAGGAAGAAAGCAATAAGAAAATTTCTGCAAATGTTTATCTCAAGTAACAGAAGATATAGGAATAACTGTTTGTAACAATGGTTAGTAGAAGAGTAGTATGAGTGCAACACATCAAATTTTTAACAAAGGTTTCAGCTGTGACAGTTCTTTCGCTTAATGTTATTTAATTTTGATAATGCTTGTCTAAGTACAATGGTTAACGAAGAATAATGAGCAACTTCCAGTATATAAAATTACACATTACTATTACTATTGCTATTGTTGCCATGCGATGGATTTCTTACACTACGTGCAGAACAAGTCATTTCACTGTTATGGTTGGGGCTCATTTGCATAGAAGCATTGGTTTGTTGCAGAGGATGAAGAATAACGTATTTCATGCGATTCTGGATGGAATTCACTTAGATCCTTGCGTTCGTTTGGTGCAAAAGGTGAAACATATTGCCATGGTCTCCACATGATATGAGGCAATATTTATCTATACTAAATTTAAAGCTTGAATCACTACAAAGTAGACGTTTGATGCAGAATCCAAACAACCACTCAGCACTAAGGTTTTTTTTTCCAACTAATACAAAGAGCAGCAGGTCAAACCATTGGCAACATGGGAAAACCCTGGAGAGTAGCATGTGATTTTGAGGTTTGCCTCTTATCTCCGGTATCCATAATTTTCTTCATAATCTCTTTCAGGGTTTGAGCATCAGGTGACGGTGTTTGGAGTGTGGCTCCTGAACGGCAGTGGTGCGTTTTGGCAAGGCTTCTCCCTGGCGTCGGTCGGATTGCTGACGGACCCACCTCCTGTGTGCGGTTTCTCCTAAGGAACCCCCAGGAGGCTCGTCATATGCGCAGGCTTAGCAGCGTTCAATCTGGAATCGTTAGGCACCCTGTCCAAGGTTGCCCACGTGGTCTTCCGGATGCGGTCGCCCTTAGGGTCTCTCCCTCCCAGAGGTCGCGTTCGACATACAAAGAACCACATTGGCCTACGTTTGGTACTCTGCCCTGGTTTTGGGAGCCCTTCCATGATATGTACCTGTACCTTTGCGCTGATTATTAATATTGAACTGCAGTTAACGATATCCTTAGAAAATTGTATTGCGGTCTGTTTTGTTTGCAACATATATATGTCAATAGGTTCTTAATATTGCTTTAATCCTGCAGTTTGAGGCATCTTTTGAGTAACTTGTTTAACGTGTTGAAACCTTACTATTTTATCATCAAATACCGTTGTACATTCCCAAATTTTAATCCTCTTGTCAAAAGATTGAGCCATTCACCAGTTCCATCGCCTTTTATCGGATTTACTGTACACTATCACTTGCAGTGAGATGTCCGTCGTTATCAGCACTATAATCTTCGCAAAAGTGAAAGGCATATGGAGGGGGGGCCGTACTGTAGACTCCAGCGAATCCTAAGCTTGCCCCTCCTACCAGTACTGCCGATTGTGGTACACGCATCTCACGCGCTCTTATGTACAGGACCTCTGCTAGTACACGCACTACGCTTGGCAATAGTGCTCTGCTTGAGCATTGGCCAGCGTTCACATGCCTTTATCTTTTGCGAGCGGTATAGCGTCCTAAGCATGTATTAGGGCTACAAAAATACTCGTCTACAACTGGTGATTATACTTTTGCACGATAAGAGAAACGGATAATTCGTCTTCTACGTCAATCTCATCTTCAAGACATCAATTGAGCTCAATATATTAGCGGTGTTGATTAATAAATACCAACTCATCAGACCGAGCGAGGTGGCGCCGCGGCAACGTGTGCGATTCGCATTTGGGAAGTCTCGGGTTCGATCCCTTTTGACCGACCACACTGAGTTGGGCAATTCCATGGTTTCCCCTTGTCACTAGGAAAATGCTGGGGGGAGTCTTTTCTCCACGGATTCCTTTCCCTTCTTCTCTCATTTCCCACACTTGTCATCTTTCAGGTTTGGTTGGTAGGGCGGTTCATTCCGGCGAATGCGGAGATGGCACAGATGCTTCCGCTCTATAAATCTCCTCCCCTGTCACCTCTTGGAAGTTGTTGCCCGGTCCGCAAGGGTCACCTGGTCGCCCTGTCCTTGGGTAGAAGAAACACTTCGGTCGTGCGCCAGGTGTCAATATCTTTAACTATTAGGGACTTCTGGGCTTCGCTGGCTCCGCTCTCTGAGCCTCCGGTCTCACTTCGCCTCATCCCTTCCCCCACAGGAGGGGGGGGGGAGGTGTAGCCAGTGTCGGGGTCGCGGTGGGTCAAGGTGTCCCCCTCTTTTCCTACACACATCACACCACATCGAGCGCTTCACCGCGCTAAGTACTTCACAAAACTTGGGCACCACAGTGGCACAAAGAAAAAGTCGATTTCGGCATCGTATACTCGGGGTCAGCAACTAAACAAGTAAATGGCAATGAAGATTTGTGGTATAAATGTGTTTGTTCGAGCTCAAAACGTTTAATGAAATCCTGCTCTCATTTTTAATGGCAGCTGATAACTTTGGAATTCTCAAAGAATTGCAAGTGGTTTGATCACTGTTAGTAATACAATTGAACAGTGTGCTAATGGTTTCGCTAGATAATTCCTCTGTTACATTATAAGGAAAAGCCTCGGAAAAAAAAAGCCTTATCTGAGTAATACACCCTAAGCGAGATTCGAACTTGTGACCTCTTGGATGTGAGGCAGATACGCTACAGAGGCGGGCACCTTCATTACCTGGAGCACAGCATCACGCAAAGGCCATAGTGGGTCCTTTGTGCTTCCAACATGACTCTTTACGGAAAGGGCTGAAGGTGAGACCGAAGGGCGATCACATCCGGAATACGGCTCCAGCATGGCTCGAATCCTGCTTTGGTATCTGCAACCTGGGGTGGGGTTGTAGATGAGACAGTCCCAGGAAATAAGAGGTGACCAGCAGTGCCGCTCTGCGTCAGGGGAAAATCTTTCCAAAGTGCAAATTCCACCGTCCAGCCGCAACATACCAAGCGCCGTCGCCTTCTTCTACAACCCTAAAACAGATGAGGCGAAACAGATGAAAATAAATAATGAATAGAAAGTCCTGGTAGAAGGGAAAACACTCCGTCATTCGCCTACCGACCTGGATAACCACGAAAAACCCCGTAGTCACATTGACCGTCCCGACGGGAGTCCAACCGGGGATTTGCCGAACGGGCTACCGTAGAAACTTCTCGCTCGTCGTCTATCCCCTTAACTTTCATTCTTAACATTTCAGTGCTTATTCCTCCGTAAACTATTGTGGTCTTTCGTTGCCTTTCTATGCTAAGACTTTGTGTTGAGTCTAATGAGTTCACAGGTTTTACAGGAGGAATAGGTTAAATATTTTTGGCAAAATTAAATTGATAGCGTGGAATGTAATGCATTTTTGTAATTAATTCTGATAAGAAGTCCAACATATAATATATTTACCCCATTCTTTTGATAATTTAAGGAACATTTAAGAGCTCCTGAAACTTCTATTCAAATTCGAAACAGCTACTTCTGTTCTAAAAGTAGTTGTACTAATCTCAGACTGTCCTATATCCATTTAAAATTAATCAATATCCGGCAAAGGCGTACAGTAATCCATTCTGCTTATTTGGGGATTACGTTAAGAATGACGCAAAGTAACTTGATTTTTTTCCATTTTATCCTTTTTTTTAAATTTGCATACACTAATTGTTTCTTAAAACAAAAAAGTGACTAATTTTAAAGTCTGTCTTAAATTGACCCTAGGTACTTATGTATTTATATTTTTCTCAAATATTACCTTCAATGGTAGCAAGTTTATCAATTTAAATTACAAATATTATATTTGAAGTAAATAAAGCTCTGATTCTCTTAAAGAATAGGAATTGCTATGTTGCCCATTGTTTCCATCTTATAGACATAGGTTTTCGTCACTGAGTACACTATATTTTGTTCCTAGATAGGCCATTTTTACTTGAAGATTTTCTTTCCTGTGCTTAGAGAAACCTAGCTCTTACTTCTCTGTAATACCCTGTTTGAAGTTAATTTTCAGAGGTAAATATGAAATGCATGTAACAAACACAAAATCTTGGTCATCTTCTTGGGTGTCCAGTTCTTTCCGCTGTGGCCGCGCCGCAGCCGAGTAGTTAGACCTTCACTTCTCACCAAAGTGGCTCGGGTTCGATCCCCGCATGTGGGATTCGTGGTGGATTAAGCGGACCTGGGGCGGGTTTCCTCCGGGGTCTCCGGTTTCCCCCGCCATCTCATTCCACCGGTGCTGCATGTTCATTCCATATATCATCAGTGTCACCACCTGTGGTGCCGTAGTAGTAAAAGCGGACGTTAAACAATACAAAAAAATTCATTTCACTTTTCTTTCAATCCAGTCTTTCAGGGTTTGGCGGTGAACGATTCAGTGCTGCCGTGTGGGGAATTCACGCACTGTAACTGCCGTTCTCGATGAATGAGTAGTCTTGTATTTGCTAGGCCTGCCAGGGGATGGACCGTTCTCGAAACGCATGAGGTTGGTAACTACTTGGCGAAACCTGGTGTCGAGATGAAGCTCCAACAGATGTTGGGGAACCTCACGTCGGCTCGCTGATCGCCCGGATTCCCTCACTCCCGTAGAGCACCTTCATTCCGTCCCTTCCTTCCAGGAGTTTGACTTACAATAGCCTGCAGGCTGTGTGAGGAATCCCTTCTGTACAGACTTACCTCTTGGGTGCAATATGAACATCTAGCACGTTCCCTCATTTTCCCATGACAAAATCTTATTGGCACCATGTGCAATAACATTATAAAGACAGACTATTTTGTGTGTATGCAGGGTAACCTCAAAAACATCCCAACAGATTTTGATAGTTCTTTCACCGTTGAAAAGCTACATTCGTTCTCACGGGCATAAGACTATAAAATACTTTTAAAATAATTTCATAAATTACTAAAAATTCAAAAAGGAACTACAAAGCCTTTGTAGTGGAATGTGGTCAGATTGGAGCTATAAAAGAACATGCTTGCAAAGAAGGCATCGAAATTTACTTCAGAATGCCATGGAATAGAAATAGTTGTTACTCCAAGAAATATAAATATTTGCTAAACTTCGCAGTGTAACTATAAAAACCATTGCATTGTGTTGCAAGGAATAAGCATAGTTGGTCATGTTGTAGCACCTCCGTAAACAGAAAAGAGGCATTAAGAAGCAACAACCTGTTGGCTTTTAATTGGTGTTTATCAAATACTGAAGATGTGTAAGCAATAAAGCAGTGCTAAAAACTCTGAATAACCTTTCACCTAATTCTATATATGCGTGTATGCATAGAATTTTTTATTTACTTAGGTACTTTATATTTATATCGCAAGTTCGTTGGCAGGGCATGGTAAATAACTGTATAAATAGAGAAAGTGTTAACATTACAAATCTATTAAGCTATATTCCTTATTAACTAAGAAGATTATATTTTCCCTCTATGGTCTCAGATTATGGAATTTTGTTTTCCAAAAGCCTTCGTAGCCTGTGGGAGCGGAGTATGATTTTGTTGCATATGTTAAGCGTTTGTGTATTATGTGAAAATTATGCAGGTTTTATGTTATTAAATACTTGTAGAAAGTACTAAGGTTTAAAATGCAACCTATTATAATTATGTACCAAGCGTGTGGCTCAGGTGGTAACACTTGGGACTCGCATTCGGAAGGTCCCTGTTTCGATCCCGGTGACCAAGCAATCTGGCCAATGGTTTTCGCCCGGGTTTCCTTGGTCACTAGGCGAATGCTTGGTTGGTTAGTTTCCTCTCTGCCACTTCCTGTCCCTCCATGTCATTTTAATAGTTTATCCCAGTCTTTCCAGGTAGGAAATATCCACAATGGAGTGAGTGCAGTGCTTCTGAATGGCAGAATGTACGTTCTGTAACTCCTGTTCTAGGCGTAAGGCTACTTATCCGCTATGTAGAATTTCGAGAACTTAAAAAACTGTCAAGGAGAAGTTAAGAAAGTCAGACGTTCCGCCATGTTTCACATACTTATTGAATATCGAAGCATTTTTATCCGTTATTTGGAATAGTCGGGGCTGTGCAAAGTTAAAATGATTTGGGTTAAAGGGGAGGATTGACTATAAATATTCCACTAGATCATTAGACAATCATTTTATAGAACGGGTAAGAAAATGGAATTAGTATGTCACTAGTGTTTAAAAAGCAAACCTACAACGTTAGGTAAGCCAGCTATTTATACCAAAAGCCAGGAGCTATGAAGAATTTAGTGAAAGAGATGAACGAAGAAGAAGCTATCAGATATGTAATGACAAAATTCCAACATCTCAGTGATGGTGAGATCAAAGCAAGAATCTTTATTGGACCCCAGAATTTCGAAAACAGTTTAATACTATTTAGTGAAATCTTTACTGGTTACTGAAGGGGAAAGGATGGCAGCTTGGGATGCCTTCAAAATTGTTCACCATTTCTAGGGGATTCAAAGGATGGATTCATCACAATCCATCTGTTTAATGAACTTCTGCCGATGTACTATATGCTAGGTTGTACATTGTCTCGTGAAGTTCCAGTTTTTGAACTCACTTCTCCACTTCTTTCCAAGCAATTCTAGTGCGTTGATTGACGAGCACAACACATTTCAGCAATGGGAAGAAGGTGGCGGGGCAAGTGGAAATCCTCTATGCTCGCAAACTATTTTTGGAATGTTATGACTAGGGCCCGGAGTTTGATGACCTAAGGAATATTAAACAATAACCATAAATATCTATCTTTATGACCTTAAAAAGTACTAAAATGACCTAAAAGAACAAAGAATGACAACAGATTACCTTCATTTGTTGATCTCCTTGCACAGGTGACTTATACTTTAGAACTGAATACTGAATTACAATACGTTAAAACACGTTTATAAGCTTTCATATTTGTAGGGATGTCTATTGTCAACTTTTATGGACTTACACATAGGGAAACTTATTTCAACATCAACAGAAGGTACAGACGTATGCTTGAAGCAACAGATATTGAGGGTTTGCAGCTCTTTTTCATCATCATCATACCTGACAGCACAAGTGCAATCTAACACATAGTATCATATCCCCTATTATAACCTTGTTCAGAGTCTTTTGAGACAGTGAGAGGGGCAGGTAGGCAACAGGTTGCTCGTGCTAAAGGTCACGCGTGCTGGTACTCTGCGATAGAAAAATACACTGTTGCAACATTTGCGTCCCTTTCAGACTTCTGTTACATTGTTTACATGCTTACCCCTTATTTATTTGTTTATTTAGACACTTAATTGTGACTGCTTTGAAAGCTTTTTCTCACGCTGGGACGATAAATATATATTGTACATTTATCGTTAATATATATTTTATTAATATAAAAAGCTAAAATATATGATCATATTTACTTGGACTACATTACTTATATTCCTTTCTCGTAATTATATAAATATATACCAACACAGTTGGTACTACATACGACCTCCACAAAAAGAACGAAACAAGGAAATACAAGCAGAACAATGAAAGATCATTTACATTGACAGAAATATGTACATTGGCATTTACTCAATCTTAGTATCTTATAGTTTCTGTTTCTTCTCCTTCCTCATCCTCCGAAGACCACGAATAAGTCATAAATCTTATAAAATTCACGAACGGTTTTGTTTTCATCGCATTTCGTCTTTGTTTCTAAATATCTAATTTAGTGATTCTTACTACTGTACAACTGGGAACGGCAGTTGCAACCACAGTATGTGCAATCGGCAAGTCATACTTGCCGTTCTTTCCTTTAAAGTAATTGTGCACATTTTGAATAATGTGTGCCGTCTGCTGATGTACTGGTTTTCCACGTCCTATAGGCGCGGAATTTGCTTTATAAGTAGCAGATGCAGGTAATGACCTGTTACGGCCGCCACATATTTATACGGATTTAAGAGTATTTTGTGCAATCTCTGTTATGCGCCACTACTCGTGTCAGAATGACTAAATAAACCTTGCTACTCTGCCCTGGATTGTTTTTGTTCGTACACACGCGCCGGCCACGCGATGCCCTTATCTCCTCCTTCCACTGTCTCAAAAGACTGAACAAAGTATATGTTCAACACATCTTACATTTTAGCAAAGACAAGTTTGCCCACTTCACCTACCCCTTAAAATTCATCCCAGTACATTTCCAAAATATTTAGATATTGAGGCTCTGAATCTTTACTCTATTAATATAAGAACAATAAACCAAATTAGCGAAAGATGACTAAAAGGTGCACTTGTTCTTAAAAATGACTTATAATTACTTATAACCTATAAAAATATCTTATCAGAAAAAATGTGTAAGAATATAGAAAAATGAGTCTTAAAAGTGATGTAATTTCTCTCCAAATGCTATGAGCCATGTATGTATATTTTCCACATAGCATCATCAGAAAAATTTGCAGCCATCAAAACCCGGGCTCTAGACATCATAGATGACCCAGAAGTGTATATACCGGGTGGAAGGTACTGTTTTGGGCATACGTTAACCAGGGTTTCTACATTATGAGTGTGACAAGTGTGTCCAATACGGTTATTGTCAATAAAGAACCGCTTCGTCGAAAAAAATTGTGTCAAATATTTAGTGCAATTTAGCTTCTTGACGAATGGATATAAATTAGTTATTATTTCACTAACTATCCCACAAATATTCTGTAAACAATGATGTAACGCATTCCTACATTAATTCGAATGCATTTATTCACAATTTAATGGTAATGTGATGTTGCCAAATCTCTATTAGGAAGTAAGCTTTACATGACATTTTAACATTAAATTGTGAATAAATGCATTCGAATTAAGGTGGAAATACATTACAGCATTGTTTACACAACGTTTACGCGACAGCTAGGGAAATGATAAACCATTTATATCTATTCATCAAGAACCTAGATGGCTCCAAGTATGTGACAGAATTTTTTTTTCACTACCTTCCACCCGGAATATTCAAACCAAGAGTTAACAAGATTTATTTCTAATGTTTTAATGTTATGAATCCAATGTGGTTAGAATGGACTATTTTTATAAAAAAAGAGTCAACTTTTAGATTTTATAGGTCAGCATAAGCTTCAAAGTTGTGAACTACAATAGTGGTTCATTGGTTTCTAATGTTAGCAATTTTTGCTCTTAATACAATTATTTAGCACGCTCTGCTAACTAATTTGATCACAACATAAGTACAAGAGAAATAAAGCGAACATATCTGATGTGAAGATTATTAAAGTACTTTAGCATGGTATCGCGTGCATATACTATAAGCAGATGTGAATCTCTTTTGATAAAGATTATATTTTTCCCTCTTGCATTGATTGTCTATTTAGCTTCGTAATTAGCTTTATTGTCATTAGGCTAACAATGCAATTGTTAGTAAAGAATATAGTAGTGATTTGCAGTACTAGATAATAGGAGGGGAAAGGAAAGTACACTAGAAATTATTCGCGCAGTTGGCGATGACAGTATCGCCATCTGCATTTGTGAAAGGGAAACAAGAGTTTGCGATATCTCTCGAAGGTGGCACCAGTTGCCGATGTCTTGTGCGGTGAAAGGTAGCTCACTTAACAAGGTCTTCATTCCTTTCTTTGTTGACCACCTTTGTTTCTGGTCCAAGATGCATAATATAGTAAAGATACATAAAATAGGAGCAAAACTAGAGTAAATAAAGCATAATAAGGCTTTTACTATGCCTTTTGGCTCTAATGTTCAAAGTTTGCATGGAAATGTTTGTAAATAGGTAAAACAAAGTAGTTTGATGACTATAATCGCTCAGAATGAACATAACTGTTCTCCGGTATGGAAATTATGTAAATTATAATTGAATAGACCTTGCAGAAACGTTTCCAAACAAACAAATAAAGATAATGTTACTGCGAATTTTAACAGTAAATTCTATCAGTTAATTTATAATATATCTGTGATTCCAAAATCATTCTGTTAAGCCCATTTTAAGGCCATTTCTGTGAAATTTGGAAGAAATGAAAGTAATCTTTTTGGTTTTGCTCTGTTATTATACTTAGTCTTGCAATTTCACACTATGCCATTGTTTTTCTCATAGCAACACTCAGAACACAGAAAACTTTTCTAAAATGGAAGGTCGTTATTCACTTTTTTATCTCTTGGTCGTTCAAAGAGAACGGAATTTTAAAACTTTAAGATATTTGACTATCGCTTAAAGCCTACTGTATTCCGATATTCCCCTTGCACCTACAAGAAAATCAGCAATAAGAAAATCTCTGCAAATGTTTATCTCGACTGACTTGAAGATAGAGGAGTAAGGATTTGTAAGAATAGTTCGTATAAGGGTAGAGCAAGTCATGTGAGTGCAACACATCAGATTTTTCAATATTTATTTGCTTTTCAAAGTGCTCCTTGGACTACTGTTTATAAATTAGCTTGAGATTTTCAGTAGAGCTTCCACCGTTAGGGGTTAAAAATTGTGCAGTAGTTAAAAGTAGGTACTCAATTGTTCAATTGATATTAAATAATATACATGGCCGTGGTGAAAATTATTTTTCTATACAAAACGTGTGTCCGTCTTAAATTAACTAATACACAGTTCTTCATTTAAAACCTAACGGAGCACACGGCGTTTTAGCTCTCCCGTGACCTGGCTGGATTCCTCACTACTGGCTGCCGTTGTACGTGCGGCTAGTCGATACTGGACCTCTGAAAATCCACATTGCGTTCAAGAGATCCCTCATTCTGATCGGAGACTTGGAGTTTGGTGTGCTGTTAGCGCTAGACGCATAATCGGGCCAATATTATACAAGCAGACTGTAGATACAGAGAGGTACCAAAATAACATTTTGAGCCCATTTTATCATAAACTGACAGAAGAAGAGAAATCTTATGGGTGATTTCAACAGGATTCTGCTACTGTCCATACAGAAGAGGAGTCCATGAACAAAATTAGGGAAGTGTTTGAAGACAGAGTGATTAGTGCTGACGCATGGCCTTCTCGCTCCCCTGATCTAACTGTGTGATTCTTACTTGTGGGGTAACCTGAAAGGAAAAGCTTAAGGGACCTCATGCATTGGAAGAACTAAAACAAAACATTAATGATGAAATCGGAAACATTACAGTGACACAACATAATCGTGTGAATCAGAATGTGTTCTCCCAACATAATGCTTGTTTAGCCAAGGGTAGACAACATTTCCAGCATCTTCTGGTAAGAGTGTTATGCATGCTTTATGCGTGAAGTTTATGTAGGAGCAAAGCCGGCTGTGGCACATCCAATCGCACACAGGCGAAATGTCGTGTGCCCGCTGGGTTTGAAATCAAGAACCTTGTATTAAGAAAATCATACAAATATTTTCATTATGTTTCTACAGTAAGCTCAAGCTTGGGAGTAATTTGAATTCGAGTGTTCAAGGGACACTTCATCTTAACATATAAATAGTGACTTAGTAATAAAAAACTCAATGTCTCAACAACCGTTTGACATAGCTTGTTAAACCCTAGTGTTCATATAATATGGTTTATGTAATGAGTATAGATATGTTACAAAGGTCTAAGGAATTAGAAGAAATGTCTCAGTTTTGGATTTTCATCGCCGCATTCCCTTAAAGTGTATGACTTAAAGAAAAGCCTAAATAAAACTTAAAAATACGTTATTTTTGCGAAAGTAAATACCATAGTTCTTCTCGGATCAAAAGGAAAGGATAGCAGCCATTTCATTTGTTGAAAGCATTTCCTTAACGTAGTCAAATAGTTGAAGAAAATGAACCGTAATGTGAAGAATTCACCAAAATCAATAGTTCTGAATTAGCAGTGTTGTTTTATTTATTTCACCCTTATTACTTCCAAGTTTAATATGATGCCAATTATTGCGATGTATATATACTTAACGTACAGACAGGGTGTTAAAAGTATTAATATTTGTATAAATGGTACCTTAGTGTGCATCTACTTCGGTGTGTTAGCTGCTTTAGCTCTTCGTCTAACAGTTTTCCCACGCACCAGTCATAGTTTGTTACCTGATACTTTCTGCATGGTCATAACTGTACCACGATATGTAGGCCATGGTAGCCCCTTTGTGTTTCCAACGTGGCCACTGGGAGAAAGGGAGACCCGAGCGGCAACCAGATCCGTACGACGATGTGCGCTAGCAAGAAAAAAATGCTAACGCTAGCTTGTCTTACCTTAGCCACCCGTAATATGGGTGTTGCGGGAATGAACGAGACATTCCCAGGAAGGAAGGGTCCTAAGTAATCCCGCCAAAAGTCAGGGAGAAATCTTTCCGCAGCGCTAATCCCACCGTCCTGCCGTAACACATCAACCGCTGTCACCGGATCGTACAACCCTGAAACAGATGAAAGGAAGTGATAGGAATAAGAACTGGAAGGGAAATCATGGGGGAAGGGGAATCACCCCAACATTTACCTATTGACCTGGAGAAACCATGAAAAGCTCCATAGTCAGAGGGGACGCCCCTAGGGGAATCGAACTTAGAATCTCCTAAATGCGAGGCTCACATTCACCATTTCACTCAGTTTCTTTTTGAAAACTGCCCACACAATGGCGTATCCTAATGGCGATGTTCAAAGCTGCAATTTTGACATGAGGAGTGCTCATTTTGTTATTTGCTATGGGATTTCTATTTTATCCATATCGTAAAGGCAATGAAGAAGATTAATAATTGGTCTTCTTTACAATCATTGTAAATGCAACTACTAACATTGTCTGCTACATTTGGCGGGACCAACAATCGTATGGCATTGAGTCGACCACCTGATGTTTTTAATCGTACTTGCGCGATCTGCGACGGATTGTCGAGTTTACGTCTGATGTTAAGTCCACTAACTCTGCTGAATGTTGGCATTGCTCTTCTTTGCTTTCTGTGAATACAGAATATGTACCGTGCACATCCTGCTTGTTTCCCCAGGGTTCACAAATTGAAAATACCTACTTGTTAATATTCAGATAAACAAATTCTTTAGCTGTTTACCCTCCCCTTATGTAGGACTTACACCCCCTGGGACCTACAAGCCATGCCTTGGGGAAACAAATTATACCTGTATAAAATGCATGTCATCATCAGTAAAATCACATCCACATTGTAATTAAAAGTTAAAATAGGGTACCAAGTCTTATGCGCATTAAGAATTGAGATAACTTTCCAGAGTACACAGAAATCTTCATGGTGGAACAGGAAATCCAATAAAATCGAAGAACAAGGCCACGAAGGAAGAAACCTCTTCAACATATACGCACATACATCCTTCCAATTGAAAGGGTTAATGTTGTTTTGTGACGTACAACATGTATTCTTTGGTAAATAATTTGACACTTAAATTCGATGGCGGTGATTGGACATGGTCAATGCAAATGGCCAAGTACCTTGTGATATAATTAAGGATTTAGTGTCTCAGAAACGAATTATCCAAGTAATATGAAACTTCAGTGGCTTTATTAGTAACATATGTGTTCCAAAAATGAAGCTACTAGCTCAAACATTACATATTAGCGTTTACATTTCAGAGTTTGATATACTATCCAAGTGGTGACGAAAATAGCCGTAAATCTTAGACATAATACCAGGTGAGTCAGCTGCCCCTTATTCTCGAGTTTTATGCAATCCGTATTTTATAGCCCAACATGAAAACATCGACACCATTACCAGGTTCTACCCGCGTATTTACCATGGATGTTAAACACTCGATGAAATTAGTACTAATATAGATGTTATCGCATCGCTTTTTAATATATTCCTAATTAGACAGCTGACGTTTACACTTCTGCAAATGTTCACTGGAACCAGTGAATATTGCATCTTAAACAAAATGTTTAGCGTACACGTTACTAGGTAGTTCAGTTGGAAAGGGCGCAAGACTCCGAAGTATTCTGTCTGCTGTGAAGGAGGTTCGAATCACCTGCATGTACATTTTTTTTAAATTTATTTATTATTTAAATCGTGCAAACCTCACAATTTACAAATTATGATTCTGAAAACTGTTATATTCATTTTTACTGTTTTATTTATGTTTTAAGACATTGTTTGATGTTTCTTTATTGGCGAACTATTTAGTTGTTTAAACACACCTATAAGTAGGTGCAATTGAAATAAGGATCATTCATACACATTTGAACACAGAAAGCAAGGGAATTAGCTTGTCAGAGTTTAACATGGAAGTTAAACTCAATTTTGCACACAATAAATTATTGCGCTATTAAAAATGCAGACAACCAAAAACGATTTAAATTATAATGTCTTAAACCCTCAAGGACTTCATAATTAGATTATTGTGAATTCGGTTTCCAAGTTTTGATGAACATAAAAAAAAAAAATATTTACAATGCTAAGACTCGAACCTGTGTCAATGGGGGTTAAGCGCAGAGGACCAATCACAATCCCATTCAGCTATTTCGAGACCTCCTGAAAGCACGTACCACGTCCAACAGTAGGACTTATATGCCTGGCGCTATGCCATTGCCACCTCGCAAGTTTGCGTGCTTGATTTAGCCTTTTAAGACAGTTTTAATCATTTACTGGGCGTTTTAATAGTATTACTTAAATGGCAAAAGCTATTATGTATATTAATTGAGATGAACGAGGCGTAGTTCACGCAAAAATGCAAATAGACTGTTATTTAATAATGTGTCCGTTTTGACTGTACGGGTTCATGATGGATGAGGCGTGTCTAAATTTTTCCTAATTTTTGGCAGTCAATCCCTGCTCTAAGTACAAGAATCCACCATTTTCTTTTTAGCTGACGTTGTTAGTGTACTCATATGATGGGTCCATTTTTTTCCGAGGCGTTTACTGAATTACGTTGCTATGTATACTCTAATAAAAAGTTTGTAAAATCGGCAGGAAACCGAAATTCGCTCTCAGTAAACGAGTCGTATGTTTTTGAGGTGTACTTTAGCGAGGAGTACGCTCTGTCCCTTAAAGCGCTGTTACTCTCAATTTTGCGCATTCCTATCTTTAAGAATGTCAAGCAATACATTTTAGTAAGCGCAAAACTGGACTAAGGCACACATGCCGTTGGATGGGTGGCCTACCTTCCAAAAAAATAAGGCGCGGCTGACTCACCTGGTATATAGAGAGCAGTCATTTTCATGAACATTTAGTATACTCTAACTTGTCCTTCCGAAATGCTGCACTAAATTACAGCAAAACATATTTCTTAATTTGTGTATACCTTTCGGATTAAAGCTTTAGTTATTTGTAGTGAATAGGATTTGAAAGTAACAAAAATTATTTCATCAAAGAATACTATTTAGAAGCAAAAGCATGAAAAATTAATTACATCTAAATGTTAATTATTATTTATTTATGTCAAAAAACTTACTGTTGGTGTTTTTAAACACACAAGCCGTGTGTGGGCAATGTTTGAGAGGTAGAACTGGAACTCAAAGATTCAATGCCACAGCTGGGATTTGAACCATAGACACTCCGCCTATCAGGCGGGTGCTCTAATCAAGTTACTGTGACAACCTGCCAGAAAGACATTAAGTTCTGATACCAGTTCGTGTTTCTCCCGGTAAACCACAAAGGCAGTCTCACATCAGAGACAATTACCCCAATGGTGACTTACCATTGCAAGTAGGTACTTTATGTCCCGGTTTTAAACAACCTTCAGGTGGTAATTAGGTTATTTAATCCCGGGACAAGTTGATAGGCAAATACTGAGCTGGTTCCTGTTCTGCCACGAATTTCCTACCTATCGCAATTTATTTCACATTTCACCTTCAAATTCTTCAGGTTTAAAGGACCAGGCGACTGCGCTTGGTACGTGGCGGCGGGTCGTGAAACTTGAGTTATGTAAAGGATTTCTCCCTGGCGCTTAGATGTCCTCCTTGTGTTTTCACCTGGGGGTGCCCATTCCCAAAAACCCCGGGTTCAAGAGAGCGCAAGCAGAATCACTGAGACTTCAGAATTTGTGACACTCTGGAATCGTTGGAAACCCCGCGTAGTCGTCCGGATATGATCGCCTATCGTGTCTCCTCTTCATCCCTCCCTTAAAGGATTGAGGTAAGATACTATGGGCCTACTGACAGGGTATCAGTGTGGTGCTTAGCATCAGTGAGTTAGAGCTCCTTGACTTGATTATCTCATCCTACAGATACTAAGCAATTAATAGACGGATTAATCACATTATAATTGTCTCGTCGCGATGAGGTTAATTTGGCTCGGCTACCCATTGGCCACCGCAATTTCACACATGGTTACGTTTTTAAGGGGGACCATGCTCTTCTTTATCTGCTGTGCCACAAACTTTGTCGGTCCGTCACGTGCTGCTGCAACGTATTTACCCAGAGCACCATCGGGACTCGCTGCAACTGCCCGGCATACTTATAGAGGTCCTCGTGGACAATAGACATGCTATGCAAACTGTTTTTAAATTTTTAGAAATGATAAACAAAAATCTAAGGATATAGAATTTTAGATATCGAGATTTCATTCCTTTGTACCCTTTTATAACTTCTTATTGATTTTGGAGTTTGTCTCTTTGACATATTTATGTATATTTGCTTTTATACCAGAACTTTATTTTATATCGAAATTTATGTGTGGCTTTTGCCATGATGCACTTCATAAGGGCACTGATGATCAAGTACTTGAGAGCCCTTAAAACTACATCACCACCATTATCACACATTGCAATTCCATGTAGATAAAATAAAGAGATTCTCTAATAAAAGGAAAACGTCAGGAAAGCGCCCGAAAGTTCTTTAATGAAACGAATCATCACTACAGCATCGGCATGTGAAATCGAGATGTCGTGGTAAAGAAACCTAATGTATAAATCGTTGAGCTAGTACAGAAATTGCTTAAGGGTATTTAAAAGTGCCTAAAACTGCCTGTTTTCGCCTGAATTGTTCTTCGCTGTCTCACTAAATGATTACTTCGTGCATATTACTGGTTCGCAAAGATTAATTTCATTTTTGTGAATGACTTCTTCTGAATAAGTGGTGTTTAAGCTTAATCGAAAATTCAAGCCCTTTCTAAACACTTCCCTAATATTCGGAGCTTCAGTTTCACTTAGGTTAACTCCTTTGAAACAATGAAAGGAATTAGCGCTCTAAAGCTTTGCTGTGATGCAAGTCTGCGTGTTCGCAAATAACTGTCTTGGCAAATTTGGAAATTGAGGTAATCAGATGAAGGTAATTCAAGAGGAATGTAGTTCACCTTCGGAATGAATATTGCCACGGCAAAATGACTTCTTTTCCTAGTGACATTGACGGCCATATTGACGAACGCGGAAGTTTCGGCGTGGTGTATTAAAACACAATAACCCTAAGGTGCGTGCGTCAGTAATTCCAAGCACTACTTGCCAAGAATTCTTCGAGGTCGGTAGAGGTCATTTCAGTATTAAGAAGCCACATTCTCATTGGCTTACGAAATCGCTCCACATCATCAGAGCTCTAATTCCCTGTATGACCATGATACAGCAACAACATGTACGTATAAGCTGGAAATTTCCTATTCAAAATATCGCGTCATACATTTACAAATATTTTGTAGGGTTTTACTTTAAATGGTAGGTTATGCTGTTCCGCTTTAGGGATCCAACGCTAGCATATCCTGATCCCGAACCATTGTTTAACTGCATGTAAGTCTATTGGAATTTCCGCTATTTGCCATTTGTCACACTGCAGGAGCGAGGTTTACGTGGGCCCGGGCTTGAAAATTAAGAAATAAAAAAAATTATCATATTTTTTGGTCACTGAAGTCGAAATGCCAAGAATAGCACAATTACCACAGTATTTCGTTACTAGCAACTCCATTCGTGCTTTTTTTAAATTAAATTTTGTTTGTTTGTTTTTGTCTTTGTAACGCCAGCAATCCGTAATTCCTTCTGCTTTGTAAAGTGTAAACGCAGCATATCGATATCTATATGTATACATTACTGTCTATTCACCAGCTCATGGTCTTAGGGGAAAGAAAGGGAGAGGCGAGACACTCAACGTACTATAATCCGAGTTATGAAAACCTCCACACAAACGTTATTTTGCTGTTTATGCTGCCAACTTACCTCCAATATTATTTGCGCTATGTTTACTCTCTGCTAATTCCTCTTAATTTCAGCTATAAAATGGTATGCATCACTAACTTTGAAAAAAGTAGTGTAGGAGCAGATAAATCACCACCTAGGAGTGTTGTGAAATCTGCTATGATATTGTGGTTGCAGAACAAAAGGATTCGGTGTGACAGTTCTATATCTAAAACAAATTTGTATAGGATGATTGAAACAAAGAAAGCTAAAGAGGTTCTTAAAGTGGACGCACTTTTGGTTTCATTGGGCCAAACTGTCCTTTGCTTGCCCCCATACATGTGTGCACTCAATCCCATAGGGCTAATTTGGGCCAAGGTAAAATGAATAATTAAAGACATATAACGGTGACTTATCCTTACAGATATTGCACGATATAACATTCGGGGGTAGCTATACCACTTGTGACCGAAACAGACTGCCAAGTCCTTTTAAAAATATAGGAAGTTCATGCATTTGCATGTTTTTTTCATGGGGGTTAAAAATATATGCTTTTACATTATGTGCACGAATTATGGAATTTTCAGTTATTTGGACATGATTTCATAGTGCATATAGCATCATATTTTCTTGATTTTTGATAAATGCATATTATTTCAATATTATAGCCCCTATATTGCATATTTTAATGATTTCTATGGTTTGTATTATTGTTTTCCATCTTTATAATATTTTTCATATTGGTATTATTGCACATGATGATACAACTCACGAAGATTTCAATATTATAGCCCCTATATTGTATATTTTAATTATCTTTATGGTTTTTTTATTATTTTTTTCCATCTGTATAATATTTTTCACATTGGTAGTATTGCACATGATGATGCAACTTGCAAGGTGGCGAGAACTAATGTTGAGTCATGTTGTCATGCAGTGAATCCCCTGTTTCCATCATTTCATTATATGTATGTTCGTAGAGAATAATCAGTGCGTTATCTGAAAGTTTTATAGTAGCAAATATAAAGTGCAGGTCAACGTTTTGAGCAGCACGATTATAGCAACGCTTGCCTTACCACCAGTAGTTGTGCTGTGGTCTTCAAACGTAACAGTGTTGTGAACTGGTTCCCACCAAATTAAATTAGGCGCATAAAATGTTAAAAAGCTGTTCAAATGTCGAAAATAAAACCAACTTCGAGTGCTAGATTAATTAATTTACAGAAAGAGTTTTCGGGTGTTTAATATCTACAGATAATAGGGCACTGTTTTGTGGAGCGTGTGAGAAAAATGTAGGGAGTGAGAAAAGATTTCAAATAGTTTAGCACATAAACACAGCAAAACATGCGGAGAATTTAATCAGAAAACTCGCAAACAAAGATCCTGTTCAAAAACAGCTAGTAGAGTGTTTAGCAAGTAGGGTTACTGAATTTGCCTATGACTTGTGCCAAGCGTTTTTAGCTGCTGATATTTCCTTGTTCAAAATTAATAATCCAACAGTTAAAAACTTTCTTGTCAAGTACACTCGACAACATGTACCTGAAGAAAGTACACTGCGTAATACTTATGTAGGACATTGTTACAATAACGTATTGTCAAATATACAAAATCAATTAGCGGATCAGTTTGTGTGGTTGTCTGTTGATGAAACCCCTGATCCTGAGCGCCGTTGTATCGCTAATATAATCGTGGGTGCTTTAAATAATGAACAAAAGACTACACCTAATCATCTTAATGTGTGCGAATTGTCGGCCACTGACAATGTAACTGTGACCCAGTTTGTGATGGACTCTTTGAAATTACTATGGCCATGTGGAATCAAATACGACAGGTTACTTTTATTTGTTACTGATGCAGGTCTTATATGGTAAACTCAGGACAAACTCTGAAAGCTATTTTTCCTAACTTAATTAATATAACACGCTCTTCAACACACTTCTGAGACAATACGTGCTTCTTTCCCATTGATACATGGATTTGTGACCAGTACAAAGAGAATTTTTGTTAAATCTCCTAAAAGAGTTAAGTTGTTTAGATCAAGAGGCACCTAATATCCGACTTCCTTTTGCACTAGTGTTAACTCGATGGGGAACATGGGTCGATGCAGTTTTATATTGTACTGAGCACATAGAAATAGTTGAAGAGGCTGTTAATTCGTTGGACTCGAAAGGTGCTTCATCAATGGAAACTGTGCAAAATATTCTGTTCAGGCACTGGGTTAAAAGAAGAAGATCTTAGTTTCATATCTGCCCATTTTTCTTTCTGGCCAACAGCCATAACGGCATTGGAAGCTGTAGGATCTCCTTTGCATGAACCACTTACTGTCTTCGAAAAAACAATACGTGACCTAAGTTCGGTTCCTGGTAGCATAGGACAGAAAGTGAAAGAGAAAGTAAATTATGTAATTTCAAAAACTTGTGGTAATAAACAGATGTGCAATATTCGAGACATCCTCGAAAGAAAACCATCTGTCACACCAAGAGACTTGACTCTCTCTGTGAAGCAGTTAACATCATTTAAACATGCCCCGATAAGATCTTGTGACGTGGAGAGGTTTTTCACGTTACAAAAGTGTTTTGCGGGACAACAGAGGATGTTTTACAGTTGAAAATGTGTACAAAGTGTTGGTTGTGAACTGCAACTTAGTAGTTAATACTAGCAGCGGGACCTCTTCTGCTTCAACCTCTAAGGAATAAGGTAACTCTGTTATTTATACTAACTCGTCTTGTCTACTGCAAAGGGACATTAATTGTTTTAATTAAATAGTGCATATTTCTTGGCATATTTTCAAGTTTTAAGAGCATATTGGCATGCATATTTCAGTGTTTTTAGGGCATGCACTTTCGAGCCCTAAAAATGATCATTGGAAGGGAGACGAAGGAGCTGAAAAAAACCGTTTATGCATTAATGTACTGCATGAACTGAAAATAACATTTAAGTTCGGCTATTTTGAGTGACTTCTTTGCTTTAATCTAGCGCGAAAGCACATGCCGAGATTAGCACTACTATCTAAAGCGCAACTAGAAGCGCGACTCCTGCTTCAGATATAGCTGTGTACCTGGAATTGTTTACTGACGTCTGACTGGCTGGCTGTATCCCTGCCAGGGACCATGAGCTGATGAGCAAACTGTACACACTCTTTATTCTCATCCTGTGGCTGACGCTGTGTATGTTAGACTATTCGCCTGACTTCTATAAAACCGTAACCCCGTGGCACAACATCCCATCAGGGTCAAGGCCTACCGTTGGTATTTCCTTCTTTCCTAGGACTAGGCTCGTATAGTACGTTTCTTCAACTCAACAGTATGAGTGAAGCAATTATAACTAAAGCCCTGCTTCAGTAAATTACAAACAGCTTTACACAGTATGACCACTGCAAATTCCACCTCCTTCCCTGCACCAGGACATCCTAGACAGAGTGCAATAACAGGAGTGACATATTTATCAATAACGCAGTATGCCATCAACGTTCCACTCACTGCATGCGGATTTTAGGACTTTAGTTTCCTCTATCTTTGTACAATGGCTCCTCAAGTGACACCAAGTGGCGAGTGCATCCCTTACCAGTCCTCTCAGCCAGCGAAAAGATCTCCAAATTGGTATCAGAATTCAAATCCGGATTCCGTGGCACTCAGGAAAGAAGAGTTCCGTGGACTGATAATAATGATGATGATAGCAATAACAATGATGGTGATAATGATGATAATAATAACAACAACAAGAACAACAACAAAAACAACAACAACAACAACAATAATAATAATAATAATAATAATAATAATAATAATAATAATAATAATAATAATAATAATAATAATAATAATAATAATAATAATAATAATAATAATAATAATAATAATAATAATAATAATAATAATAATAATAATAATAATAATAATAATAATAATAATAATAATAATAATAATAATAATAATAATAATAATAATAATAATAATGGTAATGATGATTAATAATAATAATAATAATAATAATAATAATAATAATAATAATAATAATAATAATAATAATAATAATAATAATAATAATAATAATAATAATAATAATAATAATAATAATAATAATAATAATAATAATAACAATACCAATAAGAAGAAAAAGAAGAACAACAACTGCAAAATATCTTGTTTAAAGTGACACTATCGGACCCGGGCTGGGTAGTACACTATAACCTATTTTCGGACTCGGGCCGGGCCGAACCTAAGAATTTTGCCCCGTGCAGACCTCTAGAGCAGCGACATATAGGCTGGAGCCCCATAGGCAGTAATATACTGCTTTAACAAGCAGCACAATGCTGCGCGTCTACCGAGAGAGATGACTTCGCAGTAACGTGTGAAGCTCGCATGCGGGAGGTCTTGGTTCGATTCCCACTCTGAGCTTGGGTTTTTAGTGGTTTTCCCTGTTGGAAGGGAAATGCTGGGATTGTTTCTCATCCACCAGGATTTATGTTCACTTCCCTTTCATTCAGTTTCCCTTCAGCTGTGCTTCCAGGTTTCGTGGGCTATGGTGGTGCCAAACAGGATGGCGTGGGTGCTTAATCAAGGAAAAGCGTACTTCCCGTGGACACCAGAGGACTGCTTGGTCGACGGCTTCTTCATTCTCTCTTTAGTTGCTATGTATTTAACGAAAAATAACTCTTTGCAGCAAACTCGTATTCGCGACATGCCCGCTGAACTGTCCCTATAAACGAAGTGCGTAATCTTCACATTGCTGCACTTCGGGCTTCTAATACAGCGAAGCGCATTAAGTTCCTGCTTTCACTAAAGTATCATACTTATTTGATTTTCCCAGGAGATAATGTTCAGCAGAGTTCAGCACACAACAAAGGACGGACGAGGCCAAGCCACGTGATTAACAACAATAAAGCGGTAACACAAAGGGTTTTGGAGCCTTTGAGAAAAATCTGACTGCGATATCGCCGGCAGTTTTGTGGAATTCGAGAAGGGTCCATGTGACGTCATCCCCTCTATATAAGAAGGCGAGGGAACAGCAGAGTTACAGCTACAGACACCAGTCAATTGTGAGTTGTGATAACACGAAAGACTGTAGACTGTGTCAACGGGGAGAAGAAAACTGTGTATTTGATGGTAACACTTTAGAAACCAGAAAAATGATAGAATAGTAACCGGACGGATTTTGTCATTTGTCGCAATACTTACTCTGTTTCTAGCAACCTTGATGCAAAGGCTACGTTCAGTTTTGAATGGTCACAGGAGCTCAGGATTTACAAATGCCAACAATTCCTATTTTTCAGTCTGAATGCTATTGGTCTGAGAATAATAATACATATACACATTATGGTAATCTGAAGAAGCTTCAAGTAATAGCAGCAATTCAGGTATAAAATACGCAGTCACGTTCGAAGGAATGCCCAGAGAAACAACCCATCCTGATACGCATGTGTTCAAAAGAGAAAGTGAATACCACACACATGAGGCTCAAGTTAAGTCTAAACACTGCATAAATACTACAAGCACTTACATACATAACACACAGATATGCATGTGTGCGTATGAGTGTATTTGTGTGTGTATTTGTGGTGTAAGAAACTGTTGTGCGCGAAAGACAAAGTCAAAAATAAATGTGTCCAATATTTCAGATTCACTTCTTTAGCAGGAGATTAAAATATTAACACACCACCTCTACATTTTTCCTTGTGTTACTGGCTGAATTAAATCTAGTGTAATGTGCAACTTCCGTAAGGTTGCAACTTATTCTAAATGATCTCGGTACATGTGTGACAATTTCAGTGAAACAGGTTATATAAAACGTTTGTATATATTTCGCACACCTTTTGGATACCTTATAGCTCGCAAAATGATTATACCAAACTAAAGCGCCACAAACATAATTGTTATGCAACGATGTAGGTTGTTTCATATTTTTTTTCTAAAAATAAGAAAGGACCCAAAAGTTAGCCAGTTTACTAGCAATGATGTGCAAAGTAAGCCCAGTTCATGAAATACAGACATTCGACTTGGCGACCGCTGAACATTTTTGAGTATGGGAAAGAAACAAACATCCCCAGTCGCTCTGGACATCTTATATCAGTACCCTGTATCCATGTAATGCTAGCACAGATATATTTGTATGCGCTTCTTGTTTTCATAATCTAAGTGAACCTGAATCCTTTTCAAAATCTCTCTTTTTAACGCAGCTAAAATATCTAAATATACAATGGAGATTTTAACTATGTTGTCACAAGCAAATTTCATCAAGGGATACCCAATATTAGTCCTACGCTGAAACAAGTAAGGAGGCAATATCACCATGCGGATGCCTGGGAGTCCAAGTACGGTTCTCGTGTGGACTTCGGCATTGTAGCTCACAAGGTACATTACATCCCCGAATTTCCCCTTCTTCCATTTCACACAATTTGTCATTTCATTTTATCTTTCATCCACTTGGTTAACTCAGAGTTGACTCGCGTTGACAAGTGTTTCGGGCGCTGCATGGCAGGGAGGAAAGATGCTCTCTGTAAAACTCCATCATCCGACGGTGCGGACTTTGGTTTCCAAATCTCCCAGGGAGGGGTTTGCCGGTTGTCACAGACACCACCGGGGAGCTTCAATCTGGAATTTTTAGACACTTTGCTTTGCTTTGTCCGGGCTCCTGGATTAGCTGTCCTCTGTCTCCTCTCATCGCACCCCTCCTAACTGGGGCTCACTCTTGTGGATGCAGGTACAAAAGACCACTTGTCCGAAGTGATGAATGCCCCCTCTCCTCCGCTTACCTTACCATGCCTTCTTGAATAATGGTTTGGTAGCATTTGTAGGTCCTTCTTTTCCCAGGATAAAGTTCAAATTTTTCATGGTTTATGGTGACTATTTCTAGCTTAAGTGACCGTATGCCTTACTCTTTCAAATAAGTAAGTCTAAATAAATTCGGAAGAGGTTACCGGATGGTCTCGAACTAAGATTCTACCCATGAAGGTACTACTGATTCGTTTTTCAAATGACAAATTTCCACCGAGCTAAATAACCGAGAGTTCTGATGAACTTCTATTGCGCCTTTTAAGGGTCCTCAACAACTGCAAAAATTAGAATATCGCTGCCCAGTTGTCCAAGTTTTACTCTCTGTTCATTAACTGGAACTGCTTGACTCATATGCAACTTCGGGAACTGACTGTGGTGGAAATTCATTCCGACAAATATGTTACAAACGTCAAAAAGCAATTCGTGTTTTTTTACAGGTAATTCATATTCGAAGCATGTCAGAACCTTTGTCATCTTCATTGCTTTTTACGTTTGTTTTATTGACCTCTTTAACTTAGGAGAGGAAACCAATAGCACTTTTCCTACTTCATAAAATAACCACTTAGGAGAAAGAACTATCTCTCATGAAACTCCTTGAAAAATTCCAAATTCGAGAAGGTTTAACAATAGAACAGAAGCTGAAGCCTCTGGATCACATGGTGTGGCCTTTATGCTAATTTTTGGAATAGAATTGCTGCAGAAATGACAGCTAACTCCGAAGAGTTACGACATAAATTGAGATACGCGACCATTTACGGAACACATTATTCAACTGCCTTAGCATCGTGACCATAACGGTTATCAAGCTTTGGCCGAATATCTTACTTAATTACTACTCTAAAGCATTTTGAGAAGCATTATTATCAGAGCACCAAATGCTACATTGGAAGTACTTTGAGAGGCTCAGACTGCAGCACCTAACGGTCACAAAGTACTAAATATTACATTATTGAGGAATGTAATTTCCTGTATTCAGACTGGTGTGATACATCGTGCTTTAGTGAAGATGAGTTTAAAAAGGCATTCCGTGATTTCGTCATTCCTGATTTATTGTTATGAGACATTTGGATATTTATAGGGTTTTGTGGCGTTTACTCATTAATCTCTACTGTGGTGTTCCCCATAATACACATGTTCCCTCATTATTAATAGAAAAATTAGTCATTTAGGTCGGTCCATTCTCTATGGATTTATTTATCACCAGCTACCTAATCCGACGTTACACGACGTTTTTAAACTCAAATGATGAATTAATAATGTAATTTATCTCCTTCCGTTGTTCATGAAGTTATTGTGTAGTATGTGTAGAAGATTTTAAGTGTGAATCCTACACTTTACGCCTTATAATTGGAATTTCTTACAGAACTTCCCCCGACAATCTTCCAAGTTCTGGAAATGTGGCATAACCTATACGTACACTTTGGCGGTGGAAAAACAATCGACCGGAATGATAGGGTAATGTTTAGATATAATTACAAGTAATACTTTACACGTTTGTGCTTTCCCTTTGGTCCAATAGTTACTTAATAATTTAAAAGCTGTAACATTTTCATAAAATGCACATATCCTCAATATTATATATAACGAAATAGATGCGAAGCTGTTGGATATGAAGATTCCACACCTACAGGCCAAAAAGCTAACTTCTTTGGAACATACACAGACTCTACGTACACTGAGAAATGTAATACTCAATCCCACCTCTGTGGCGTGATGGTAGGGTGTCTGCCTCACATTCAAGAGCTCCCGAGTTCGAATCTTGGTTAGGGTGACTTATCTGGATAAGATTTTTTCCGAGGTTTCGCTTATCCTGAGAACATGAACGTCTGGTAACTTTATCCTCTGTAGATATCTGGCTCATTTGAGCATCATTTCACCAATTCCATTAATTCATCGTCCGTTATGACATCGTTGGAGGATGTTAATATAAAAAATCTGATGTGTTGCACACTCTTATACCCATATCTTCTTCGAGTTAGTTGGGATAAGCATTTGTACAAATTATCTTATTGCTTATTGTCTTGTAGGTGCAAGGGGAGTATTAGAATACAGTTGGCTTTGAGCGATAGTCAAATATTTTAAAGCTTTGAGATCCCGTTCCCTTTGCACGCTTAACATATGACAAATGAACAACGATGTTCCATTTCTCGAAAGTTTCAAGTTTTCCAAATCTGACACAAATAACAAGGAATATCTCCAAAATGATTCACTCTACAAAAAAAAAAAAAAAAAAAAAAAAAAAAAAAATCTACGGTTTTGTATACTAGTTATTCAAAAGTCATCCAGAGTAAATAGGACTACATAGGCTATAGCCAGAAAATTCAAAATGTACATTTCATTTGACATACACATATCTTAAACATATTACATTTTAATCAAAATCGTTAGAGCCATTTTCAAGAAAATCAAAATGTTCGAAAAATGTTCCATGTAAAGGATAGTTTAGGGTGCGGCTGTTTTCTTCAAAATCTTCGTGTCGCATCCTTGAAAAACATTAAACTTAAATATCACCTTTGGTATTTAACCGACTTTTCGTTTTTGAGTTGAGTTATGGTGACACATAGACTGACACACCCGGACTTTTTTTTTTTTTTTTTTTTTTTGATTCAGGGAGTTTCAAAACATATTTCTGGCGAAATCTCGACACAGAATTTTTGGGTGGAACACAATATTTCCTTCTAGTTATCAGTGTAATGTAATGTAAACCCCGCGCGACAGCCCACGAAGGGCCAAGGCCTACTGCCTGCCCACTACAGGCGTCATTGGTGAGGTGCAGTATTGGAGGGTGGGACGTGGTCAGCGCCCCGAGCCCTCCCGGCCAGTTATGCGGTCTTCTCGACCTGGGGCCGCTACTTCTCCATCAAGTAGCTCCTCAATTGGTCCCCCCGAGACCTAACGAGGCTGAGTGCACCCCGTGGCAGACCTCCCAGAGGGGATAAAATCCCCATGCTGGTACCGGGGATCGAACCCGGGTCCTCCGCGCCACAGGCATGCGCGCTGCCAGCTGCGCTACGGAGGTGGCCTCTAGTTATCAGTAGAGAAATTAAAAAGGGAATTGAACCCGGCACCTCTCAAATGCGAAGCTCAAATGTTACCGAGGAGTTATTTCGCTAATATGATGAACACATAATAAACTATTTGCAATTGTATACGTTTGATTCAGTTATTCTTAGCACTTGTCTGCAGTTTAATTTTGGGCTTATCTTTTAATTCAGTTTTCAACGTTTCAATGCTGTGGATTGTACGTCTGTTAGTAGTATGTTTATCTGACGTGCTTCATACCCTTAAAGCTCTAAAATACCAAACTGTTGGCAAAACGTAAACCTTGGAAATACCTCTCTCCATCTTACTACTACTAAATCAACAAGCATGTGTTGAGATGCATAATAGGACAAATACGAAATGCACTCTAAGTTATATAGAGTATCCATTTAGGACCTTTGCCTGGAACTGTTCATCCGGTGAACATTACGTAACTTCCCTACGAAGGAATCCAAATCTTTCTGTTGCTGTGCGGGAGGCCTGTGAACTCGTGAGCTGCAGCCTAGTTGTGTAGGCAACCAGACTAACATAGAGGTTGCCTAACTTCTGGGCCACTGGTTTACTCTACATGAGAATCGTTTAAAGATGCAGCTAATATTTCATAAAACTTGCGCTGTTTCAGTGAAATTATTAGTAAGTAGGTGCCCGGTAATCTTCATACCACCTAAAATTGATTTGATTGTAGCTCTTCAACTGATTGTAACTGATGTAATATTTGATGTTCACGAACTCGTTACATTCTGAATCTATTAGCTTGTCGTTCACTTCCAGTCACTCCGAAACGTAATTCGTACGTTCGAGGTTTTATTTACTTGCTCCGTCACTGTTTATTCTATTTAGTCCCACTTTCGCTCCAGAACACAGAAAGACCAAATAGAAAACTTTATTCTTTAAATCGTGGCCTTGATATTCCACACTCTTTCCATGACATCGCGAGAAACAACTGAAGGTTGGCTGTACTTACAAAATAAAATAAAAGTATTGAATCATTTAAAGACATGACAATGGATACCTTGGAAATGACCATATAAATGCTTACTTGAAATAAATTGTGTTTTAAAGCAATCTCTATTTTTTGTGAAACTTGTTTTTGTCTATCAATTAGGCTTTACAAAACTATACAAAATCCCTTTTGACTAAGAAAATTGAAGGCATACGCTTTATTTGTGATATAATCGTTTTAAATATGTTAGGGAATTTTAATCAAAACAGTTGTAGCAACCCTTGAAGAAATAAAAGCAAATGGAAAAATGTAGTATGTAAAGTATAGTTCGAGGTGGGAGGATTTTCATGAGAATCCTGAAGATATTGGAAGTTAGTGAGGTTATATACCAAGTATTGTACTATATAGGGGACTGTACGTTTTGGAGCTATGCAGTTCACACACACACGCACACACACAGACACACACGCACATATACAGATACACACACACGTACACATATATAGACATAGCTAATACATATTTTTTGGATTCAGTGAGCCTCCAAACATATATTTGTGGCGAGATCTCGTATTCAAAAGCTAGATCTGTTCTCTGGCACTCTATGAGAGTAGTGATGCTAGGGATATTGCCCAATTAGCAATTTCCTTACGAGGAATTAATAAGGATTTCAATATTACAGAAGAATTAGCTGCTCTTGTCCCTCTTAAAGGGACCACTAAACCTAATGATTATATGGGGGTGCCCTAAAACCCTGAACCAGTTTGGCTTGAAATATACTAATCTATCTGGTATAACAACAGACGGAGTTCCTGCATTTGTGGGAAAACGAGAAGAGGTAGTTGAATTATTACAAGCAGAGGCAGCTAAAGTAGGAAACATTTCTGTAATACAATATCACTGCTTATTACACAAATAAAAGCTTTGTACTAAATCACTAAATTTAAATAGTGTTTTGAAAGTCATTGTACAAGTAGTGAATTTCATTCGTTCACATGGTTTGCGACATAGAGCATTTCAAAATTTTTTACAAAATCTGGATTCAAAATTAATGTTTAATGTCGCAGAGTGGGTGTTGTAATTTTGTCTTTCTAGTAGACATAGCAATACGATTGAACGAACTTGATTCAAGATTACAAGGGAAAGACCAATTGATCAATACTATGTTTGATCACGTGAAGAACTTTGAAACAAAATACGACTTGGGAGTCACAAACTTTGTGATTCCCCTGCCCTACAAGAGTCTTATAATACAAATTCCCAAAAGGAATCAGAAATTATATCAGAATTAAGAAGAAAATTCCACGTTAGACTTCAAGACTTCAAGAAGGTTATATGTTTCAATCTGTTTTCTTCCCCTTTCTCTAACATAGACAAGGTCCCCGAGGATCTGCAAATGGAGTGAGTTTATTTTGAATGTACATCAGATCTAAAGAATAAGTTTAACACTGTCGCCTTACTACAATTCTATAGCGACTACCTTCCCAGAGAAAAATATCCGGGCATAAATAGACATGCAGTTCGTTTTGCATCACTTTTCGGTAGCACATAAATATGCGAACAAGTGTCCTCCAGGATGAAACATGTGAAGTACGCAACGAGAACGCAAATCACCGACAGTCATGTGGAGTTTGCTACTAGTTGCTACTACTGCCAAACCAGATATTGGATGCCTTGTTCGTGAGAAGCAGTGCCAGGTGTCACATTGACAAGTAAAATACTAATTCAGTTACTATAATACAACAATTTTATTTAAATTTTAAAGTAAAATTTATATTAAACATACATTATTTATAATTTATATTGTTCAATTTAGATTTCGGAATTTGAGCATACAAGGAAAAAATATGTATCTATTTAGTTTAATCTTCAAGATAACTAATATATGATTAATACACTAATTAAAATAGAATATATTAGCTATTTCAAAATTAATTTGATCCTCTTTAATAGGGTAAAAAATGGAATCATGTGGTCCGCAAAGCAATTCACCTTAACAACAGTGGCCCTTTCCACCCCCCCCCCCCAAAAAAAAAAAATTGGGACACGCCTGACCCACGATGGATAAAGTACGCAATTTACGTGGTTTTAAATATAATGCCGGATGGAAGGTATTGCTTCGGCCAAACGTTAACTAGGGATTTTATAAGAGAGTAACAAATATGTCGAATACAATTATTATTGTCAATAGAGGGCCGCTTTGCCGAGAAAAAATTCTGTCAAATACTTGGAATATTTGGAGCCATCTAGCTTCTTGAAGAATGAATATAAGTTGTTTATTATTTCACTAACTGTCCCGCAACATTGTGTAAACGATGCTGTAATGTTACTTTATTTCAATTCGAATGAATTCGGTCACAATTTAATGTTAACGTGGCTTTGCCAAAGCTCTCCTAGAAATTAAACTTTCCATGACATTTTATCGTTAAATTGTGACTAAATTCATTCAAATTAGGCTGAAAATTCATTACAGTATCGTAAACTTAATGTTTGGACGACGGCTAGTGAAATAAGGAACCATCTATATCCATTCGTCAAGAAGTCAGATGGCTCCAAATATTTTACACAAATTACTTTTTTTTTCGGCGAAACGGCACTTTATTGACAATAATTATATTGGACATATTTGTTACACTCATCATATAGAATCCCTGGTTAAGGTATGGCCGAAGCATATATTTCTCAATTGTGGTAAAATGCTAAATTTAAATGTTGTAACAGCGTCAACAATATCTTTTGGATATTTTAAAAAATTATAGCCTATTTTCAATTAGAAGAACCAAAGTAAAGCTGATAAACTGTTTTTCAAATATTCTAGTGATTTCATATGATACTTTCTGCTTCTAGCATGTCATTCATTCTCATCCATATTTGCCTTAGTAGAATACCGTTTTTGAAACAGTACTATAACTCATATTAAAACATTCGTTAATATCACTTACATTTCTTGCCATATGTTGTTCCTAACAGCTTAGAAACACTCTGAGATCTGTATAGCATTACTTTCAAGCATGGCGTAATAGTTCGTAAATTCTGCTTGACATGCTGGTGTTAAACATAACTGGATCAGGTATTTCAACCATAAAAGGGACAACTTATTAGCATTAGGCATGCTCTTGGTTAGACAGGTATTGGGGAACGCAGGGACGATGACATCATGCAGAAACACAACTTTGGCAGGGCATCTTTCAAACTGGTGACTATCTCTGAATATACAGGGTGACAGGAAAATACTGTACAATTAAGAAATACACTCATAAGAATCAGAATAGCAGAAAGTAATTGAAAAATATATTATAACCTAAGTATTGTTTAGCAACGGAGTGAATGCTGTGTTCTGTCACTCAACTTCTTATCTCTGCAGAATTGTAAACTCTACATACTCATATTTCCTTTAAAATTCCGCAATTTAATTTGCTTAAGTGGCGTTTTTCTTAAAATTCCTTCTCCAATTCGTTTCTTAAATTTTGTCTGAATTCAATACAATCTGTGCAAAAATGGTTTGAGTTGTTAATGAATGTTTAAACGATTAGATAAAATTAAATTGGTTGTAACATTTTCACAACCACTCACAGTCAAGGTCAACAGGAGGGAATTACGAGATAATGCAATTTCTACAATGTGGACAGTGAAAACAGCTTTTGTAATATTTCGCACTAAAGTATTACATGTTTTAAAGTGGTTTCGATTGCTTATAATCCGTGATAAGAATATTGTTTAGTGTTATTATTTATTGTTTAAACTTACTCCTGAAGTAATATTAGCACATGCCTTTGCAAAAATGTGTTATCTAAAAATGTTGATTTTTGCATGCCTCCAGTTAAGAACTTATACTCTAGAATGTAAACTTTGTGATTTGTACGTTGGTAACATTCGCTTCCACATATTTGTTCTCAACCTACATCGCTTTGTGCTGCTTCATTCAGAATATATGGTCAAGTGTACGAGCAATATTGCTGGCCTAAACTGGCCCTTGCACAAGACTTCATTCAGATAAGGGTAAGGGTATGCACGAAGGGGAACACCTTGTGCTCGGCGACCTACACAGATCTATTGTGGATAACATCCTCCAGAAGCAGGGATGACGAGAAGGAAGCACGCGGTGCCACAGGACCGCAGCCAGAGACGCGCGGAAGTCCCTAACAAGCGCTGAGATTTCTTCATCCTGGCGCCAGGCCCCGCCCAGCAGTTACCGGTATCACACAACTATCCCCACCCAAGGAGGACAGCGGCCGCCCAATGCCACTGAGAACAATAGTTACACTGCCCAAGCATCCGCGCCATCTGTCTGACACACCTGAAAGATGATAAGGCAATGGAATGAAGGGAAATTATGGAAACGAAACCGTGGTATGAAATTTAGCACCTCAACATTTTCCTAAGTGACAAGGGCAAACCACATAAAAACCAAAGAGCGGGGTCACCGGAATCGAACCCGGAACCTCCCGAATGCGAGTAGCCCACGTTGCCGCCTCACCACTTCGCTCAGTTCGTTCAAATAAAGTTGTGCTGTATGTCCAATATCCGCTAATTTCTTCTGTTTACGTGTCGTTGTAATATGTGTAAAAATTCTGAGGAGGATGTTTGCCTTAAATAATAACCACACAACTTGATAACTTCAACAAATTCAGAAGTAAATGCATTTAGCAGAAAATTAAAACATAATTAATTATGTGCGGGCAAATTGTTTGTGGTGGTTTTGGCATACGCAGAGCAAACATTGCTTAAAATTTGCATAGATGGAGGCCAATGGAATGAAGAGCAGTAGGACGACCTAATGTTCGCTGGGAGGACATCGTCATGGACGACCTACGGAGAACGAGAATAAAGAACTGAAGGATTTTAGATAAGGACACAAAGAGTGGAAGAAAATTGCTGAGAAGGCCAACATATTCAAATCTAAAGTTCTATTGCCTTAAGAAAACGACTTTGTGAGAAGGTTGTTTAAGAAATAATTTATTAATAGAAATCAAGGAAACTATGAATTAATAACGTTTTAATTATCAAAATAAAACTTAACTAAAAGAAGTTAATGCATAAGCGTGGTTTGACGATTCTCTCCGATCACAGATGCGCTGATCACTATTTCTTTCTTCTGATATGAGAAAACGAAAGTATTTAAATGCACTTTTCTTTTGGAAGAACAACTGCAAACAATGAGAAACATTGTTCAATTTATGTATCGACAATTTTCGTGAAATTCGCTTGATCTCTTATCCACATTTCCACGATTTGCCTGTGTATTTGATTTAGGATCAGTCAACCACCCCAGGGTTCTCCTGTTACTGTAGTAGAGCTTTGCACATAGGCCCTTTGGGTTTGCAATGTACCTCCAGAAGGACGACCAGATTCGCACGACGATGCGCGCTAGCATTGTTTTGGTCCCTAACGACCCAAGCCCTAAAACTAGTGATCTTGCTTTAGCGAACTTCCACCTTGGAGTCCCAGAATGAAACGAGTCACTCTCAGGAAAGGTTACTGGCCGGCTAGCCAAGCGAGAGAGAGAGAGAGAGAGGGAGAGAGAGTGAGAGAGAGAGAAAGAGAGAGAACAGGAAACCTTTACAAAACACAAATTCTACCGCCCTGTCGCAACGCACCAACCACGGCTGCCCGGTCTAGAACCCTGAAATATATGAGTGGAAATTTATAGTAGAAGAAGAAATATCCCGAGAGTCATCCACTGACCTAGGGAGTGAGTGAGTATTGTTTAAGAGCCCGTCGACAGCTAGGTCATTAGGGCCCTAAGTCCAACTGACCTAGGGAAACTAAGAAAAATACGTTGGTCAGAAAATCGAACCTGGGAGGTCCCGACTGCGAACCTGACATGTTACCATGAAGTTCGATTATCTGAGCTATAATAAAATAACCAATGAGAATATATCATGTAGACGTTCATGGCTAGGTCCCAAATGATAACTCCACCCTATATCATCTGGAAAAAGCAATTGAAGGTTAGTCTATGACTTTCATCACTGCACAAGCAGTGGATAATCCTTGTACGCACTACAGTGGAAAACGAAAGTCGTCAGGAGCTCAAGCTGTTGGAAGGTACAATATTTTCACGAACCCTATACTGTCATTTCTAGTTCACCATGTCTCTGCGGCCAATCAAATCAGCGAGACAGCTCTGAAAGTAATCTACTGTGTCGCTTTGCTGCTGACCTTGAAACAGGCAGCATTTCTATTCCAAAAAAGGTTGAGGCCAAGGACGTTCATGTCAAACCTTCTCTCATTTCGTCTGGTTAGATAAAAATTACGTTCACTGAAGTAATTTCTGCGCAGGACTCACAAAACCCACGAATGTTATACATAAATACAAACACTGTAGAGGCGTTTGAGGTATAGTTGTTCAATTGGTTATATATTTTACGTTACTATAACAATTGTGCAATAATCTTCAAAGTATCACCTATGACTCATTCACTTGAACATCTAATATTTTTTATGTCCGTAGCATTCTCTTTCTTTAAAGTTAGCAGCTTTTTCTACTATTTCTGTATGCTAATTGTAGACCAAATGAAATGTATTAGAAGCATTCATTTTACTTCTCCATTGCAACGAAATGACACAATTTATTCTGCAACATTAATTATTATATTAACGATAATGCCTTACACTTAGTGGTACTACTGCATGCTCAAGTTACTTGAGGATGCAGCCTTTGATATTTTTTCAAGTATCAATAACATGTGACACTGTATGCATTAAACATTTAGGACGATGTGTAATAGGGTTTACCTTTTGTACGTATTGCAATGAAGGAGATTAAACATCTTTAAACTACATAGAAGTCTCAGTTCTAAACCAGGGGCGTCATTAAGGAAAAGAGAGGGAGGGTGTTCAAGCTCATGTTCAGGTTCAAACTGTACATTCACCCTCATTACACCGTCATCTACCCGTAAAAATACACGGCACATTTTAATTGTAAAATTGAGCCCCATATGTGTAGATATTTTAAATACTTTAGTTTTTGATCAACGGTCGTGCTTTCTCACTACCAATTTGTTTAAATCAGGTTTCAAAGTCGAACAGCTTAGCCGTAGAAGATAAAATAAATCTATATATGTTAATATAGACTTGGAAATCCTTTCCGCATGATTAACTTTTGAAATACAGTAACTGGCCCAAACAGATTGTTGAAATGAAAGCATATGGCGGGTTATTTTTTCTTTCTCTACTATGTTTGGTAAAGGATAGCAAGTATTGTATCCCACTCAAAAACTGTTTAAATGTCACCGGAAATATATGTTTTGAGACCCTCTGAATCCAAAAAAACAGCATTTTTACAAAAAGATCCGTCTGTAAGCCTGGACAGCATAACTAATAAATGAAAAGTCGGTCTAGAACCAAAGTTGGTATTTGAGTTTAATGTCTTTGAGGAATGGGACAAAAAAATAAAATAAAATAAAAACCTGCATACTGGACACCGGCGCCTAATTTCTTAAACCGGGGTCAATATTCAGATCTTTATTATTTTATTACATATATAAAACAAACATACATTTCAAAAAATTTACAGATTAATAAAATAAAGTAAAAATAAAAATAAAATAATTTAAAGCACAAAATTTTAACATCCTAAAACCACACCTCTTCTAACTAAAATTAAAGAAAAAAAAAAACAAACAACAAATTACCAAAATAAATTATAAAACATTTCATTTCATCCCTAATCACACATATTCAAAACTTTTATAAATTTAATAAAAATCTATAAACATTTTAAAAACTCACCTCTTTAAGCACAAGCTGTTATAAGTTATTTTATAACGAACTCCATCTTTCAAAATAAAAATTTATAAAAACAAAAAATTTTAAATAAAACTATTACTGGTATCCAGTAATAAAATAAATAACTGGTAATCAGTTACCACTAAATCTACAAATATAAAAAATCCATAACAAAACAAAATATGACCGCCGGAATCCGGTGGCCATCTTGGTACTGGTACCCAGCACCAACTCACTCCTAACTTCCTTTACTCCACACTACAGCTCAATTACACTCATGCATAATTATATAAAATACAATAATCAAAATAACAATTAAACATAAGCAAAATTACACTTATTTGAAAGAGTACACATAAACATCATATAACACGAACAATGCAAAATTTAAATTCTTCAGAACCTCAATTAAATAACCCAAAAATACAAATTATCTTCTAACCTCCAAAATAAACAACAAATCCTTCAAATTTCTCAATCTACTAAAGTGAAATGAGGAATGGCACAAGAAGATTTTGAAGAAAATTGCTCCAACCTAAACCACCCTTTACTTGGAAAATGGTTCAAAAATTTTGATTTTCTTGAAAACGGATCTAACGATTTTGATTAAAATACCATATATTTGTGAAATTTTTATGAAAAATGAAATATATTGAAAAATCACTATATGTTGAGTACATATATATTGATTTTTCTGTCTGTAGTCCATGAAGATCTATTTACTCTGGATGACTTTTGAACAACTGGTAAACAGTAGGAGATAAACCACATCTTACAAAGCAAAAATGTAGATCTTGCTAAAAAACAATCTACGTCGACATATTTTTTGTACAGTAAAGCATTTCGGAGATAATCCTTGTTATTTGTGTGAGTTTTGGAGAACTTATACTTCTGTCAAATGGAACATCGCTATTCATTTTTATATGTTAACCGTGCAAAGAGAACGGAATTTGAAGGCTTTAAAAGATTTGACTATCGCTCAAAGTCCGCTTTATTCCGATATACCCGTTGCACGTGCAAGAGAACAAGCTTATAGATAATTCCTGCAAATGCTTATCTCAAGTAACACAAAGAAGATATAGGAATAAGAGTTTGTAGGAATGGTTAGTACAAAAGTACAGAAAGTCATGTGAGTACAACACACCAGATTTTTATAGAGTCTGTTGGAGAACTGGGTATCAATTCCTCAACCATCTGTTGTCGAGTATGGCCTATATGGCAATAAAATTAATTATAACCTTGAAAAATGTGGTAGCGCCTGGAGTATGGCTTTTTATCTGCAAATATTAATTACAAAGTAAATAACAAGTAATAATAATTACACAGTGGAACAAATTTGTACCTTTTATTGTGCCGCGATATGAAAGTAGGTGCTCCTTACCAATCCACATATGCTGATTACGAAGATGAAATCAGAAAAGTCCCATCACATACCAGTTTTTGTGGAAAAGATATACCACATGAACCACTTGGCCTATTTCATATAAATGGCAGTATATGTTCTGTCCATAAAAAATAAACTGGCAACTTTAAAGACACTTGGGAGTGAATATTACAGTACATGAAATACAGATAATAGAATAACATTATTTTTGTATTCCGAACTCCCCTCCCCCCTCCCAAGAAAGCGATGCTACTGAATAAAGAATACAGTATACTCATAATTTCGAAACTTTTCTTAGAAACCATCAATATCACAAAGTATGTAGAGACTAATAACTTCACTTCGATAAAATTGAGTTGTACTTATTACACAACCAACGCGTTTCAGCGGCTTGTCTGTGACATTTTCAAGATAACCTCAGTTTCCTGGAAACATTTGGTTTATGAATGCATGGTAAACATTCTTGTAGGAACATCTAGTAGCAATCCGCATGCAGGTTCGGTGACCATCTTCCCTTATATCGTCCTTCCATTGCAGTTATATCTTGATGAAATCTCTCACCATGTTCACCACTCACATCTTCAAGATTAGACGGGAAAAATCCAAATAGGAATGAAGAAAATGTAATTTCCAGGACATGTTGCACTCCATAAACGTGTAACAGTCCAGCATGTGTTCTGTCAGTTCCCTGCTGTTCTAAGATCTTATATTTGCCAAGAAACTGCTGCATACATTTTTGAATGCAAACCAAGCTACTTTTTCAGTATCTGTCTAGAATGTTTCGAAGATATGTAGTGTATTTCATCAGCACACGACTCTGAGATCCAATTAAAACATCTTTAATCTTGGCATTACTAATGTCAGGAAATTTAGATATTAAATATTGAAAACCCCACCCATCTTTGTACATTGCTTTCAAAAGTTCTTCACAAACGAAATTTTAGATGCAGCACTGGTAACAGCACACTGCGTTTGTTAACAAGGGATTCATGTGGCACTTCTTTCACCAGGATTGAAGCTTTTTATTAAAGTCCAGTGTTTAACTGCATAATGATATTTCCTTGCCATATTGTCCCAGTGACACAAAAACAGAAATTTTTATAACCAGTTTATATTCTAAACGGTAGTTGCATAATTTTGAGATCACTGCAGAGTTTCTATTTTTTAGCCAGTGTATTTTAGAGGCAGTCTCATGTTATCGTAGGCCACTGGTGTGGATGGTTTCTTGTTCCCATTATTTAAGCTTTGAGAGTGCTTTTTGAGGAATCTATGAATAGGCACCATTCTTCTGGAATATGAACCATACCAAATCCTTTAACCATCCCAAATACCAAAACCTCTGTCATTGAGAAAAATGGATAGACCAAGATGTCGTTTACGGAATGATACAAGCACTGGCGTTTGGTTGTAGTAAACTTTTTTCTTGAAGACGAGACCCAGGTAACACTGCCTGCTTTTTAAAACGATTTAGATCTCTTGAAAGATCCTTCAGTTATGCCTGTTATAATGGCTGTGGCAGCAGCTGTGATGTGGATGGTATGTAGTCATAATATCTGTGATCTGTTAGATTGTCACTATTGTTTGCCTGCTTCATCTTGCAGTGTGCATTCCGCTGGTGGTTTTGCAACTGGGAGAGAATCAGAATGCGGAACTGAGAGCATGGCAGATTCCAAGTTTGGAAAAGAAACTGTGTCTTTGATTTATCTGAGATTCCAGTTCCCTTTGTTAAACAAAAGTAGCAGTCTGTAATGTGATCTCTAGGTTCCTTCCACACCTGTAGCACACCTAATGGCATAGATGTGTGAGTTCCGTGTAACCAGCGTCTTAAATAGCGGGAGCAACGCGAACAACAGCTCTGTAGTCTCCAACGCTTACCCACATTTACTTTTATTTCAAAATACAACTCGTACGTCTTTTTGACAAACAGTACAACTCTACTTTATCTGCACCAATCTTATATGCCCAATCTTATAATCTTTATGCAGTGGCGATAAAATAAACAGAATGTGATAACTGCTGGGGCAGTAGAAATCATACTGTCTTGCGCAGATAAAAATGCGTTTCCAGAGAAAAGTTTATGCGATAGCAAAAAACAGTTTTGACTATCGTAATTGGCGCACTGAGCTACATTGGAATCATATATCTTTGTTCCGAGGAAAATTTCACTGTCGCACTGTGTTATCACTATTTGTTCTATGAAAATATATATACAACGCTCTTGTCATGTTTCTTGTTGTTTTTCTTATTTAGTTGTTAAAATGGCGTCTAATATTAACATGAGTACGTGGTGTAATGAATAATCACAAAATAATCAACATTATTTTTCATTATATAAAATACAAAAATATTACTCGTCCATTCTTGATGAAACACGCCCTTATTCATTCTACGATTTACTAGTTTGAACTGCACCGTGTGGCCTGCTGGCATGGAGGGAGGTACACAACGGGGTAGGGGACATGGCTTCTAGAATACCCTTAATGACACGCCTGTTCTAAGCCTTTTGGGCAAATTATATAATTGCAATATCACTTAACTCTGCAGGATGCATGTAACTGGTAAAGTCTTCTAACATACAAATGGCTCGCCATAGAGAGTAGCGTACCAGGTAGATATAAGGTATACAAAGCAGGTGGACACGTCACGCAATGCGACCCACGCAAATGTATTGGCTAAACCTTCACAAGAGGCTACAGGCCGCAAGCAGACGGGCCGCAGTGAACCGCGGAACTCTTTAACATGTCTTGGTTCGAAGACCCGACTCTCTAGCGGAGTCGTCCAGAGAGGGTGAAGAACGACGAGTATGATCAGACAGTTCTCTGGCGTCCACGAGGAATACGCTTTCATTGGAGCAACCATCTACGCCATCTGTAAGTCGCGTCACACGCCACGAAACCTAGAAACACCTTGAAACACAGAAGGAAAGAATGAAATAGAATTGAGGGAAAGGTAACCCAGCATTTCTCTACCAATCAGGGAAAGCCATGAACATGTCAACCACATATGAAGTGCTCGATGGAGATCGAAACTGGAGCCTTCCAAATGCGAGACTTACATGTTTCTGCAGAGCCAACTTGCTTGTGCAGTACAGATTATCCTTAATTATTATTTACCACATTGTGATGCTTATCGGAAGCCATCAACCGATCAACCTATCAACAGGTGGAGAAGAGATAGGCTGATAGGATAACACTCTCACTTAGTTTAAACACCAGAAGCTTTATCAAGAGATAACGGGTTGTTCTGTGCGTTCCTTATTCCCGCCTCCGGAACATTTCAGAGGTCTGTAAAAATTCCAGCGGCTATATAAGCAAACGTTCTCACGAATGAGTGAGTTAATAACTGAGTTCGTGAGAACGTTTCTGATGCAACAGCTCTTGAGTTTGTGACGGCAGTGTGATGCACACTGTTGCTTCCGCAGGAGATTTGAGAAGACCTATGTTCGATTCCCTAGCGAACGAATCATCGAAGAAAGAGTTCACTTCACACGTAATCCCAAGGTGACGTCGCGAACAAAGTGAAGTGAAAGAGAAAATTGAACTAGATGGCTTTAGTGAAGTGACGCGTGAAGTGAAATCACGGTAAAAGTTGAACTAGATCACATTAGTGAAGTGGTAGTGATACTCCATCAAATGGAAGTGGAAATGGGAATGGCAATAAATTTAGCATTCTAACGTTCTACTGGAGCACAAGTAGTTGTTGCAGCGATGTTTATTGTGGTGAAAAGAAATGACAATGGCTCATACATGCTATGCACTAAGTTGGGGTGAACCAAGTTTTAAGGACCTTGAGAACTCTTTATTTTCAGTATGCATGCATCCTTACTGTTTCAGCAGGGCTTACCCATAAGGCGAAAGCTGTTGACATAGCCCTATAAGAGAAGATATGGTCCTGTGACATGACAATGTGCTAGATTATGGAGCTCTGGAATCCGAAATGCGTCTGGATTTGATCCTATCCATGGGGTTGAGCATTTGAAGTGTATAGGATCATACCTCCTTACACCGAGTGAAATGGTCCCATGTGAGGCTCGCATTTGGGAAGTCGTGGGTTCGATTCCCGTGGCTGACCGTCCTGACCCATGGATTTTTTTCGGGGTCACTAGGCGAATGCTGGGAGCAGACAGAGCTATGGACCGGACAGAGTGAAAGCCTGGAAGTGGATGGCCAGCCCAGCGCCAGGTATGAGAGTGAAGAAGAGGATGATATGAATGCAGGCGAAATGGATGGATGGATGAAAAGGTGAGGATGGAGCAATTAGTGGAATCAATGGCGAGGTAAACCGCAGAACCCAGAGAAAACCTGTCCAGACACCGCTTTGTCCACCGAAGATACCACATGCCGTTCCCTGGGATCGAACCCGGGTCATTTTGGTGAGAGGCAAACGGTCTAGTCGCTCGGCCATGGTGCCGTGAAAGACCATTTCCAAGGGTCCTAATTTCGCTAAAGTCACTATTGCAACTCGGGCTGTCAGCTTTTAAGTCATATCCAACACAGTAAATCTGTTTCTTACTTCATCTGATTACCCTCCCCGTGTGGAGGACTGACACCCCCAGTATTTACAAGCCTGTGCCTAGGGTCAGATACCTATTGGGGAGCAAACCAACCTATGGACCGGACAAGGGTGGTAAGCCCAGTACTAGGTATGAGAGTGAGGGAGAGGATGATATGAAGTGCAGGCAAAATTGATTAATGTAAAGGTGATGATGGAGCAGTTGTTGGAATGAGTGACGGGGGAAGCCGAAGAAAAGCCGCCCAGACGCCACTTCGGAATGTAAATACTATACGTAAGTATTTCTTATCAAGGAAAGAATACGATTCGGGGTGAGTGAGTGAGTGTGTTGGGTTTAAGGGCCCGTCGACAACTTGGTCATTAGGGCCCCGAATACGATTCGGATAAATTAAAACCAGAGAAAACAGTCTGCAAGTAAGGAAGCTGCTTGTTTGAGGATTATTGGGCTAAGATATTTCATTTTTGCGTTTTTCAGCAGCTGTTGGGCTCCTTTATAAGCAGTAGAATATACGGTCGAAAGGCAGGGGCCCTAGCAGCCTCGGCAGAACCTCGCAAGTAAGCCCGAAGCCCCTTCATGCTTCTAGCTTCAACCCTGGGAGGAAGGAATGAGGGGAGAGACCCGAAGATGCGGATCCCCATGGCCGCGCCCGCTAACGTGCCTGGCCTTGGTGTTTTGTGGCGCAGGTGATAGCGGGTTCGAGTCCCCACCTCGGGCATGGGTGTTCGTGTACATGTGACAGAATAAAAAGAGTAAACAATCGGTAAAGTAAAGAATAAACAATAGGCGACTTTATGAAATCGATTCTGTAAGCTTGTTTTTACCTTATACATCACATGTATTCCAAACATAATGAGCGGTGTTAATGTCATTGACATTTAAAGCTGCTGTATGCCGCATGTTCTGCTTGGAGTCACATGGTAAGTACTGGCAACCAGATATTAACAGTAATCACTGTATGGTGGGGCGGGGTATCTGTACCAGTGTTTGGACTCGTGACCACCTTCTCCTTAAAAATAAAATCACGTTAGCAGTACATTACAAAGGAATTTACCTTCACCGACATATCTAAATGTGCACTGCCGAAGGTCACGAATTCCAGTACCGTTTAATCTGCGAAGCATGTCCCGTCATGTGCACCACTAACAGAGGCACACGTTCTCATTCCAATGTCTTTCTCAAAATCCGTTACTAGTTTCATGCATTATCGAAATGCTTGTTTAGGGTAAGTTGGTAGTTAGGCCTTAAGAAATTGGCAAAAATTAAGGCCATATTCACTTCAGCATACTATATACCATTAGTCACAGAGCCATGATTTGCTTTTTTTTTTTGGAGGGGGGGGGGGGCGTGAGGGGAGGTGCACTTAAATGTTCTTTCTACTTGATAAATATGTACAGAAAGCCTTTAAAATCACACAAACTTTTTTAAAAAGTACTTTAACAAAATATATTTTTCTAAAAAATTGAATTATATATACAAAGATGCATTTTTCTTTTCTCATACCTGTCAGAATACACATAAATTTTACTCACACCTGCATAGAAGTGGTGGAAGGTTCCCTTACAAACATTAATGAATTACATTCATTATTATCATGTCGGGCAGAGGTTTACCATTCTTATAGTTTTCTTTCCTTTTTGGGTGGATAGAGTTTTGAAAATCTGAATTTGTCTAACGCAGTGCAACGAATCTAATAGCAAAGCTTTGTCATGGATCTGGTAACATGCACTGAAAATTTAATATCTCTATCTAAAACAGATTTTCTAAAAAACAAACCAAGAGCTTCCAAATCGAACCCATGACTTCCCGAATAAGAGCCTGTCACGTTACTGCGGCTCCATCTCGTTCCGCACCTAACTTCAACTTATCCATTTAAGTGTTTTGCAGCTCCTTTTAATTTACTAAACAATGGATATTAATGAATCCTGTTTTGGCACAGGAGAAAATTAATATTTTGTAGAAAGCTTCGTTACAAATGACAATAGTGGCCGGTAAAAGAAAGTGATGTCTCCAAATAAGATTGTAATCTGTGAGTTGAATACACACGAATGCCTAGAGGCAATTGGTTCATGCGGAACACGAAGATTGTAATAATTTAATAAGGAACATAAACTCTCGTCTCTGTAAAGGAAGGATTACATACAATGCGGTTCTAAAATTAAAACTCCTGCTTCGTCCACATGAGATGGAGCGATGCTGCGGAAAATTACCAATCAACATTTTAGAACCAGTTCTGATAAGATAGCCAGGGTGGAATGGGGCGGGAGAGTATTTGCGTTTCATGAAGGTCACTACCAGAAAAAGGTGGTGCTGAACCAGTTCAGTATGTCGGTATCGGGCAAAATAGGTGTAAGTCTGTGTACTCAACATCTCTTTTTCCCTCTTTCTTTTCTTGGAGCCTCTGTACTAGTTTGAATCAGGGTTATAGTTGCCCGGGAAGGGTTTCCTATGAATTCTTCCCTTACATACAGAAGAAAAGCAGAAAAAAAATACTGCGTCTCATGAGACGAATAACTTTTATCACCATCACCATCATCATCATCATCATCATCATCATCATCATCATCATCACCATTATTGTTGTTGCTGTTATCAATTATTATTATTATTATTATTATTATTATTATTATTATTATTATTATTATTATTATTATTATTATTATTATTATTATTATTATTATTATTATTATTATTATTATTATTATTATTATTATTATTATTATTATTATTATTATTATTATTATTATTATTATTATTATTATTATTATTATTATTATTATTATTATTATTATTATTATTTTATTATTATTATTATTATTATTATTATTATTATTATTATTATTATTATTATTATTATTATTATTATTATTATTATTATTATTATTATTATTATTATTATTATTATTATTATTATTATTATTATTATTATTATTATTATTATTATTATTATTATTATTATTATTATTATTATTATTATTATTATTATTATTATTATTATTATTATTATTATTATTATTATTATTATTATTATTATTATTATTATTATTATCATCATCATCATCATATCATCATAATCATTATTATTATTTTTATTATTATTACTATTATTACTATTATTATTATTATTATTATTATTATTATTATTATTATTATTATTATTATTATTATTACTATTACTACTACTACTACTACTACTACTACTACTACTACTACTACTATTACTACTACTACTACTACTACTACTACTACTACTACTACTACTACTACTACTACTACTACTACTACTACTACTACTACTACTACTACTACTACTACCCGCAAGTGCTTTTCGTGGTGGACGAAGCGGCGTCTGTATGGGTTTTTTTCGGGTTCTCCGGTTTCTCCCACCACTCATACCAACTGCCCCATCATCGCCTTTCCCTTCATCGATTTCGCCTGCATTTCAGCTCATCCTCTTTCTGACCCTCATACCTGGTGTTTGACTGTCCACCCGCTTCAAGGTCTTCACTCTGTCTGGTCCATATGTTCCTGTGCTCCCCGACAGGTATCTGAGCTTAGGCACTTGCTTGTAAGTCCTAAGGCGTGTAAGTCCTTCATTAGGGTAGAGTAATCAGATGAAGAAGATAATAATGTTAAATTTCCTCATAGAACTATTAGTTACACTTATGCATAAAGGATGCTGTTTTTCACAATAATGTAGTGCCATTCGCCTTGTTTGTCAGCCAAGCCGCCACTGAGAGGGAAAGCTACCCCTCAAACTGTTCAACATCGCAGCACGGAGCGGCATGACACAGACTGTAACGTCTGTGGTCCACATTCCTGAGGTTCTAGGCTCAAATCCCATGAGTGACCAATCTAACTGGGCTTCCCTAATTCATCTAGGGACCCAAAGTTCCACCTTCGATCTAAACAATAGTAAAAATGAAAATAGAAGAAAATAGTGAATGCTCTGCCATCTATCCATAGATAATAAAAATAGGTAGTCTAGATGGCACCCTAAGGCCACCTGCCTGGCAAGTGGAGTTGAAGTTGCCTAGCACTAAGGCCTCTTTGGACACATGTCCAAGCTGCCATCTGCTCCTTTGTCTATATTTAATAACAGAGTATCAAATGAAGTACCACAAATTGCAAATAATTGTGAAACCCTTAATTTTGTTTCCTTGTCCTTTATTAATATCAATTACAAATAGACCACGAAAACCACCGATTCCTTTAAGACCAATAGCAACCCTGATTTTAAGGAACTGGCAGACACATGCTTACTCCACGTGGAGTCTCTGCCGGTTGCTATTGGTCTTAAAGGGTAACGGGGAGGAGTTTCCCTTTTCTGCGGCGCGGTGAGGGATTTATGACAGTCATTGTTGTGGCTAGCACAAATTCCAAATTCCCTTTGTGATCCAGCTGCACATGCGTTGACAAAAACTGACTCTACCACTAAAAGCACCGATTCGCGAAAATAAAAACTCTTCAAGAATAGCGGGCGCTTAATTTAAGCCGTGACGTCATATAGAGGAAATGCTACATTTTCTCAGCGGTATCTGACTTGTTCGAAACAGTGGTGCGGGTTTTACCACTTGCGTTTCTTGGAAATGGTGGCTTGGGTTTTCTAATGTGTTTCACGGAAAACTGAATACAATATCTGGAAAGCCCGAGTTACTGCTATCGGAAATTGTTTTAAAATTGATATGACGACTTTAATGAGGTATTAAAATTTCACCAAAATATTACTATGGATGAAGCTTTTTTGTTATAAGCATTCAATTCTACACTCTGTAATCGCATAATATTTAGAGGGTGTCATTACAGTTGTACATATTTTTATGTATATTTCGATTTTCACACGAAAATATTTAAAATATATAATTTATTTACTAATCCTTTTAGAAAAAAGAAATGAGAAATGTAATTCATTCGTGTTGGATATCGTAGGCTAACAGTAACAGTCACGCTTCAAATTACTGGCAATCTCAGGAAACATGAATACCGTGATCTTAACAGACCTTACTCTAAATGTTTGTCTGCAAAGACGAAGTGGGTTACTAGAATAATGAATACTGAATACACATTGCTCTTGTATAGCAATGTTGTATTGCATATCGTGATGTTATAGGATGAATGTTATAGACCTGAAGCCACTTTTAAGCTTTTATAATTGTTCAGCCACTCTGCATTCCAGTTCAGTTTTCTGTCCCTATACCTCTTATAGTTAAGCTACAGTGTTCGCTTGTAGAAAATTTCCACCAGTGAAATTACGGTAATTTACTCAACTCAGTACACAGGTGCCAGGGGTATAACCCCAAGCAGGGGATTCGGGTTGGTAGACCTGGTGCAGGGTGTGCTCAGCCTGGTAAGGTTCCTGAGCGGACAATTGAGGGGCTACTTGATTGAAAAGTAGCAGCCCCTGGTCGAAAAGACCGCATAAATGGCTGGAAGGGACCGGGGCGCTGACCATGCCCCATCTGCAGCACTGCACCCCTCTCATGACGCCCGTGGTGGGCAGAGGTGGGGGACGCAGTGGTCAGACCATAAGCCCTTGTACCCAGTGGGGCAGTTGTGCCACGGGGTTATTGGTTAGGGGTATAAGTGCAGATATTTTGATAAATGGTAACTTAATATGAGTCCACTTCGGTCTGTTAGATATGTTTTCTCTTCCTCTAATAGTTTTCCCATAAACCAATCACATAGTTTACCATGTGATCTTTATGTTTGGTCGTAACTGCGCTGCGAAATGAACAATGCCCGTGAGATAGACTATCCGTTTTGCATCACACCTCAATGCGTAACCCATTGGTGTTGATAATGTGCGGTCCTTGGCCTTGCAGAAAGCATTCGCACTCAGTTCTGATACGACTTTCATTACAGCGTTACACATTCGGTACGCCCACCATTAACCAACTTGAAAACATTCTATTCTTAATAAGGAAAATTATAATTCCACAAATGAAGAAAACATTGTTCATTACTCTGTCCTCAGTTACTATCAGAAGTAGGCCTAACAGCCTCTTGTTATTTTTTGGTGCAAGTGAAAACTTATGAGTGCGGACACTCGTTTTCAAGTGAAGCAACATTTGAGAGCACTAAAATATTTAATAGATGTTTCGCCAAAGAAACATTCTATTGTTGTGTGCTAAAAGTAAATACTCCAAATAAGGCAACTTGTTCAACATTCGTAAGTCTTAATAAGGACCTATTCTGTTAGGCTTTTGGAAGTGTTGGCATCGTGTTATACGTTATATCTCGTATAGATCATACCATTCTAAGTTGCATGCGTTCTGTGAAACATACACCAAACATGCTACACCGCATGAGTCTACTCTTCACAAGCAGTAGGCTCCTTTAATTTGTGAAGGAACATAAGAAATTCATCATTCTATTAAAGATAACCTAATGTGGGTTAGTTTGCATGGTGTTCCATATGCGTGTAAACGGAATGTGCATAATGCAAATGTTGGTACGCTCTTCTAAATGATCTTCCGAAAGCTTACCTTCTAACGTTGGAGAGAACGGCATGAATAAATCACTCCTCTATTGCGAGAGTGTTCAATATTGCCTTGTTGTTATTGAGCCCAGCGGGAATTAAATATGAAAACGTAGCTTTGTTCTGTTGAGATGTTGTCCCCTAAGGCAGGTAGCGGACTAAAACTTTTATATAATAGAGGTGTGTGTGGTGGTTAACGCCCGCTTTTACTATATACGGCACTGCAGGCGATGACACTGGTGATACATTGAATGAAGATGGAGCACCGGTGGAATGAGATGGCGGAGGAAACCGGAGAACCCTGAGTAAACCCGCCCCAGCGCCGATTCATCCACCACGAATCCTACATGCGGTTGCTGGGATCGAACCTGGGCCTTGTATAATACACTGATTCTTGTAAGGTGTTTGACGCATGCAATACACCGTCTGAGCGGAACGGTGCACTTAAAGTTTACTACTGTTCATTGTTTAATATCAAACGCAAAAGTGGGTTTCCTTAAATCTCCGAGTGGAATAAATTTGTTTAAACAGTTTGAACAATTCCACTTCCTCCTGAAGAAATTATTACAAGATGGGAGACCTGGTTACATGCTGCCATCTATTAGTGTAACAGTTTTGAAATTCTTGGGAATATACCTACTCCAAGAACTAAATGAACAAGAAGCACTGTTGAAGAGGAAAGCGCTATATGTAGGGATGGAATAAAGGAAGAATTAGTTTACATTAGGTCATATTTCGCCTGCATTTCTATATCCTTCACAGCACTCGAAATGACATACCACTAGTCAGAAATATATATGTAATCGAAAATCTCTTAATAGAGCTTAAATCTGCACCAGGTGAAACTGCAAAGGATATAGTAGACAAATATGCCGAATGAGATGGCTCCGCGGTAACTTATGAGGCTCGCAATCAGGAGGTTCTGGGTTCGATTTCTGCGGCCGTCCTTCCAGTTTTTCCAATTTTATTGGGTCATTACGCGAGAGTTGGGAAGGATAATTACATACCCTGGATTTCCCGTCCCTCTATTTCATTTCACCTTCCATTCAATTCAGTCTTTCCATTGAGCAGTGCTGGCGATGGTCAAGTTGGCGCTGCCATGTGGGGGGGGGGGGGGTTAGGGGATGATTTGTGAACTGTAACCTCTGTTCTCAACGGATGGGTGGCCTTGTAGTTGCCAGCCCTGCCGGGAGGGCCACTGTCAATGCCCATGCGGCTGGTGGCTGCTTGGCGAATAACAATAAATAATAATAATAATAATAATAATAATAATAATAATAATAATAATAATAATAATAATAATAATAATAATAATAATAATAATAATAATAATAATAATAATAATAATAATAATAATAATAATAATAATAATAATAATAATAATAATAATAATAATAATAATAATAATAATAATAATAATAATAATAATAATAATAATAATAATAATAATTACCGTATAAAGGTTACTTAAACCCGGGACATAAGGTACTTCAGAGCAATTTGTAAGTCGCCCTTGGGATATTTATCTCTGATGTAAGATTCCCTTGTGGTCTAACTGGGAAAAAGTACGAATCAGCTGGGGAATTTAATGTCGTACTGGCAAGTTTGCCCATGGTAGCTCAGTGGTTAAAGTAGCCGCTCGATAAGAACCGTGGTTCAATTCCCGGCTATTGCATTGAACTTTTCAGTCCTGATTCCATCTCTTAGATATTTGATATTTTATATTTGGTATGGTATATTTCATATTTCAAAGTCCATATTTGATATTTCATATTTGTTGTTTTAAACTTAATATTTCATATTTGATATTTCACATTTCATGTTTGATATGTCATGTTCCACATTTGATATGTCATATTTCATATTTGATATTTTAATTTTGATATATCTTAATTTGAATGTGATATTTCGCATATTATACTTGACATTTCATATTTAGCAATTGGTGGTTCGTATTTTATATTTGATATCTCATATTTTATATATAACTGAGGTTTCATATTTTAAATGTGATATTTGATATTTCTATATGTCATATTTGACATTTAATATTCCACATTTCAACCTTTTATATTTGATATTTCATATTTGTTGTTTCATATTTAATATTTGTTATTTCATATTTGATACTTGTAAATTAGTATTTGTTATTTGATATTTTATATGTGATATTGCATAATTCATTTTATTATTTGATATTTCATATTTAGTTTATATTTAATTTATATTTAATATCTCATATTTCGTATGTGATATTTCATTTTTGATAATTGATATTTTATATTTCGTAATTCATATCTCTTACTTCATAGTTGACGTTTCTTATCCTATGTTAGATATTAGGCATTTTATGTTTCATGTCTGATATTTCATATTTAGTGTTTCGTATTTGATAGTTGACACTTGATATTTCGTATTTGATATTTGATATTTGCTATTTGATATTGGATATATAATATTAGAACTTTGATTATATTCGGTATTTCATATATGATATTTCAAATTTGATATTAGATATCTTTTATTTCAAATTTGATATTGGACATTTTATATTTCATGTTTCATATTTGATTACATATTTCATACTTCGTAAATGATATTTGATGCTTCAAATTTGATATATCATATTTGTAAGTCATATTTCATGTTTTGTATTTCGTTTTTCATATTTGATATTTCGTATATGATACTTCATATCTGAACTTTGATATCAGATATGTCATATCTGGTATTTGATATCTGTTATTTCGTATTCCATATATAATATTAGATTGTTTGAAATGTCATATTTGATACTTGATGTTTCGTATTTGAAATTTGAGGTTTGATATTTCATATTTGCTATTTCATTTTCCATATTTATATTCGATATATTTTATTTCATATTTGACATTTCATAGTTGACGTTTATTAGTTTCGTATTTCATATTGAATACTTGATATTTTGTGTTTGGTATCTGAAGTTTCCTATTTGATGTCATATTTCGTAATTAGTTTTTCATATTTGATATTTCAACTTTGATATATTATGTTGATATTCTATATTTAATATTTCATATTTTATTTTGCATTTGATATTTGATAACTCACAGTTCATATTGGAGATTAATTATTTCATGAGTCATTCCACGTCAAATCCCGCAAAATATGGCAAAAATTGGCCTTGATCTCTCACATTTTATTGATTTTTTTTTTTTTTTGAACAAAATATATTTGACCCGTGTTTCTTCGTTTTATATAAAAAAATTATTTTGGCAGATATTAATTTTTGAAATGTCCCAAAAATCGCGCGCTCCTCACTCTTCGATCAATCATACCTCGGATTGTAATACAGCAAATTACTTGCTCTTTGGCTCAAAATAAAGAAAAATTGCATTATTTCGTGAGGTGTTTATTAGAAAATTTTATTAATTATTATTAATATTATATTTACGATTAAAGTTTTAAAGTTAGATAATAACATAAACTCGACCATTTAAAACTCTGGAGAAAAAAAAAAAAAAAAAAAAAAAAACTAAAAATACAATGAAGTTTATTCAATATTCTCAGAAAAAATCAGAATGGAGTCTCTAATAGTTCAGTTGTAATTAACTTACAAATCAGTGCAGCGGACTGGTGCGGCAGCGGTGACGGCTACCGTAACCTCACACAAATTGCCACCTTCCATTACGGCAACTGTCCACTGCTTGAGGTTCTGTGAATGTTACAACAGTACAGTAAGGAGAACACTGCTAGCTGACACTATTATATGCACACTATTAGCATCTTCAAAATGTTTTTAAAATATGCATTTTAAACTAATGGTTCCATACAACACACAACTTTACCTCCTTCGAAAGAAAATTATTTCACTAAAGCTTCAGTTTTTGACAAAGGAATGAAGGAGTGTAATTTTAAAGCACAGCTGGACCCATCGTTCTTGCCCTTGACCTTGACTGGAAGTCTTGCCTCTTTGATTAGCTCATATTCTATAATTCTGCAAATGTAACCATGCACATGGGGAGGGAGGGGGAAGATAGTGATGTCTGCATGATCTGAGACAGTCCTTGTTAATTCGCAGGTGCTTTTTAGTGCAGCGTACGGTTGAAGACGTAGATTTTTGCGATAAAGAGTGTGAATACGTGTGTACTTTTTTATATTTTTAACACATCGATTTAAATTCTATTTTTGGTTTTACAAAATATACCATCAAAAAACAGTCCAAAATTTGTGTGTAATAATGATTGGTCGAACGTTGTTAAATGTGTTGTATTTAGCCTTTCCAGTGCGCCAAACCCCAGCTCTCAACTCTGTATGGCCTTAGAGTAACAAGTGATTTTATATTACGGTGCGCGCAGAAATTGGTTAATTTCTAATAGCCATAACTAAGCAAGTAATTTAAAAATACGGACATAAAAAATACGGGTCTCCTTATTTGATGCCTATTATTCATAAAAAAAATTTTGAACCTCCTACGAAAAAGTCGTGTTTTACGGGTGTGCGATTTGACGTGGATTGACCCGTAGTATTTCGCATCTGATAGTTGACATTTTGTGTTTCGTGTAGGATATTTGACACCTCATATCTCATATTTCATATCTGTTATTTAGCATTTTCATATTTCACAGTTTATGTTTAATATTTCATACGTGACATTTCATATTTCATTTTTGGTTTTTGAAATTTCACATTTAATATGCCATATTTCATATACACTTGATATGTCATATTTTATATTTCATGTTTGTTTCATATCTGATATTTGGTTATCGTTGTTTGATATTTATTATATAATGTTTCTTATTTCATATTTTTAATCTGATGTGTGATATTTATATTCTTATTTCTTATTTGATACTTCATATGTGATATTTGATATTTCACATTTAATATATGGTAGAATTTCATATTTTATACTTGATATTTCATACATGGTGTTTGATATTTGACAGTTAACATTTGATATTTCGTATTTGATATCCTACATCTCATATTTGATTTTTGACTTTTCGTACTTGATATTATATCGTATTTGATATTTGATATGTCATGTTTGATGTTTTCCCTTTGGTATTTCATACTTCATTCTCGATGTTTCATATCTCAATTATGACATTTGATACTTTGTATTTGTTTTTTCATTTGTTTTATTTCGTTTTTCGTATGACATTTGATATTTTATATTACATATCTGATGTTTGAACTTTCATAATTCATATTTGATACTTCATATCATACTTGCTGTCTGATATTTGATATTGGTAATTAGGTATTTCATTTCTCATGTTCTATATTTGTTATTTGAAACTTCATATTTGATATATTTCATATTTCATAGTTGATATTTGATATTTCCTGTTTGACATAAATTTCCAATATGATGTTTCACATTTGATTTGTCATATTTCATACCTGATATTTCATTTTGCATATTTGTCATTTGATATTTCATAATTCATATTTGATATTTGACATATATTTGATATTCCGTATTTGACGTTTCATATCTGGCATGTTTTATTTCATATCTAACGTTTGATTTTTGATACCGGTAGTTTGATATTTCAAATCTTATATTCGATATTTTATATTTGACATTTGATACTTCATATTTAATATTTGATATTTCATAGCCTATGTTTGATATTAATGTTTGACGTTTCATATTGTAGATGGGATATCCCATATTTGATATTTCATTTTTGGTATTTGATACTTCATAGTTGACAGTTGATTTTTCGTATTTGATACTTGATATGTGATATGTCATACATGATATTTGATGTTTGGTATCCAATATATTATATTTGATACTTCATATATTAAAATTCGGTTTTCATATTTATTATTTGTTATTTTCTACTGCATATTTGATACTTTTTATTCCGTAGTTGTTATTGCATAGTCGACATTTGAAATTTCACATTCTATTATTCATATTCGATTTCTTATATTCTACACTTCATATTTGATTTTTCATATTTCATATTTGATATTTCATTATTAGCATGTCTTATTTTATATCACATATTTGATATCTCATATTTTGTATTGCATAATTGATATTCCGTATTTGATATTTCATATGTTGTATTTGATAACTCAACTTTCATATTTTTATTTTACCCTTGATAGTTGCAACTTTATATTTCATTCTTGATATTTTGCATTTAATTATTACTAGGTCTAATTTGATGTCATATTTCATATTAGATATCTTATGGTGCATATTTCATTTTTGGTGCTTCTTACTTTATATTTAATATTTGATGCTTCATATTCTGTATTTGACATTAGATATCTCATGTGTGACACATTATTTCTAATATTTAATATTTCATATTTCATATTTGATATTTCGTACTTGTTATTTCATATTTGACATTTCATATATGAAAGTTCATATTTGATATTTCATATTAGAGATTTCAGATATCATGTTTCTTGTTACATACTTGATATTTAGTGTTTTATGTATGATATTTCATAGTTCATATTTAATACATCATATTTTATATTACGTATTTGATACGTTATACTTTATATTTCAAGTTTGATATTTGATGTTTCATATCTGACATGTTTTATTTCATATTCGATGTTTACTTGTACGTTTATATTTGGTATTTGATACATTATATTTATTATCTGATATTTCATATTTCAAATCTTTTATTTCGTATTTGATATTTCATAACCTATGTTAGATATTAAATATTTGACATTTCATATCTGGTATTTGATACTTAATAGTTTACTTTTGATTTTTGATATCGCATATGGCATATATGATATTTGATGTTTGGTATGTGATATTTTTTAATGATGTATAATATTTCATATTTCGTTTTATTTGATGTTTGGTATTTGATATTTCATATTTCGTATTTGACATTACATGTTTCATATTTGATATTCGATATTTGGTATTAGAATTTCATATTTGTATATCGATTTTTCATGTCATACTTGGTACTTGATACTTCATATTTGATATGTGACATTTCATGTTACATATTTCGATGTTTTATTTGTCATATTTGATAGTTGATATTTGATATCTTATATTTGTGTATTAGATGTTTCAAGATGTTACTTCATATCTGATTTTTAATATTCCATGTTTGATATGTCACATTTCATATTTGATGTTACATATTTAATATTTGATACTGCACATTTAATGTCTCATGTTTCATAACTGACGCTTGATATTTGATATGTATTATTTCATATGTTATAGTTCACAACCTATTAAATATTTGATCTTTCATATTTGATATTTCGCTTTTGGTATTTAATATTTGGCAGTCGACATTTGACATATTTATGTTAGATATGTCATATTTCATATATGATACTTAATAAGTCATTTTTTAATTTTCATATTTAATAAAAGATATTTGATGATTAATATCTCATAATAAAATTTTTAAAATTTATGATTGATGTTTGATAGTTCATATTTCATATTTAATTTTTGATATTTAAAATTTTAAATTTTACACCGAATGTTTCATATTTCAATGTTCATATTTAACATTTCATTCTTGATATTTGATATTTCATATTTAATGTGTAATATTTTATACTACATTTCGATATGCCATATTTGATGTTTCATTGTCAATGTTACATATTTGAATTTGTATCCTTCATGTCTGATAATTGATATTTGACGTTAATATCTCCTATTTCATGCTACACATTTGATACAATAAACTTGAACAAATACAAAATCAGGCTCTTCGCCTAATCACTGGAGCAGTTAAATCCACACCTATTGATGCCATGCTTGCCTTAACACGGACCCCATCAATAATAACAAAAATAGAAGAACAAGCATTGCTCCAACACGAGAAAATGTTACGACTGCCAAACTCTAAATGGACAGAAGAGAACCTCGCCCCTTCAATCCTTAAAACTCATAGTAGTTTCCTAGAAAAGGTAACACAGATTAAATCCAAATTGAACATTCCTAACACCAGAGAAAATCTATTTATAAGAGAAAATCCATTGGAATTATTGCAACCTACCTTCAATTTGGAATTAATAGAGGAAATAAGTAAATCAGACACACCAACAGAAATACAAAAACTTCTAGCTCTGGAAACAATCAATACTAGGTATCCCACAGAAGAATGGCTGCACATATATACTGATGGATCCTCCAAGGAAAACCTTACTGGAGCTGGAGTTACATGTTCACATTTTTCCTTTTATCATTCTGTTGGCAGAGACACAACAAATTATGATGGAGAAATAGAGGCTATATACATTGCACTCCGACAATTATTAAATCTTCCCTTAAATAAATTTAACAAGGCAGTAATTCTTTCAGATTCTAAAGCTGCAATTCAGGGAATATGTTCAAATACTACAAAGAAGTCAAGAAAAATTAGAGAATGCTACAAAATGTTAACACAACTCCATAAAGTTAATAAGACTGTTCATCTCCAATGGATTCCAGCACACTGTGGAGTCATGGGGAACGAAGCTGCAGACTCACTTGCAAAGAAAGCCACAACAATAAAACAAAAGTCTAAATTCAATTTCTCATATTCCTCAATAAAACGCTTGATCATTAAAAATTTTTCTCATTCATACCTACAAGAAATAGAAACAAATGCCAAAGATAAAAAATGGATTACACTACTTTCCAACCCAGATATAATCCCCAGAGACCAAGGAAAACGGCGGTTGCAGCCTTCCGGCTACTGACAAATCACGACTGCTTGGCATGTCATCTCTACAGAATAGGTATCTCAGCCTCACCAATATGTGTCCTGTGTAACGATCCAGCAGAAATGAATGAAGAACACTTGAAGACCTGTGAAGCATTAAGATCAGAAGAAACTACAGTTCAAAAGTATTGGAAGGCACGAATGCTAATGGCTTCATTGCCAGATGCAAGGCGCTAGAAAACAACAACAACAACATTTGATACATCGAATTTGATGCCTCGTATTTGATATTTCGTATTTAGTTGATATTTTATGTTACTTGATATTTAATATTTGATACTGCATGGTTCATATTTAATATTTGATACTTCGTATTTGATATTTTATTTTTGATATTTCATTCTTCATATTTAATATTAGATTATTATAATCTATATTTCGTATTGGAATTCACATATTTGACATTCACATCTGGTAGTTCATATTTTACATTTCCTATTTGATATTCGATGTGTCATAGCTTACGTTTGGTATTTGATATTCCATGGTTCATATTTCATATTTCATATTCCTTATTCGATATTTCATATTTTATTTTCATTTTATTTTCATATGATAATTATGATATTTCGTGTTTAATATGCCACACTTTATACTTATATTTTATATTTGACACCTCGTATTTGACATTTGACACTTTATATTTAATATCTGACATTTTATATCTGCTATTTCGTATTTTGTATTTCAGTTTTGACATTACTTGTTTCATATTTCATATTTTAATTTTGTATTTCTGGTTTGATATTTGATACCTTCAATTTTATGTCTCGTGTTTGATATTTGATATGGCATATTTCACATATGACATTTAATGTTTGATATTTGATATTTGGTACTTGATATGAAGTATTTCGTATTTGGTATCTGATATGAAGTATTCGGTATTTCATGTTTCATATTAGATATATAATATTTGATTTTTCGTATTAGATACTTCATATTTTAATTTTGATATTTGATGTTACATATTTGATATTTTTATTTGATATTTTCATTTGATATTTCATGTTCCATATTTGATATTTGACATTTCATACTCGATATTTAATATTTGATATTTCGTGTTTCAAAAGTGATATTTTATATTTTTATTTCACCTTTGACTTTTGAAATTCTTATGTTATGTTTGATAGTTTTCATTTCATATTTGATATGTAATTATTGATATTTGATATTTGGCGGCACCGTTGCCGAGCGATTTGCGCGTTTGGCTGCCACCTAGGTGGCCCCGGTTCGATCTCAAGGACCCGCATGTGGTATTCGTGGTGGACGAAGCGGCGTCAGGGGGGGGGGGGGGTTCTCCCGGTTCTCCGGTTCCCCCCGCCACTCATTTCACCAATTACTCCATTAACAGATTTCCAATAATCTTCTAAGTCTTTAGCCTGTCCGGTCCACCGGTCCATAGGTTCGTGTGCTCCCGGACAGGCCTCTGGCCCTAGGCACTGGCTTGTAAGTCCTACATAAGGCGAGGGTAATCAGGAAAAGAAGAAGAAAGAAGATATTTGATATTTCCTTACCACTATGTTTTATTTCATGTAACATATATTTTATTTCTAAAATTTTATATTCAATATTTGATATCTTCCATTGGATATTTCATTTTTGATGTTTCATTCTTCATGTTTAATATTTTATATTTCATATTCTATATTTGACATACGATATCTCATATTTCACAATTCATTTCTGATATTTCATTTTTAATATTTGATACTTCGAATGTCGTATATGTTATCTCATAGTTGATATTTCATATTTTACATGTCATAGTTGGTATTTGATAATTCGTATTTGATATTAGTACTTCATACTTGATATTACATGTTTGAGAAATATGATTTGACATATTTGACATATATGATAGTACATATTTGATATCTCATGTTTAATATTTCATATTATACATTTGATGTTTCGTATTTAGTATTTCATATTTGATATGTGATATTTCATGTTTGTTATTTCATAGTTAACATTTTATGTTTGATATTTCATACTTAATACCACATATTTTATATTACATATTAGATATTTAGTATGTCTCATTTCATATTTGGTATTTGATATGCCGTATATGGTATCTTACGGTTAACTTTACGTATTTCATGTTTGATATGTCATATTTCATACTTTTATTTCAAATTTGATATTTTATATTTCACATTTTATTTTTTATATTTCATATTTGATAACTGGTACTTTAATTTGGTATCTGATATTTCATATTTGACACTTCATATTTGATATTTGTATTTCATATTTAACACTTCAGTATATGTTTGATATTAAAATATGTGATATTTCATATTTAATATTTGATGTTTCTAACTTGTTACTTGATATTTGATCGTTGTCTGATGTGTTATGTTTCGCATATGAAATTTTATGTTTGATATTTTATATCCGATATTTCATACTTGATGTTTCGCATTTGATATTTAATGTTTGATATAGATTTAATATTTCATATTTGGTATTTCATACTTTTGTATTTGATATTTTATTATTATATATTATTTTATATCACATATTTGATGTCATATTTTGTACTTCATATTTAATATTTCATACTTGTTAATGCATGTTTGATATTTCATATTTCGTATTTGATATATTTCAAATTTTTATTTCACTTTTGGTATTTGATTCTTGATACTTCATTTTTAATATGTGATATTTCATAGTTGATATTTCATATTTCATTATTTATATTTTTAATTTTATACTTGCCATTTCATAACCTATGCTTGACATTGAATATTTGACATTTCATATTTGATATTTGACGTTAGATAGTTCGTTCTTGGTATTTCGTATTTGACATTTGTTATCTCATATTTCATATGTGACGTTTGATGTTCATATCACCTCTGATATGAAATCTGAAATATCAGATATGAGATATCAAGTAGGAAGTATCATTTACGTAATATTAAATATAAAATATAAAACACCATATATCACATATGAATTATCAAATATGTAATACCAAACAGGCTTGTGAAACGCGAAATTTAAAAAAAAAAATTAAAGATATATAAGATATTATATATTAAAGTATAAAATATGAAATAGAGAATATCAAAAGTGAAATATAAGATATGACGTATCAAATATATGATATAAAATAAGACATTTTAATTATGAAATATCAAATATCAAAAATGAAATATGAAACATCGAATATGTAAAATGAAGTAAAAAATATCAAAATGTGAAATAAAAAATTCCGAATATTGAGTATGAAATACGTAACATCGAATATAAAGTGTCAAATATCAAATATGAAGTGCCAGATATGATATATCAAATATCAATAATAGTCAACTTAATAATAGCATAAAGAATCCTTTGGGCGTATATGATTTTACTGCAGCAATCTGAAAATAAAGCATCAATTCATCACCCTCCCTCACTCCGTCGCCTTTTCTTCCCGCAGTAACATTGCATCGGTATTTTTGCAGCTACACCTAAGGAGTAGCAGTAAGTAGTGTTGCTAAGTTGAGGGATCTTTCCCTTGGTGTAGGTATTTTTCAACTCGAAAGAGAATGAGGGAGTTCTTCGGAAATAAAGGGACGTTTCAAGTGACATTGTGCAATTCAAGAATTCAAATCATTTTACCTATGCACTTCTGCTTTTGACTAGGAATTTTGCCTCATTAGATGTTTCAGCATTAAATGAAAATATTATTTCATTAACAGTTTCTGCCGTATACGTAATGAAACACCATTGACTCAAAAATCGCGCAAAGAAAATGCTCCGTTTGTCGAAGGACCCATAAACCACTCACCCATCCACTCATCCACCTACTCTTTCACCCATCCACCGACCCACACACCCATTCACTCACTCACTCATTCACTCACCCGCCCAAACACATCCACCCACTCATTCCTCATTCACTCACCCACCCACACACTCTCTCACCCACCCACTCACTTGCTCACCAACTCACTCGCCCATTCACTCACCCACCCACTCATTCAACCACCCCTCCACTTACTCAACCACCCTCCCAGCCAATCACTCACTTACCCATTCACTCACCCACACATTCACCAACCCACCCACTCACTCAGTCACTCACTCACCCACCCATCCACTCATTCACTCACATATCAACTCACCCACTCACTCATTCATGTACTCACCCATCCACCCACCCACTCACTCATTCATTCACTCACTTACCCACCTACCCACCCAGCCACTCACTCAACCACTCACCCAGTCACTCACTCATTCATTTGCTCATCCATCCATCCAACCAGCCACTCGCTCATCCACTCACCCAGTCACTCACTCATTCATTCATTTACTCACCCACCCACTCACTCACTCCAGTACTGCACCCCACTCATGACCCCTGTGGTGGGCAGAGGTGGGGGATGCAGCGGCCGGGTGATAGGTCTTGGCTATTGCGTTGCTGGGTTAGTTAAGTTGTAAAAGTGTACATTTTACTTCTCACATTAATAGCCCAAACATACACAATTTTAAATAAAATTGTTAGACGTATTATCCATCTAAATCTAAAGGTTTATTTGAAACGGGCTGTGAAATGAAAATTTATCCAACTTTTCATTTTTGAGCGGTGTTGCTCTATCACTCATTCACACACGTGCATGTACACACACATACACACACAAGCCATTAGAACTATTTTCTAAACATGCTTATTTTGGACTCGATGACACTCAAATAGCATGTTTCCAATGAAAGCTAGATATTGAAATTTTAAATGAGATATAAACAAATATTTTGTTTGTTAATGACTCTGTGAATTGCCAGGACCATCTCAGTGCCACCTGGGCGCCGAAATCTCGTCCCGCAGGAGTTCTATTACATGCCAGTAAATCTACTGCTTTTAAGCACCATCGGTCTGGGCTGGGTTTGAACCCATGACCTTGGCATCAGCAGGCCAACGCCTAATCCAACTGAGCTATCGAGACTGGCATCTAGATAGAATGAAATACTTCGTTTACTTTTCATAAGTAAGCGTAGATATCTAAAGTAAAACGAAACCAGCAACCCTTAAGAGGGAAGTAACTCTGATCAGGCATAATCGATTTTCCTGAAAACTGACACTTAAGCTGGTTAAATTGGGGAAAATTGTGGTGATAACAGTTAGTGTGTAGTTTTTGTTCTTCTACTAGATATCAGGGTTTAAAGTTGGCTGACTTATGCCACTACTGCACTAGGGTAGTATGCACCATATCACGCGGCTTGTATTTAGTACGCGCGTGAGTTTACTTCAGCACTTGGCAAAGCTACTTTCTTCAGCAGTCCGTGAACTTCATATATGAAACAAGTAACTGTACTAAACCACTTGACGCTTGATAAGTGTGTTGAAAGATCGCTTAAAATTATTTTTTTTTGTATGAATTAATCGAGGGCGGAGCTCAGGTGGTAACGCCTGTGGCCCGCATTCAGGATGTCGCGTGTTCGATCCCCGTGGCCAACCTTCCTGACCAACGTGCTTTTTCGGAGGTTTCCCTGGATTACCAGGCGAATGCAGGAAAGGATTTCCATATCCTCCGAATTTCCTGTAGCCCCATTTCGTTATGTTAATCATTTCTTCGAGCTAGGTTTTTTTCAGGGTTGGAAGCGTCAGTGAGCACCGCGGAAACAGCATGGCAGGGGAAACACATGCGGTCTGGAAATCTCTTTCCCCGGGTTTGAAGGGTAACCTACTGGTTTCCGGGTCACCTATGGGATGGTACAAGCCCGAGGTGGGGAGAGGAACTGGTTTTCCAGTCCCGCGCCCCCTTGGGTGTACGAACCGAAGGTATGGAAGAGGAACCGGGCTGAGCCAGCCTCCGCCGGGGTGCTTCTAACTGGCAAACATATAGGATCTTGACCTCTGTCTATCGTAGCAACCTGCCGGCCACCCTTTGAATCCAGTTGCCTCACCCATCCTCCCAGGGGGCGCCCCGTCAGGGACATAGGTACAAAAGAGCGCCTTTCTGTCAAGGTGCTGAGTCCGCTTCTGCAAACTGTCATTGACTAATCGTATGAGTTAATTAAAATGTAATAAATGTTTATCCTAATACTAACTTATCAATGCTGAATAAATTGTGTTGTATTTCACGGAAAACGAACATATTTCCAACGAGTGCTTGATTAAAAATAATTAAATATTCCAATCACAGCATTTAAATTAACAATAAATGTCCCAGGTGTAACGATACAGGTGGTAGCATCTGATACTCGCATTCTTGAGGCGGTAGGTTTCCTGCCCTTGGATTGGCCACCCTGACCGTAGGTGAATTCGAGGTAGATTATACACTATGTCGAACTTTACTGCCACTCATTTCTTCTCATTTCATTTGTTTTCGTTTTGCAGGGTAAAATAAATGATGAACGCACGCCCATTGCGATTAACACAAAGAGTGCATCGGCGTTCCCTATTCTGCCGTACTCTCGAAAAGACACCGCCATTTTTCTGGTTTAAAATTTGTTGGTCTAATTTTGAACAGTAAAGCTGTGATTAACTCAAAAAATTCAATGTTTGTGTCCTGTGTTTGTTTCTTGGATTAAGATTGTGTGCCTTAATAATTTACATAGTTGAGAGTGTGGGTGGCAGTAAACTATGACATTAACTCGTCTAGCGCTTAAACGAAGCACCTCAGCAACAAATTTTCCTTAACAAAAAGCGTCTAAAATAACATTATCTATCAGCTCCCAAAGTCTGTCGGTCCAATTTTGGGACACCTGTTATATATCAAGTGGTTCAAAAAGGAAACTTGTGGAACACACCTTACGTGTAATGTTTCCTCCATCTGTAGAGGAATGCACTGAATTCATCACCTCCACAAATATATACATGAATTTATAACTTGAGTCCTGTATTTGAGACATACTTTAAGATTTATTTCAGTTGCAAATTAAGGATACCCATCTGTGAAATTTTGAAAATCTACAGTTTTCATTGGATTGATTTGAAATTTTAACACAACAATCACTGTATAGTGAGGAGTAACTGTGCTAAATTTCACACATTTAGTCAGATTAGTTGCTAACATATTAATATTTTATTATAGTTTTTTTTTAATGTTTCTATAAATGGTTCCCCATGATGAAATTCTGAGTTAAAAAACTTAATAATTTTCAGTTATGTCTTGTAGTAGAATGTTAGCAAATTGATGAGATAATTTCTTAATCTTGTTATTAGTTTGGATAAAAATAAATTTTAAAGTTTAAATTCATTATTTTTTTCATTTAAATTTCGAAATGTAAACTTTAATATTTAATTACTCAGCAGTTATTCACGTTATTCTCATCATTTCTTTTTAATGATATTTCTAAGCAGGTACACCAAATGTCATGCATAAGTACTGAAAATTGCATCGTATGGAGCATTTTAAAAAGCAAATAGTGCTAAAAATAAACACATGGGAAAACTAAGTTTGAAGTCATAGCAAGGGTAATGGAACTGTATGGATTTAAATGGACACGACCACTTACAGGCAATCAGTTAGACGGCCACGTGACATAGTTAAAAAGGTCATAAGGCTATAAAAAGCATATCAAAATAAAGCAGAAGGTTTATACTATTTGATAAAACAGAAATCCATTTTGGGCAATTTTTGAAACTTTTAGCCTTTTTATACAGATGGGTATCCTTAATCCCGAGTTAGGTTCTCTATTCGCAACTACTGCGCTGGACTCTGCTATGTATCCTGGAGTATCTGTACGTATCAGCCAGTGTCTGGTGTTGCCCTAATGTCGTGTGATCGTAGGCTGCAGTACCCTAGTGGGAGCGGAAAGGTGCTGAACCTGATCATCACTAAGAAAATTAGTATGGTAAGTCTAATGTACCTGTATACAGGTGTAACTAAAATAAAGTACAAGAGTCTAAGATAGGTAGATGAACACCAAATTATCATATTTTATTAATAAACCTTATGGAAACGACTTGTTTGCATGCTAGTGTACCTGAGTTACGGAGGAAGATATAGGCATTAAGATTCACAATAAATAAGAAAGAACTGATAAAGAAAACTGAAATACTAGAGTTAAACAGTAAAAATTTTAATCAATTAATTGCAGTCCTCGAAATGTCTGCCCTCAGCTTCCATGGCTTTAGTGCATCATCTGGTTATGTGATGTGGAACACTTGGAAAGAGTGCTCGGCGCGTTCGCAGAAGTCTACAGGGGTGGTAGGATGTGGTCGCCCGTAAGGTGACGCGTATTCGGTCAGCAAGCGTTTCTTGCATTCCTTCGGGTTTATCCGTAGATGAGAAGTAGCTCAATATACAGGGTCACTATTGTACATTCTCATTTGACAATAATCACACAAATAAATAACTAGAGTATGAAATACTGAACAGAATAACACCTTAAATATTATGGGTATGATGAACTGCTGTGCATCACGTAACGGTTGATGCAGTACCAACTCTTATTTAGGGAATGCGTAGTCTACTTATTGTCACGGACTCTACACTTTGTTTAAGGCATCGACAGTCATTCCCCTTACTCTTTTGGAGGCGCAGCAGCGTAAGCAAGGAATTTTAGAACACGTGTCCTTCAATCAAATATGATTAAATGGTATCCATCTATCTACCAACGAGCCTTGTAACATACAGTAGCATTCATATGTGATACACAAAAGTTTACTTGAGACACGACGTTAAAATATTCAGCCATTTTATCGTACTAATGACTCAGTGACTACTTACGGAACGGGACTTAGCACCTCGACCGGAAGGCGATCTTTTGTGCCTGTGCCTCACCCCCGGGAGGATGGATGAGAAGAATGGATCCTAAGGGGGTCGCAACGTTACCACGATATAGCAGGTGGCAGGGTTCCTACATTTTCCCAATTAGAAGCACCCGGTGGAAGCTGGTTAGCTCCCCTTCCCCCTCGGGCTTGTGGGCGGCCTGGAAACCAGTGGCTCGTCTTCCAATCCGGGGGATGATATTTACAGAGCGCATTGGTTCCCCATGTCGTGCAGCTGCCGCGACGCTCGCTGACGCATCCAACCCTGAAAGAAACCTAACGTGATGAAGGGTGAAATGGAATGATTTATGTTACGAAATGGAGGGACAGAAAATTTGGAGGATGTGGAAATCCTTTCCAGCATTCGCCTGGCGACCCGAGGGAACCTCCGAAAAAACCCATGGATCAGGAAGGTCAGCCACGAAGATCGAACACGCGACCTCCGGAATGCGGGCCGCAGATGTTACTGCCTGAGCCACCCACTCCCCCCCCCCCCCCCTCTTATTATCGTAGTAAAATGCTGCTGGTAAAATTGTGCAAATTTTTCTTGAACTCCACGTATTTTTATTTGCTGTGTCTATTTTTTTTAATCATGCGTCTTACAACACCTTACCCCCTGTAGATACTGTGCATGGGATTATGTTTGAACTAAATGTAAATTAATTTCCTTCAATACTAAATTTACTCCAAAGAGATATGGCTTTCCAAGGGTGCACACTGCACAACGCTTGCGGCAGAGCACGCAGGGAATCTGGTCCATAGGGAGTGAACAAAACAGCCCAGTGCTCATTCTGCTTGCTTCGTTATGCATA